>CM028342.1:35194378-35794378 GCA_016618105.1 Dendrobium huoshanense | reverse complement strand
TATGTGTTGTTATCTCCTAACATTTTTTGAAAGATTTGTTTTTACTCTTGTGTGTACTAATATTTTAGGAAAAGTGAACTCTAGACTACGAAGACTTAAAATCAAATTCAGTATGAGATACTTTGTGAATTTGAAACTTGTACTTTTTATTTGAATTAAATTTGAGAGGGAGTGATTGTAATTGAGTGAATAAATTCACACACACTAATGGAGATCTTGAAAAAGTTTTTTACTGATCGTACGGGACGAACATTATTCGTACAGGACGATCATATCAGTTATCTCCTTGTAAGAGCAATGGAACGAACAGGAACTGAACAAGAAAATTTTTCTAAGTCCTGATCGTCCAGATGAAATCATTTTCGTCCCAGGACGAGTTGCTCTCTGTAAAAATTTCGTCCAGACAAAGTCATGTTCGTCCAGGACGATGGGAACCGACTATGGCAGTTTCTGGCAACATTCTGCAGTTTTTGGAACCAACTTTTGATATAATTGTTCGTACCGGATGAAATTTATTCGTACGGGACGAACCTATTTCGTCCAGGACAAAATTGGTTCGTACAGATGCACAAATTGTTCGTACGGGACAGTTTTTTACAGAGTTCGTCCGTACAAACTCAATTTCATACAGGACGATCCAGTGCGCAGAAAAACATATTTTTAGCAGTTTTTTGGACGGTTTTTCATGTCCTTTATATATAAGGAGTCCTAGAAACTATTACAAGTACCTTTGGAGTTATTTTCTCTTGAGAGGGATCATTGAGAGGGAGAAGATCCTTGGAGGGGATTTCAAGGGAGTGTAGAGGGGATATTCACACGGTTGCTCCGGCGAAGGCTCTCAAGTGAAGTTCAACAACATTGGTCCGGTTCTCTGCCGACACTTGGAGAGTGTAAAGGACGACAAAGTGTATCTTTGACAGCCATTGTGTCTTCGTTCTTTGAGAGAAAACTAGAAGAGAGAACTTGAAAGGGAGAGAGGAAAGGGTGGAGTTTGCGAGAGAGAAGATCCTTGGAGGGGATTTCAAGGGAGTGTGGAGGGGATATTCACACAGTTGCTCCGGCGAACTTGCACTTCAGTGCCATCGGATTCAAGGGTCGTCTTGAGTGAAGTTTTGATAAGAAGAAGATATCTTTGGTGTCAAAGAACTCGGCTACTCCGCCGCACCGGGGAAAGTGAAAGTGATTTTGTACAGGCTTCTCCGCCTTGCTGTGGGGGAAAAATGAGAGTCAATTTGTGGTATTAGTGCAATACTCGAAGGGTGCCTCCGGGGAGTGGATGTAGGTCAAGATTTGAATGAACCACTATAAATCTGGTGTATTCTTTCTTATTTTTCTTATGCATTTAATTTCATTGCAAGTTGTTTACTCTGGTTGAAAAGTTTATTTTTTTAAACTTTAAATTTAACTTGCATTAATAATTAAAAAGGTTTTCTAAAAATCCAAGAGTAGAAGTATAATTTTTTAAATTACCAATTCACCCTCCCCTCTTGGTTAGCCTTGGGACATTTAATTAGGCTTAACATCCTAATTCATATTGAACGTGCCCCAACAAGTGGTATCAGAGCTTTGTTTCAAATTCATAAGTTTAGACTACTTTTTGAAAAATGAGTATGGCTAATTTTAGAAACAGTAAAACATTAGAAGGATATTCAATTGTTAGACCACATTTATTTGAAAATATTTCTTTTAATTTTTGAAAAATTCGAATGTCTACTTTCTTACAATCAATAGATTATCGAATGTGGCATATGATTCAAAATGATTATTCTGTACCGTCACGTATTATAAATGGAATCAAAATTGATACCCCTTTTTCTGAATGGAGTAAAGTAGAACAAATTTATGCTGAATTAAATTCTAAATATATGAATTGTTTGTTCTGTGCTTTAAATTCAGAAGATTATATGAGAATCTCTACATGTACTACTGGCAAGGAAATTTGGGACAGTTTATGCATTACATATGAAGGTATTAGTGAAGTCAAGCAATCTAAGTTAAATTTTTTGATGCATGACTATGAACTCTTTAGCATGAAACCTTATGAGATGATCTTAAACATGTATACTTTGTTTATTCAAATTGTAACATCATTGCATGCTTTAGGTAAAGAATTTTCAAACTATAAAATAGTCAATAAAATTCTACGTTGTTTACTTGACAAGTTTGATACCAAAATTGTTGCTATTTGCGAATCAAAAAATTTGAATGAATATTCTCTTGATAATTTGATTGGCTCACTCATTGCCTACGAGCAATATTTGGGTCAAAGACTTTTGGATGCAGGTGAAACAATAATGCTAAAAGTGGAAGACATGGAGAAAAGTTGCTTAGTTGGTGAGGAAAGCGATGACTTAACAAGCAAATTGAAAAGTCCACTAAAGCACAAGCATAAGTATCAATAGAAGTGGAATAAAGGTAAAAATGGTAAGAATGTTTAGATTTCTTCAAATATTATTTGCTTTGGATGTAGGAAATCTGGACATCTAAAAAGTAAGTGCCCTAATTTGAGAACTCTTCCTGCTAAAGAAAAGGGCAAAGCTAAGCAAATTATAAAATGGAAAAATAATGAAAAGCAAAAAATCTCCTGGGCAGATCTAGCTTCTGAATCATCAGACCAGGAGCAAAATGATGTTTAAACCCTTTGTTTATATGTTTTTTTGTGTATATTTTTTATTTGTTGTGTTTTTATTTTTGTTTGTTTTATGTGTTTTTCTATTTTTAATTTTTGTGTGTTTTATATGATTTTGAGATATTTTCATATCGGATTCCATGTTTCTTGTTGTGAGACATTTGGAATGTGATATGAAAATTTTTATAGTTTGTGTACTTGTATTTTGTTTAGTGTTTTTCTATTCTTTTATTACTTTAGATTTTTTTTTGGATGTTTAAGTGTTTTTGTTCTATGTTTGAAATGTTCATTAGCCTATATGAAAAACCCTAAAATTTTTTATCTTACAAGTGCTATACTTTGAACTGCAACATAAAATTGAATTCATTAGAAAATCTAATTTTTTAAATTTAAGTTGTGTTTATAACTTGATATTATTAAGATTGTCAATTTCATGTCTCTTATTTAGACTACATTAATTTTAATATTATTATTGCAATTGTGATGTTTTCTTATTTTATATTTCACTTATCAATTAATATTTATGCACTTAGAAAGATTTGAAGTTTTAGATTATTGATTTTGGAAAGAATACAATTACTCTTGAAAATTATACAAATGTACAAAAATCAAAAGAAATGTGCAAAGATTTGCAATGTAAAAAACAGGCACAAAATAAGCCCAACAAGTGAAAAGATTCACAAAAATGTGCCACAAAATTGAAAAAGATGCGCAAAGCGCCACATGTGGTAGTTATTTCTTTCCTTAATTTTTTAATCTCTTAATTCAAATTGATCTTATGTACATTTATATTACATATTGAAATATGAAATATAAAATTTTTATATCATCATTTTTACAATGATTTTCTCTATCTTAAATATCTAAATATACTCATGTGTTGATTAATTATTTTTAGTTTCTATGTTATATCTCTTTTTAAATTCTATGAATTTTATGATTTGGCTAATATTTTAATTTTATTTGCATACCTTATGTCAATCACTTTAAAGGTTAAATTTTTAAATGATTTTCATATGTCTGATTACATTTCTAGTCTTTTTCTTTTTCACTTTTTGATGTTGTCAAAATAGGGGAGAAATTGTTTGTTGTGTCTTGTGTATTCGTATCGTTGTGTGTTTGTTTTGTTTAGTGTATGTGTGTTTGTTTTGTTTTGTTTTGTATTTCTAAAAATTTTGAAAACAAAAATAATTTTAATGCCTCCTTATTTTCATATGTTTATTAATTCAGGGAGAGTTTAGGAGATTCTTAGAATTTGAAATTATACAAACAATAATTGTTTTGCCATCATCAAAAGGGGGAGATTGTTAGGAAAGTTGCTATTTGCATGTTTATATTCTTGCAACTTGTATAGTTTTGATGATTATAAATATTATTATTTTATATGTTATCTCCTAACATTTTTTGGAAGATTTGTTTTTGCTCTTGTGTGTACTAATATTTCAGGAAAATTGAACTCCAGACTACGAAGACTTCAAATCAAATTCAGCATGAGATACTTTGTGAATTTGAAGCTTGTACTTATTATTTGAATTAAATTTGAGAGGGAGTGATTGTAATTGAGTGAATAAATTCACACACACTAATGGAGATCTTAAAAAAGTTTTTTACTGATCGTACAGGATGAACATTGTTCGTACAGGATGATCAGATCAGTTATCTCCTTGTAAGAGCAATGGAACGAACAGGAACTGAACAAGAAAATTTTTTTAAGTCCTGATCGTCCAGACGAAATCATTTTTGTCCCAGGACGAGTTGCTCTTTGTAAAAATTTCGTCCAGACAAAGTCATGTTCGTCCAGGACGATGGGAACCGACTATGACAGTTTCTGGCAATGTTCTGCAGTTTTCGGAACCAACTTTTGATATAACTGTTTGTACCGGATGAAATTTATTCGTACGGGACGAACCTATTTTGTCCAGGATGAAATTGGTTCATACAGATGCTCAAATGGTTCGTACGGGACAGTTTTTTACAGAGTTCGTCCGTACTAACTCAATTTCATACGGGACGATCCAGTGCGCAGAAAAACATATTTTTAGCAGTTTTTTGGACGGTTTTTCATGTCCTTTCTATATAAGGAATCCTAGAAACTATTACAAGTACCTTTGGGGTTATTTTCTCTTGAGAGGAATCATTGAGAGGGAGAAGATCCTTGGAGCGGATTTCAAGGGAGTGTGGAGGGGATATTCACACGGTTGCTCCGGTGAAGGCTCTCAAGTGAAGTTCAACAACATTGGTCCAGTTCTCTGCCGACACTTGGAGAGTGTAAAAAGGACGACAAAGTGTATCTTTGACAACCATTGTGTCTTCGTTCTTTGGGAGAAAACTAGAAGAGAGAACTTAAAAGGGAGAGAGGAAATAGTGGAGTTTGAGAGGGAGAAGATCATTGGAGGGGATTTCAAGCGAGTGTGGAGGGGATATTCACATAGTTGCTCCGGCGAACTTGCACTTCAGTACCATCGGATTCAAGGGTCATCTTGAGGGAAGTTTTGGCAAGAAGAAGATATCTATGGTGTCAAAGAACTCGGCTACTCCGCCGCACCGGGGAAGGTGAAAGTGATTTTGTACAGGCTTCTCCGCCTTGCTGTGGGGTCAAAATGAGAGTCACTTTGTGGTATTAGTGCAGTACTCGGAGGGTGCCTCCGGGGAGTTGATGTAGGTCAAGATTTGACTGAACCACTATAAATCTGGTGTGTTCTTTCTTATTTTTCTTCTGCATTTAATTTCATTGCAAGTTGTTTACTCTGGTTGAAAAGTTTATTTTTTTAAACTTTAAATTTAACTTGCATTAATAATTAAAAAGGTTTTCTAAAAATCCAAGAGTAGAAGTATAATTTTTTAAATACCAATTCACCCTCCCCTCTTGGTTAGCCTTGGGACATTTAATTAGGCTTAACATCCTAATTCATATTGAACGTGCCCCAACAAGTGGTATCAGAGCTTTGTTTCAAATTCATAAGTTTAGACTACTTTTTGAAAAACGAGTATGACTAATTTTAGAAATCGTAAAATATTAAAAGGATATTCAATTGTTAGACCACATTTATTTGAAAATATTTCTTTTAATTTTTGGAAAATTTGAATGTTTACTTTCTTGCAATCAATAGATTATCGAATGTGGCATATGATTCAAAATGGTTATTCTGTACCGTCACATATTATAGATGGAATCAAAACTGATACCCCTTTTTCTAAATGGAGTAGAGAAGAACAAATTTATGCTGAATTAAATGCTAAATGTATGAATTTGTTGTTCTGTGCTTTAAATTCGAAAGATTATATGAGAATCTCTACATGTACTACTGGCAAGGAAATTTGGGACAGTTTATGCATTACATATGAAGGTACTAGTGAAGTCAAGCAATCTAAGTTGAATTTTTTGATGCATGACTATGAACTCTTTAGAATGAAACATTATGAGATGATCTTAGACATGTATACTATGTTTATTCAAATTGTAACATCATTGCATGCTTTAGGTAAAGAATTTTCAAACTTTGAAATAGTCAATAAAATTCAACGTTGTTTACATGACAAGTTTGATGCCAAAATTGTTGCTATTTGCGAATCAAAAAATTTTGTTAACCTTTATGTAAAAACCAAAAGAAAAAAAGAAGAAGCATCACAGTCATACCTTGCCCGACGGATCCCAGAATTCTGCCGCAAAGCCTTCCCGAAATCCCGCCTAGGAACTGTAGATTCGGCGGCGTTCACGTCTGTCTCCGTGATTCCTGCAGAGATACCGTCGAGGAGTACTAATTTTGCGTCGTTAAATAGCAACCCAAATGAGAGCTTCAACTCACTGCTCACGATCTCTTCCACTTCGCACTCCAGTTCACTCCCGATCCCACTCTCTATTCCGAAGCTCTCGACTCCCCCTCTATCTCCCTCCTCCGAGTTCCACCGAGCCGTAAGCCACAAACCCCTCCAGCTCTCTGCTTTCGTCTCTCCCTCACACATCTCCGATCAACCTCCTCCGACCTCACCCAGCAGGTGAGCTCGCCTCCTCCCGTCAAGCCCAATCCCGAGAGAGAGATAGATAGATAGATAGAGAGAGAGAGAGAGAGAGAGAGAGAGAGAGAGAGAGAGAGAGAGAGAGAGAGAGAGAGAGAGAGAGAGAGAGAGAGAGAGAGAGAGGGAGAGTACCGAACTCCACCTTGCCCGATCCCAAGCAGCTGCCGTCCTCACCTCTCTGCTCTACCCGAAGCCTGCCCGATCTCCCCTCTACCGTGTCTTCTTCCCAAGCCGAGAGAGTGAGAGGGAGATAGGTATAGGTTTATATATATATATATATATATATAATTATTTCATTTTATTAATAATTATTAATTATAATTAGAAATACTAATTATAATTAAGTATTATTATTATCATTTATGTATTTATAAGTAATTATTATATATAATTATTTAATTAATTATGAATAATTATTTATAATTAATTAATCTAGATTATAATTAATTTTTATTAATTAATTATAATTATTTAATTACTTATTTATAATTAATTATAATTAAAATAAATAATTATTATTTGCTCTTGCCTCAATCCTCGTGCCGACGATGACCGCCAAGGTATAAATTCTAAACCCTAAAACTCTGAGAACTCGTTTCAACACATTCGTCGAGACAAAACGATCAACTATGCACGCTTTTCTTAGCGTGGTGGGAGGGAGTGCGTCCCGACGCTTGCGATGAAGCGGGTAATCACCTAAGTTCCTTCTTCGAAGTTCGTATCGCCTTGGAAACCTAGCCTATGCATGCTTTTCTTAGCATGGTGGGAAGGGATCCCTGTGCGATGCGCACGACGAAGCGGGGATACCTATAAGTACCCGCTTGCGGGGAAATAACTGTCTTTCTTGCGTACCCATGCACGCTTTTCTTAGCGTGGTGGGGGATCAAAAATTACACGTCCGCGGTGTCCTTAGGGCATCTACCATGCACGCTTTTCTTAGTATGGTGGGAAAGGCAGTTTTCCGTAGTTTTTAAACGGGGAGACGCCGGAAGGCTGCCAAATTTCGGGTGAAAATGTTGCTACACTTGGACTTGATTGCACTCGGATGACATGCAAGAACGACGAATGGCTTGTACCTGGACTCATTTGAACTCAAAAGACATTAATAAAATGCCTAATTCAAACTCAAAACCAAACTTGGATAAATGATGAAGGACTTGTGTAAGACTTGAGTCGGACTCAAGCTGAACTGAGCTCAAACTTGATACTTCAAAAAAAGTGAACTTGAACTCGAACCACAAGGGACTTTGGACTCAAGCTAGACTTGTGAACATTACTTGAGCTTGTTATTTGAACTCAAGCATGAATTTGTGGACTTGGACTTGGATTCATTTTTTTTTATTTTTTTATTTTTTTTGTTATTTTTTTTTGTTATTTTATTTTTTTTTGTTTTTTTTTTAATTTTTTTTTTAACTTGGACTTGGATTCATATTTGAACATAAAGTGACTTATAAAATTTTTGAATTTAAGTAAATTGAGATTTAATACATACTTGAGCTTGCAAATGAATACATGTAAAATTTGTAAGCCAATAGATTTTGCAAGTGTCATTCACTTAGTGATGAGGATGATGCCATTTGATGTAAACCTTCATGCAAATGACAATGATTGGATTGTGGCATTCATCCTAGTTTGTACAAATTGTAGATGATAATTTCGATCATCAAACTAAAAATCAATGAATGTACAAGGATCTACAAGGGAAGTCCAAGATCTTACAACAAATAAAGATTCTTTTGAACTCATGCAATATACATGTAGTGAAGGAGATAGTTGGCTTACAAGCATGAATGAAGTGCAAGAGAATATAGTAGCTTGCAACCAATAATGATAGCTAGATTGTGAATGCAATGATCTTCCTTCAATCAACATCGATGAGTCAAAAAGAGACTTCTTTCATCCACTAGTAATGATCAAGACAAATTCACAACTTGACTATGAGTAATGAATGAAATGAGGAATGTCAATGGATAAATGAAGGAATTATGGTGGGTAATATTGCAAAAGAATTATTCACATGCAAACAAGGGACTCGTAGCAAGAGGTCTTCATACGAATTCAACTTTCATTTGATTGTAAACATTCATCAACAAGGAACTTTTGGAGGACATTCAAATCAAGAATCAAAATATAGAGATTCAATAAACGAATCTTGATCATTTAAGCGGATACCAGTGAGTACACAAAGATGTATAGTGGACAAGGAAGGTCCCTACTACACCTCATTCACAAGTAATAAGGAAAGATACATATGCACACATAAATGAACATTTCAATCATGTTCACAAGCAAACGAATATAATCACAATGAATGTAGCACCCTACCAACCAATGCGCATGAAGAGGTTGGTGGCAAATGTGAACTCCTATGAATTAACTTAGGAGACTTGTTACACGTACAAAGTGCCATCTACGAATAAGTACAAAAGAGAATTGCAGTAGATAGGAGCTCCTGCAAGCTGATGTAGAAGATCCGTTGACTACCAATATATCATCGACAAGCAAAATGACTACACCAAAATGCAAATGCATACGAGTTGCTAAAAGAAATTTGTTGCATATACAACAAATTGTCTGTGAGCGGATACAGAAGCACTGCAATAGATGCAATCATCTACAACAAGGCAGGAGATTAGTTAGTGCACTATGATCCACCTACCAAAAGTAAATAATGCACGACAGTCTATCTGTAAGAAGCAGCAAACCACTGATCTAGAAGCTGCTACAACACGCCACCGGATCTGTAACACTCATACGTGCAGACAGAAGGCGTCCACAAAACTACAATGCCATGCCATCGGATCTGCAACATTCGTACAAGCAGACATAAGGCGTCAACAAAGTCTGAAATAAATATCCCCTGCACGTGCACTATAAATTGTATACACATAGATACACTAAAGGGGGAAATATATTCTCAACCCGCATGGGCCCCGGCGAGCGTGTTATTGGTACACATGTGACGTCTAGGGATGCTGCGCGGGTTGACAAGTGAATTCAGATTCGAAATCGAACCTTCTACACGGGTAAATAGAAGTTGACAGGGTTCGAACCAACAAACAAATATACGGTTGTGACGACCATCATATTTGTTTTAATACATACTTATTAGGCCTTTAAGGCCTATAACAAAGAGAATTCACTGATGAGGGCATAAAGCCTATGAAATCCAATCCTCTGTCGACAGCCCGACAGAGTTGACAAGATTCGATCCATAAAAAGAAATGACCCCCAAACACCCCGATGATGGCCGTATTGATTGGTTATCTCAACCAGAGGGGTTCACAAATACTTTCAAATTCCATTCAAATGCCAAAAAATCTAAACTATCCAAAGTCCATTCCAAACGCTTTCAAATTTCACCCAAATACTCAAAACTCCACAAAATCCAAAAATCCAAAGCTCCACCCAAAATCCAAAATTTCAAAATATTTTAAATTTGAAATCTAACTATCAAACACTTAAAGCAAAATCCATCCACCCTCCGCAACAGTCTGTCGGGGTAGACAAATTCAAATAAACTCTAGCTCACAAAGAGCTAAATGCCTAGTCGAAAATATCACTAGAATCCATTCTCAAACAATCTCTTGCCAGTAAGGACGTGGTATGTGTCCTATAACCGACAGTTTCGCCGCCAAATGGCACTGCAGGTAAACGGTTTTGACCCGGGGCTCTATGAACTGAGTGGTTTTGCTGCCAAATTGCACCACAGATAGCAGTTATGGCCAGAGCCAATACGCTCCTTAATGGCGTTAAATCCTTGAGATATGAATCAATAGGATATGATTGATAGGACACAAAGCCCTCTGTCAGCTAAGGTGGATTCAAATTTGTCCCCTAGACAAACATTCAACCCTGGTCTACAAGGTTCCCTTGGACGAAGCAACCCATGGCTGCCGACAATGATCCTTCTATCAGGTTGGGTCGACTACCTCCTCTGACTAAGTAGACCAGGGACCACGATGGCCCAGGATGACGGAACCATGGGATCTTGATCGGGACTATCATCCATTCCCCCACCATCCACTTTAAGTACAAGATGGTAAAATTTCTATTTTTAAATATCAAATTTCCAAACATCCAAACTTTCCAAATTCTCAAAATTCTCAAATCCAAATCTAGTTCTCCAATCTCAAATATCCAAACCCATGCTGCTACTATATGCCAGATAACACGTATATTCTACGTATCTGATTGACGACTAGCCTTAATTGAAAGTTCTCTCTCATGATTGAGAGGGGTAATTAACTATAGGGGCTTGCGCCTATAGGAAACCAGAACTCAGATCATAAAGTCCTCGCAAAACAAGGGCGAAATCTCTGGGTAGTGTCTTATCTACAAACCCATCTGCCTTCCAAAATTTACCTCGAAACTTAGTTCGTTAAAACTCCCTCGCTGAATAAGAAAAGTGAGCGGAGGCCGAGGTCGAATTTTTGGAGCCCATAGTTTTCTGGCGACTCCGCTGGGGTCTGGTTTCTCTTTCCATCTTTGGCTATTCGTCTCAGTTCTATAGTAGCTGTCATATCAACTCGTGCTCAAGATTTTGAGCCTTTCAAAATGATCATTCAACAAATTCATTTGGCATTCAGCAGTGTTTTAAATTTATTTTTATTGCTTACTTATGCTAATCATTATTGGTCTATTTTTGTTTTAGTGTTATGTGCAAGTCTCTGCATTTTGAAAGTGTGGGGTGATGTATCAGATTCTGATTACTAACCCTTGCCTTTCATTTATGCAGATGGATCTATAGAACACGCTGATGACTGTCCAACTGGGACAAGGAGCCAGGATTCAGCTGGTGAATGCTATTTTTGAGACCAAAACACTGGAGCTACCATCCAATTTGGTAGTGTTGATTTTCCTCTAGTCATTGCAAGGACTGCCGCCATTCCTGTGAATGGAAGGAATGATGAAAGGCCTGCCAGGAGGCCCCATTCTACTGAAGCTGTCACCCGTCGTGTGCATCGGCCAGCACAACGATCTGTTACTGAAAATACTCATGATAGAGTTTCTATATTCGAGAGGCTATCACAGCCTGAGGCCCTGACCACCAGAAGAATTGTGAATGGTGGAAGAGTCTCTGTGGTGACTACAAACACCACACCCCTGCCGACCAGGTTATCTGCACATGAGAAATATGATGCTGAGGCCTCCTCATCTAGAGGAAGGCCTACAAGGAGTCAAAGAAGGAAGATGAATGCTGAGCTCCGAGCTCAGCATCAACAACTCCCAATCCACCCATCAAATCTGCCGGCCCAAGAGTCTTAAGCTAACATTCCAACCCGGAATGGGTTTGCAAATCTGAAGTGGGTCAAAAGAAATAGCTCTACTGGTGAGCTGAAGAAATCCTTTTGGGATCAACGACCTGAAGCCCCAATTCCTCCAAGGAAGAAAGAGCCTGAAACTCTTTTAGCCCGGGTATACATAGTCCTTAAAACAGTAAAGGAGAAGGGATTGAATAAAAGAAGATACCAACGACCACTGATGGTCGAAGCCAGAAGGACTCCTCCGAGAGAACGCTTATCTGTTGCGGTGGAAAGGAAAGAAAGGAAGTATATTCCACGCGGTGAACATTGGGGTGTGACACCTGAACCATATGTTCAGGGATCCACAGTTGAAAGGTCCCGGTGGAAAGGAAAACAAGTCGGGAGGCCAAAGCCTCGAAGAAATGAGAAAGAAAGAATAGAAAGGAGGATTGATCTGGGCGTAACATCCGGTGAGGCTTCTCGGAGATCCTCCCCCATCTACGAACAACGTCAGAAGTGGGCCCCAAAAAGGACCCATAATGACATTCCTCCAGACGGTAGACACCTTGGAGAATCATCCGGGGGATCCTGTCGCCCTCTATCCCCTCCAAAGGAAGAGACTAATTTTGATCGCAGCCCACTGATCGAAGAAGTCCCCGTGCCTAATCAGGAGCCAGAAATCCAATGGCGTCGCCGCTCGGAGATCCGAGTACTGGAGGAAAATATAGATGATCAAAATCTAGAGGAAGAAGAATTCCTTGAAGGGGAAGAAAATATTGAAGAAAACATTGATGAATTTATGGAGGAAAATTTAGAAGAAAATATTGATAAATTTTTAGAGGAAAATTTAGAAGAAAAAATTCAAGAAACAAATGACACTCTGGATATGGAAGTTGTCTATATGGTGACACATGTAGACATCGATGATGGTGCCAATTATACTGACGATGAAGATGAAGAGCTGTGGCAACCACCACCCCAGCAAGTATACCGTCATCGTCGTAGAGAAGGATCCACCACTGGCAGAAGTCGTCATTCTCAAGAAGAAGAAGAAGTGGAGGATGTAGATGAGAATCCTTCTGGTGCCGAAAATGTCACACTCGCTGAAATGCGGCGACAAATGAGGGACAAAGATAGAGAAATCTCTCAGTTGAATGAGAAGATGACTGAGATGATGGCTCAGATGGGGGCAATGATGCAGATGATGCAAAGAAATACTGCTATTGGTGCCATGCCTAATCCTCCTGCTGACCCTTCGAACTTCCAAGTGCCACAAGGTTCAGGAGTACAGGGAGCTCCTGAAGGTGATCGTGAAGCCCATAATATCATTCGCCAGCCCACTCCGCAGAATATTGTAAGTACTTTCGAGCCTGTGACTGCTGCACAGTTAGAAGGAATTATTACCGAGAGGATCAGGGCTATTATAACCGTTGATCAAGCAGAAAAGTTGGTGGGCAAGGGTCGTCCGTATCCTGTTGAGTACGACCAAGTACCATATCCAAAAGTATATTTTGTACTAAATTTCAATACTTTTAACGATAATAACAACCCCAGGCAGCACCTGGCACAGTTTAAAGCAACCTGTGGGAATACAGGAGGAAATGACGCCCTACTCTTTCGACAATTCGTCAGCAGTTTGACAGTAACTGCTTTCGAATGGTATGCTGGATTGCCGAATGATTCCGTGAAGACCTTCACAGAATTGGAAAGTATGTTTGTATAAAGATTCGCTAGTGCAATTGAGAAGATTACGATCGCTGACCTCGCTCTGGATAAGAGAAAAAGAGAAGAATCAGTGACTAAATATATCACTCGCTGGCAAAATTTGAGCATGAAATGTGAGCAGCAGTTAGAAGAAGTGCATGCCGTACAGTTGTTAATGGGCAACATTGATGACAAGATGCAACCCTTCCTGTGCATGGCTACGATAAACACATTTCAAGACTTGCTCGACAGAGTGGCCAAATTTGAGAAACTGAATTTGTCCAAGTCAGAAAATCACTTTGATAAGCCCAAGAAGGCTAAAGCACCAGGTGCTAGAAGGGATGAAGCCGACTCTACGTTCTTCTCTAGAGCTGATAGAGAAAAGCAAGTAATTTACAACGTAGACAAAGGCAAACAGCCGATGCAATATCAAGAAAAGCTTAAACAGGCCTACAACCCCAACCCCCAACCGAAGCTGATATTATGGGGAAATGATAAGCCACGGACTTATCAAGCTGGAGGCCAGAGACAGCAATAGGAACTGGTGATAGAACGTTCTAATCCCTCAAAGATAAAATGAATAAAGAATATTCATTCAAAAGAGAGAGTGTCGCCAAATTATTTCGACAAGTGTTGAAATCGGGTCTAGAACTGCCTGAATGCAAGAGACCCGAAGAGTCGAAGCACATTGGTGACCCAAATTATTTCCCATATCATCGGGTGCTCAACCATCCTATTGAAGATTGCTACATCTTCAAGGATTGTCTTGAAATAAAATATCAGAAGGGAGAGATCACATTGTCCGATAATGTATTGTCTCACCCTAAAAAGGAATCAGCTCGGGTAGTCACGTCCTCTTCCGTACCCCTGGTTGAGGAAAGAAGAAATGAAAAGAAGCCAATTCAAGAAGAACAGTGGGAGACTACGATCTCCAAGAAGACTGTGAAAATGTTGAAGCAGCTTGAAGGAGTTCCAGGTATAAAGTGGAAGTCTCCTGTTGAGCCCATGATAAATTTGAAGGAACTGCCGATGGTGCGAGCTCCTATTTCTAAACAACTCTCCAATCAAGCTAGCACTTCAAAGTTTGGTGGGGTGAAATCATCCAAGAAGAAGACCAAGCTGAAGAAGCCTAAAGAGAAAAAGACTGCAACTTAGAGGTTATTGACAGTTTGGATGAGTACTACCAGACTGTGAGGCGACCTATCAAGCTCGCTGACTTCATGTCGGAGCTTAAGATAGATGAAGCCGGAGAAGATGATGAGAATTCTCTTCCAACAGAAATATGTCGGGTCATCTCGGTGACACCGAGTACTTTGACAGAAGAGGAATACATAGAAGTACCCTCTGAATTCTGTATGATGGTTTTGCCAATGGATTATAGTTCAGAGGAGGATTTGTATTTTCCAGAGGGAGACGAATCAGACCCTAGCATAGCGTCTCGGATGGGACATGTAAACCTGGGTGGTGATTCTGAATCAACAGATGAGTCCCTAGATGCAACAATGGCTGATTCTGAAGAAAATGCTCCGTTAAATGACTCTGAACCGGAGGAGATTGCTCAAGTGCAGTTAAGAAGTGGCAAGGTACTACCACCTCCATCGAAGAAAGGGGCCTCCAATAAAGATAAGTAGAAAGAAATAGTCATCAATGACGATATAATCCCTGAAGATCCCAAGAAAAAGAACACCTCAGCCAATGAGATAGATTATAATATCTTATCTCATCTAATAAAAATTCCAGCACAACTCAGCATATACGATGCTTTGGTGATGTCTAAAGACCTTCGGGAGACTCTGATTCAGGCTCTCAAAGATCCCGAAAGATACGAGGCATATTTTGCTGAACGTAGTTTGATTGAGGTTTTGCAAGCTTGAAATGAGCCATTCATTACTTTCTTTGAAGAAGACATGATGCTCAGAACTGCAGACCATAATCATCCTCTGAATGTTACTGTAGAGAGCGATAAGCTGATTATCAATCGAATCCTAATCAGTCCTGGATCCTCCGTGAATCTGATAAGCTTGAAAGCATTAAGATCCCTCTGCCTTGATGTAGAACACCTCGGGCCAGATAAGTTGATGGTGCATGGTTTCAACGAGAAAGGGCAGAAGACCCTTGGATCATTCATGCTCCCTCTTGTATTTGGAGAGCTCCACACAGAAGCTAAATTCCATGTGATTGATGCAGATACTTCATTCAAGGCGCTACTAAGTCGTCCCTGGTTGCATGAATATGGCATTGTCCCATCAACATCACACCAGTGTATGAAATATCTCAAAGATGGAGAAGAATTCAGGATCTCTGGCGACATTCAGCCCTTTACAGTTCATGAAGTAACAGTCTATGAAGATGCGCGGTACTTCATGCCAAAGAAACAAAAGTCATTGAGTTCTCTCAAAGCTAAAGCATCAAATTCAAAGGCTGCAAAGCGACCTAAACGGGAAGGTGAGAAGAAGCAGGTGGGGAGAAAGAAGGCAGGGCTAACTCTTCCCAAAGCATCTGTCATCCCAAAAGAAAAGAAGCATGTACCTCATCTTGGAAGTGACACAGATGAAGATGATAATACTTCTGCTAAATCTTGGAAAGTATGCCAGTCCACGGATGAATGGAGTAGGCAGGTTGAATTTTCAAATGATGATTATGACTACGAATATATCTATATGAACACGGTGCATAATGTGTTCTCTAGAAGAATTGACAGTCTATCAATTTCAGATAGTGTACTCGTAGTCATGCGTGTTCTTTTACAACATTTCAAAGAAATTATTCCGCGTGAGGTGCATAAAGTTGAAGAACTCGCCACCCTCTATCTACCTCCCCGTAAAAATGGGACTGTGCCAAAGAATGTGTTATATTCCACGGGAGTTCGTGAAGAGGAGAATCATGATTGGGATTGCATGATCCTTGATTCCGAAGAATTATTTCCTACGAGGCTACCCAGGTTCAATACCAAGAATATTCAAAGAATGCTACGAAATCAAATCAATATTCCTACTACCAAACGTCAGCTTCATACAAGCTTGGGCCTCTGGTATGGAAGGAGTCCGCGTCTGTTACGACAGAAGGATACGTATGCATATAAAGGTATCAGATTCATTAAGAGAAAATTCCTCTGGAAAGAGATTTGTCGCGCCATCACATGCGTGGAAATTGAATCTGAGGATGATGTTGCTGAAGAGACATACGAGGCTGATGATTATGATGAGCAACCCGTAGAAGCCGAGCCTGCAGCAGAAGAGCTTGAAAATGGTGGTCAGGCAGCCACTATGGATGAACTAAGAAAAGTCAACTTGGGAACTGAAGAGGATCCTCGCCCAACCTTCATTAGTTCTCTACTACCCGAAGAACAAATAGAAGAAATAAAAGAACTTCTCTGTGAATTCAGGGACTGCTTTACCTGGACATATGTTGAGATGCCTGGCTTATCCCCTAACGTAGCAGTTCACAGATTAGCAATCAAACTGGAAGTAGCACTCGTCAAACAAGCTCCAAGGAGAATGAGATTGGAGATTGAAGAACAAGTGATTGCTGAAACAAAGAAATTAATTGATGCAGGCTTCATCCGAGAAGAAAAATACGCTAATTGGATTGCAAATATCGTCCTAGTGAAGAAGAAGAATGGCCAGATTTGTATCTGCATCGACTTCAGGGACCTCAATAAGGCGTGCCCAAAAGACAACTTTCCACTCCCTGTATCTGAACTCCTGGTGGACAATACATTCAACTACGACATGTTCTCCTTCATGGATGGATCGTCAGGATACAATCAAATCAAGATGGCGCCCGAAGATGAAAAGCATACATCGTTTAGGACTCCCATTGGCATATTCTGTTACACGGTCATGCCCTTTGGCCTGAAGAATGCTGGTGCCACCTACCAGCGGGCGATGACTCATATATTTGATGATTTGATACATCAGAAGGTCAAGTGTTATGTAGATGACCTTGTTGTTAAAAGCCTTGGCTGAAATGATCACTTAAAAGATCTCAGAATTGTATTTGAGAGAATCAGAAAGTTTGATCTGAAGATGAATCCTCTTAAATATGCTTTTGGGATCTCTTCCAGCAAATTATTGGGGTACGTTGTTCATCATCGAGGCATAGAGATTGACCCCAACAAAATTAAGGCGATCACAGAGATGCCACCTCCAAAGAACCTTCGACAGCTTCGCTCGTTGCAAGGACAACTGTCTTTCATTTGGAGATTCATATCAAATCTATCGGGAAGATGTCAGCCCTTTTCAAAGCTAATGAAGAAGGATGTTCGTTTCAAATGGGATGCAAAATGTCAGGAGGCGTTTGATAGCATCAAGAGATATCTGTTGAATCCGCACATTCTTGCAGCACCAATTCCGGGGAAGCCTTTTATACTGTATACAGCTGCACTAAAAGAGTCCCTCGGAGCACTGCTGGCCTAGAATAATGAAGAAGGCAAAGAAAATGCGCTCTACTACATCAGTCGAAGGTTGATTGGAGCAGAAAGTAGTTATTCTCTAATTGAAAAGTATTATCTGGCGCTAATTTTTGCAGTTCAGAAACTCCGCCACTATATGCTATCCCATAAAATCACACTGATATCAAAGATCGATCCGCTGAAGTTCTTGATGACAAGACCAGCGTTGATAGGTCGTTTAGCCAGGTGGGCAGTTTTATTATTGCAGTTTGAAATCATATACATGCCACAGAAGGTGGTGAAAGAACAGGCCTTAGCTGCTTTCCTCGCTGCACACCCAATCCCGGTCGATTCTCCACTAAATGATGATTTGTCTGATGAGCAAATAATGCAGGTTGAGAAGGATGAAAAGCTACCATTCTGGGAGATGTACTTTGATGGGGCATCATCTATCAGACCTGTCTGACCTCCAAATATTGCAAGAGCCCGAGACGGAATTGACCTTATTTTCATAGAACCGGAGGGAGGTATAATGAGATTTTCATTCAGTTTGACTGAACCTCGGACCAATAACGAAGCTGAATATGAAGCTCTATTAGCAGGGTTGGAGATTGCGATTGATGTCAGAATCCAACATCTCCAAATCTTTGGTGATTCTCAGCTTATAATAAATCAGGTCATCGGCATTTATAAGATTGGCAAAGTCAAATTGGCCCACTGTCACCGGCAAGCCCTCGAGCTTCTGAAGCAATTACCAAATGTCAAAATGGCTCAAATTCCTCGAGGACAGAATGCTAAAGCAAATTGTCTGGCCAAATTGGCCAAAGAAATGACGAACATCAACGAGGAGAGGCCTATATTCATAGGAGTTTACACTCGAAGAGTATTGGAACATGCTTTATTACAATTCCTGAGGGTAGAAGAAATTCCAGATTCAAGTCAACAAAATAAAATTTTAGTTGACCCTCAACCCCTCCATCAGATCGTTATGGAGAATTATCCAGAAGAATATAACGTGGCCAAGAGACATAAAGTTAGTTAAGCTTCAGAATCGTGGTGGCATTGTTTAGATATTGAAGTCGAAAATGATTGGAGACAGCCATTCATTGACTACTTCAAGGAAAACAAACTCCCGACAGAAAAGTCTATGGCCACACAAATTCTAAAAAGGGCATTGCGATATGCATTTGTCAATGACATGTTGTACAGACGAGTCTTTGATCAAATGTGGCTATGGTGCCTAGGGACCAGGGAAGCTGATAAAGTGGTAGCAGAAGTCCACGAAGGGCTTTGTGGAGCACATCAGTCAGGTCCTAAGATGGCTGCTAAAATCAAAAGAATGGGTTACTATTGGACAACCATGGTCAGAGATTGTATTGACCACGCAAAGAGGTGCCACGAATGTCAAATCCACGGTGATGTTATATATCAACCGCCAAATCCTCTGCATCCAGCAGTAGCATTCTGGCCATTTGAATGCTGGGGCACAAACATAATCGGGCCAATAGATTCGCCTTCATCAGCAGGACACCTTTTCATTCTGGCAACGACGGATTACTTTTCCAAGTGGGTAGAAGCGGCTCCATTCAGAGAAGTCACATCGGAGCATGTGATCAATTTCTTTACCCATAATGTCCTCTACAAATTCGGTGTGCCACGCCGCATAATCTCAGACAATGGTACTGCTTTCAAAAGTACAAAATCTATAAGTTCATTGATCGACACAAAATTGATTGGCGATATTCATCCATATCTAATCCAAGGGCAAATGGCTTGGCAGAGGCCTTTAACAAGACACTAGTGAAATTGTTGAAGAAGATTCTCACCAAGAAAAAAAGAGAGTGGCATACGAAGATTGCAGAAGCTCTATGGGCTTATCGTACGACCTACAAAACACCAACTAAAGCCACTCCTTACTCTCTAGTATTCGGTGTCGAAGCCGTATTACCTTTGGAGATTGAACTACCGTCACTCCGAGTAGCAATTTAGAATGATCTTACTCAAGAGCAAAATGCCCGCCTCAGAATGGAGGAGTTCGATGCACTTGATGAAAGCATGTTATAAGCCCAACAAAATTTGGAAATCTACCGAGGAAGAATGACAAAGTCCTTTGATCAAATTGTGCGACCTCGATTATTTCAGGAAGGAGAATTGATTCTGGTGCTGAGAAAACCAATCATCCCACACCGAAGAATTGGTGGCAAATTTGTATCCAATTGGGAAGGCCCCTTCGTCGTTGAGAAGGTGTACTAAGAGGAGCATATCAGTTGATCGATCTGAACGGTCAAAGACCCATGCCGCCTATCAACAGCCGACATCTAAAGAAATATCACGCATGAAAATTCCATATCTGATGTATTTTATGATGATCAAAATTTATATGCATATTTATTAATGCATGTTTGCTCATATTTTGAAATTCTCTTGTATAGCAAGAATGTATTTCAAAATCTTCATTAGACTGGGGGCATTTTAAATATTAATTTGGGTCGACATCGCGCTGCATGACGAGATCCCCAAATAAATATTTAAAATCTTAAAGACAAAAAAAAAAACCTATCCAAGATGTCCCTGTGAGACAGGGGGCATTTTAAATATTCATTTGGGTCGACATCATGCTACACGCCAAAATCCCCAAATGAATATTTAAAATCTAAAAATCCCAAATTTATTCCATTCTAAAATGTCCCTGCGAGACAGGGGGCATTTTAAATATTTATTCGGGTCGACATCACGCTGCATGCCGAGATCCCCGAATAAATATTTAAAATTATCAATCCAGATATTCTTTTGTGCTAAAGAATACTACGAATTCTTTTTCAAAGTATTGCAGGTGATATTTCAAAAGTTAGAGACACCGTCTTCTCCAACAAACTAAGACTCAAAGGTTAAGAAAGTGATTTTTGTGGCTACACACTCCTACAAAATTGAGCCAAAGAAGCTTGAAGTCTTTCGACAGCCTGAAGCTTAAGGTTCGAATGGGTGTAAAAGTTCGGATCCAACACGCCCAAATACGGCCGAATCGCTGGCAGCTCCGTCTACTCAACAAGCCATAAGAAAGGCCGTAGTAGCGGAACCCCCACTTCTTCAACCCGTTAGTAGGGACAGTAGAAAGTACAAATGCTAATTTGACTCGACCAGTTCAAGTGATCGTAGTCTACAAAATTCTCCCCAAATGACTGGAGAATCAAAATTCCAGTGGAAGGATGAGTCTCGAACAACTACTGAATGTTCGTAGGCTCCCAAAATCTAAAACCACGAAGGATGACTTCAAATCTATCAACTTCAGCAAAATCAGTATTGGGAAGCGTAATTCTCATAGCTCAAGTCTGAAGCCTGAATGGGTGTAAGAGGTCGGATCCAACAAGCCCAAATATGGCCGAATCGCGGGCAGCTCCATCTACTCAATAATCCATAAGAAAGGCCGTAGTAGAGGAACCCCCATCTCAGCAACCAGAAGATAAAGAGCTATCAAATTCTAGCTCTTCTGATTTGAAGAACTCAAGTGATTCAGATTAAAGTCTTCTCAAGTGGTTAAGGATCAAGATACTACCTACGTTCGGTACTATCAACTAAATCTAGAACCTGCAAATCCTTCAACAAATCCGTAAAGCACAAAGCTAGGATCGAAGGAACTTTTCTTCAACAAGTCCGTCAAAGCACAAAGCAAAGGACCGAAGAAAACTATCCCAAAGTTCACACAAAACTCAGGACTGAACTAAGAGGATTCTATCATCAATAAGTCCGTTACGCACAAAGCTCTGGATCGATGACTTTTTGCCACTAACCTAATACAAACCTAAGGGTTTAGGTCACCGGCATCTACTTCTTCAACAAGCTCGTCAAAGCAAGAAAGCATAGGGTCAAATGTACAAAAATCACCTGACAAGTCAACAAAGAAAAATCAGGTAATTCTCCATCAATGTCCGCATCACAAAGCACACGATGAAAGAAATCAGTATTTCAACCATCTATTGATACATCAAAGAGATCTATGGAAAAAGAAAATCTTAGTGTGACATCCAACTACAATTTTGGAGATCCACTAAAAGAAAATCTTAGTGTAACATCCAACTGAAATTTTGGAGATCCACTAAAGGAAAATCTTAGTGTGACATCCAACTGAAATTTTGGAGATCCACTAAATAAAAATTTTAGCGTGACATCCAAGTAAGCTTTTGGAAATCTGCTATATGAAAGTCCTAGTGTGACATCTAGAACAAATATATGGAGTTTTACAGATTCAATCAGCATACAACAAACGTGATTTACTCTAGACGCGTACCACATTTGTTGGGGGGTATTTGTTAACCTTCATGTAAAAACCAAAAGAAAAAAAAAGAAGCATCACAGTCATACCTTGCCCGACGGATCCCAGAATTCTGCCGCAAATCCTTTCCAAAATCCCGCCTAGGAACTGTAGATTTGGCGCCGTTCACGTCTGTCTCTGCGATTCCTGCAGAGATCCCGTCAAGGAGTACTCGTTTTGCTTCGTTAAATAGCGACCCAAATGAGAGCTTCAGCTTACTGCTCACGATCTCTTCCACTTCGCACTCCAGCTCACTCCCGATCCCACTCTCTGTCCCGAAGCTCTCGACTCCCCCTCTGTCTCCCTCCTCCGAGTTCCACCGAGCCGTAAGCCACAAACCCCTCCAACTCTCTGTATTCGTCTCTCCCTCACACATCTCCGATTAACCTCCTCCGACCTCACCCAGCAGGCGAGCTCGCCTCCTCCCGTCAAGCCCAATCCCGAGAGAGAGAGAGAGAGAGAGAGAGAGAGAGAGAGAGAGAGAGAGAGAGAGAGAGAGAGAGAGAGAGAGAGAGAGAGAGAGAGAGAGAGAGAGAGAGAGAGAGAGAGAGAGAGAGAGAGAGAGAGAGAGAGAGAGAGAGAGAGAGAGAGAGAGAGAGAGAGAGAGAGAGAGAGAGAGAGAGAGAGGGAGAGTACCGAACTCCACCTTGCCCGATCCCAAGAAGCTGCCGCCCTCACCTCTCTGCTCTACCCGAAGCCTGCCCGATCTCCCCTATGCCGTGTCTTCTTCCCAAGCCGAGAGAGTGAGAGGGAGATAGGTATAGGTTTATATATATATATATATATATATATATATATATATATATATAAAATTATTTCATTTTATTAATAATTATTAATTATAATTAGAAATACTAATTATAATTAAGTATTATTATTATCATTTATGTATTTATAAGTAATTATTAACTATAATTATTTAATTAATTATGAATAATTATTTATAATTAATTAATCTAGATTATAATTAATTTTTATTAATTAATTATAATTAGTTAATTACTTATTTATAATTAATTATAATTAAAATAAATAATTATTATTTGCTCTTGCCTCAATCCTCGTGCCGACGACGACCGCCAAGGTATAAATTCTAAACCCTAAAACTCCGAGAACTCGTTTCAACACATTCGTCGAGACAAAATGATCAACTATGCACGCTTTTCTTAGCGTTGTGGGAGGGAGTGCGTCCTGACGCTTACGACGAAGCGGGTAATCACCTAAATTCCTTATTCGAAGTTCGTATCGCCTTGGAAACCCCGCCTATGTATGCTTTTCTTAGCGTGCTGGGAAGAGATCCCGGTGCGATGCGCACGACGAAGCGGGGATACCCATAAGTACCCGCTTGCGGGGAAATAACTGTCTTTCTTGCGAAATATTTTCAAAAAAATAAAAAAATACTTTTTTTTACAAACAAAAAAAAAAACCCATGCACACTTTTCTTAGCGTGGTGGGGGATCAAAAAATTACACGGCCGCGGTGTCCTCGAAAGAGGGCATCTACCAAGCACGCTTTTCTTAGCGTGGTGGGAAAGGCCCAGTTTATCCGTAGTTTTCCCCTAAACGGGGGAGACGCCGGAAGGCTGCCAAAATTTCGGGTGAAAATGTTGCTACACTTGGACTTGATTGCACTCGGATGACATGCAAGAATGACGAATGGCTTGTACCTGGACTCATTTGAACTCAAAAGGCATTAATAAAATGCCTAATTCAATCTCAAAACCAAACTTGGATAAATGATGAAGGACTTGTGTAAGACTTGAGTCGGACTCAAGCTGAACTGAGCTCAAACTTGATACTTGAACAAAAGTGAACTTGAACTCGAACCACAAGGGACTTTGGACTCAAGCTAGACTTGTGAACATTACTTGAGCTTGTTATTTGAACTCAAGCATGAATTTATGAACTTGGACTTGGATTCATATTTGAACATAAAGTGACTTATAAAATTTTTGAATTTAAGTAAATTGAGATTTAATACATACTTGAGCTTGCAAATGAATACATGTAAAATTTGTAAGCCAATAGATTTTGCAAGTGTCATTCACTTAGTGATGAGGATGATGCCATTTGATGTAAACCTTCATACAAATGCCAATGATTGGATTGTGGCATTCATTCTAGTTCGTGCAAATTGTAGATGATAATTTTGATCATCTAACTAAAAATCAATGAATGTACAAGGATCTACAAGGGAAGTCCAAGATCTTACAACAAACAAAGATTCTTTTGAACTCATGCAATATACATGTAGTGAAGGAGATAGTTGGCTTACAAGCATGAATGAAGTGCAAGAGAATATAGTAGCTTGCAACCAATAATGATAGCTAGATTGTGAATGCAATGATCTCTCTTCAATCAACATCGATGAGTCAAAAAGAGACTTCTTTCATCCACTAGCAATGATCAAGAAAAATTCACAACTTGACTATGAGTATTGAATGAAATGAGGAATGTCAATGGATAAATGAAGGAATTATGGTGGGTAATATTGCAAAAGAATTATTCACATGCAAACAAGGGACTCGTAGCAAGAGTTCTTCATACAAATTCAACTTTCATTTGATTGTAAACATTCATCAACAAGGAACTTTTGGAGGACATTCAAATCAAGAATCAAAATATAGAGATTCAATAAACGAATCTTGATCATTTAAGCAGATACCAGTGAGCACACAAAGATGTATATTGGAAAAGGAAGGTTCCTTACACCTCATTCACAAGTAATAAGGAAAGATACATATGCACACATCAATGAACATTTCAATCATGTTTAACATATGCAAATCTGAACTCCTATGAATTATCTTAGGAGACCTGTTACACGTACAAAGTGCCATCTACGAATAAGTACAAAAGAGAATTGCAGTAGATAGGAGCTCCTGCAAGCTGATGTAGAAGATCCGTTGACTCTCAATATATCATCGACAAGCAAAATGACTACACCAAAATGCAAATGCATACGAGTTGCTATAAGAAATTTGTTGCACATACAACAAATTTTCTGTGAGCGGATACATAAACACTGTAATAGATGCAATCATCTACGACAAGGCAGGAGATTAGTTAGTGCACTATGATCCACCTGCCAAAAGTAAATAGTGCACGACAGTCTACCTATACGAATCAGCAAACCACTGATCCAGAAGCTGTTACAACACGCCACCGAATCTGCAACACTCATACGAGCAGACAGAAGGCATCCACAAAACTACAATGCCACGCCACCGTATCTGCAACATTCGTACAAGCAGACATAAGGCGTCAACAAAGTCTGAAATAAATATCCCCTGTACGTGCACTATAAATTGTAAACACATAGATACACTAAAGGGGGAAATATATTCTCAACCCGCATGGGCCCCGACGAGCGTGTTATTGGTACACACGTGACGTCTAGGGATGCTACGCAGGTTGACAAGTGAATTCAGATTCGAAACCGATCCTTCTACACGGGTAAATAGAAGTTGACAGGGTTCGAACCAACAAACAAATATACGGTTGTGACGACCGTCATATTTGTCTTAATACATTCATATTAGGCCTTTAAGGCCTATAACAAAGAGAATTCACTGATGAGGGCATAAAGCCTACAAAATCCAATCCTCTGTCGACAGCTCGACACAGTTGACAAGGTTCGATCCATTAAAAGAAATGACCCCCAAACACCCCGATGATGGCCGTATTGATTGGTTATCTCAATCGGAGGGGTTCACAAATACTTTCAAATTCCATTCAAATGCCAGAAAATCTAAACTATCCAAAGTCCATTCCAAACGCTTTCAAATTCCACCCAAATACTCAAAATACCACAAAATCCAAAAATCCAAAGCTCCACCCAAAATTTCAAAATATTTTAAATTTGAAATCTAACTATCAAACACTTAAAGAAAAATCCATCCACCCTCCACAATAGTCTGTCAGGGTAGACAAATTCAAATAAACTCTAGCTCACAAAGAGCCAAATGCCTAGTCGAAAATATCACTAGGATCCATTCTCAAATAATCTCTTGCCAGTAAGGACGTGGTATGTGTCCTCTAACCAGCAGTTTCGCCGCCAAATGGCACTGCAAGTAAATGGTTATGACCATGGGTCCTCTGAACTGAGTGGTTTTGCCGCCAAATGGCACCACAGATAGCGGTTATGGCTAGAGCCAATACGCTCCTTAATGACGTTAAATCCTTGAGATATGAATCAATAGGATATGATCGATAGGGCACAAAGCCCTCTGTAAGCTAAGGTGGATTCAAATTTGTCCCCTTAGACAAACATTCAACCCCGGTCTACAAGGTTCCCTTGGACGAAGCAACCCATGGCTGCCGACAAGGATCTTTCTGTCAGGTTGGGTCGACTACCTCCTCTGACTAAGTAGACCAGGGACCACGATGGCTCGGGACGACGGAACCATGGGATCTTGATCGGGTCTATCATCCATTCCCCCACCATCCGCTTTAAGTACAAGATGGTAAAATTTCTATTTTTAAATATCAAATTTCCAAACATCCAAACTTTCAAAATTCTTCAAATTCCCAAATCCAAATCTAGTTCTCCAATCTCAAATATCCAAACCCATGCTGCTACTATATGCCAGATAACACATATATCCTACGTATATGATTGACGACTAGCCTTAATCGAAAGTTCTCTCTCATGATTGAGAGGGGTAATTAACTATAGGGGCTTGCGCCTATACGAAACCAGAACTCAGATCATAATGTCCTCGCAAAACGAGGGCAAAATCTCTGGGTAGTGTCTTATCTACAAACCCATCTGCCTTCCAAAATTTACCTCGGAACTTAGTTTGTTAAAATTCCCTCGCTGAATAAGAAAAGCGAGCGGAGGCCGAGGCCAAATTTTTGGAGCCCACAAATTTTAATGAATATTCTCTTGATAATTTGATTGGCTCACTCATTGCCTACGAGAAATATTTGGGTCAAATACTTTTGGATGCACGTGAAACAATTATGCTAAAAGCGGAAGACATGGAAAAAAGTTACTTAGTTGGTGAGGAAAGCGATGACTTAACAAGCAAATTGAAAAGTCCACTAAAGCACAATCATAAGCATCAACAGAAGTGGAATAAAGGTAAAAATGGTAAGAATGTTCACATTTCTTCAAATATTATTTGCTTTGGATGTAGGAAATCTGGACATCTAAAAAGTAAGTGCCCTAATTTGAGAACTCTTCTTGCTAAAGAAAAGGGCAAAGCTAAGCAAATTATAAAATGGAAAAATAATGAAAAGCAAAAAATCTCCTGGGCAGGTTTAGCTTCTGAATCACCAGACTAGGAGCAAAATGATGTTTAAACCCTTTGTTTATGTGTTTTTTTGTGTATGTTTTTTATTTGTTGTGTTTTTATTTTTGTTTGTTTTATGTGTTTTTCTATTTTTAATTTTTGTGTGTTTTGTATGATTTTGAGATATTTTCATATCGGATTCCATGTTTCTTGTTGTGAGACATTTGGAATGTGATATGAAGATTTTTATAGTTTGTGTACTTGTATTTTGTTTAGTGTTTTTTTATTCTTTTATTGCTTTAGATTTTTTTTTGGATGTTTAAGTGTTTTTGTTCTATGTTTGAAATATTCGTTAGCCTATATGAAAAACCCTTAAATTTTTGATCTTACAAGTGCTATACTTTGAACTGCAACATAAAATTGAATTAATTAGAAAATCTAATTTTTCTAAATTTAAGTTGTGTTTATAACTTGATATTATTAAGATTGTCAATTTCATGTCTCTTATTTAGACTACATTAATTTTAATATAATTATTGCAATTGTGATGTTTTCTTATTTTATATTTCACTTATCAATTAATATTTATGCACTTAGAAAGATTTAAAGTTTTAGATTATTGATTTTGGAAAGAATATAATTACTCTTGAAAATTGTACAAATGTACAAAAATCAAAAGAAATGTGCAAAGATTTGCAATGTGAAAAACAGGCACAAAATAAGCCCAACAAGTGAAAAGATGCACAAAAATGTGCCACAAAATTGAAAAAGATGCGCAAAGCGCCACATGTGGTAGTTATTTATTTCCTTAAGTTTTTAATCTCTTAATTCAAATTGATCTTATGTACATTTATATTACATATTGAAATATGAAATATAAAATTTTTATATCATCATTTTTATAATGATTTTCTCTATCTTAAATGTCTAAATATACTCATGTGTTGATTAATTCTTTTTAGTTTCTATGTTATATCTCTTCACTTTTTGATGTTGTCAAAAAGAGGGAGAAATTGTTTGTTGTGTCTTGTGTATTCGTATCGTTGTGTGTTTGTTTTGTTTAGTGTTTGTGTGTTTGTTTTGTATTTCTAAAAATTTTGAAAACAAAATTAATTTTAATGTCTCCTTATTTTCATATATTAATTAATTCAGGGGGAGTTTAGAAGATTCTTAGAATTTGAAATTATACAAATAATAATTGTTTTGCCATCATCAAAAAGGGGGAGATATTTAGGAAAGTTGCTATTTACATGTTTTACATTCTTACAACTTGTATAGTTTTGAAGATTACAAATATTATTGTTTTATGTGTTGTTATCTCCTAACATTTTTTGGAAGATTTGTTTTTGCTCTTGTGTGTACTAATATTTCTGGAAAATTGAACTCCAGACTACGAAGACTTCAAATCAAATTCAGCATGAGATACTTTGTGAATTTGAAGCTTGTACTTTTTATTTGAATTAAATTTAAGTGGGAGTGATTGTAATTGAGTGAATAAATTCACACACACTAATGGAGATCTTGAAAAAGTTTTTTACTGATCGTACGGGACGAACATTGTTCGTACAGGACGATCAGATCAGATATCTCCTTGTAAGAGCAATGGAACGAACAGGAACTGAACAAGAAAATTTTTCTAAGTCCTGATCGTCCAGACGAAATCATTTTCGTCCAAAGACGAGTTGCTCTCTATAAAAATTTTGTCCAGATAAAGTCATGTTCGTCTAGAACGATGGGAACTGACTATGGCAGTTTCTAGCAACGTTCTGCAGTTTTCGGAACCAACTTTTTATATAACTTTTCGTACTGGATGAATTTATTCGTATGGGATGAACCTATTTCGTCCAGGATGAAATTGGTTTGTACAGATGCACAAATGGTTCGTACGGGACAATTTTTTACAGAGTTCGTCCGTACTAACTCAATTTCGTACGGGATGATCCAGTGCACAGAAAATCATGTTTTTAGTAGTTTTTTGGACGGTTTTTCATGTCCTTTCTATATAAGGAGTCCTAGAAACTATTACAAGTACATTTGGAGTTGTTTTCTCTTGAGAGGGATCATTGAGAGGGAGAAAATCCTTGGAGGGGATTTCAAAGGAGTGTGGAGGGGATATTCACACGGTTGCTCCGACGAAGACTCTCAAGTGAAGTTCAACAACATTGGTCCGGTTCTCTGCCGACACTTGGAGAGTGTAAAAGGACGACAAAGTGTATCTTTGATAGCCATTGTGTCTTCGTTCTTTAGGAGAAAACTAGAAGAGAGAACTTGAAAGGGAGAGAGGAAAGGGTGGAGTTTGAGAGAGAGAAGATCCTTGGAGGGGATTTCAAGGGAGTGTGGAGGGGATATTCACACAGTTGCTCCGGCGAACTTGCACTTCAGTACCATCGGATTCAAGGGTCATCTTGAGGGAAGTTTTGGCGAGAAGAAGATATCTTTGGTGTCAAAGAACTCGGCTACTTCGCCGCACCGGGGAAGGTGAAAGTGATTTTGTATAGGCTTCTCCGCCTTGCTTTGGGGGCAAAAGGAGAGTCACTTTGTGGTATTAGTGCAATACTCGGTGGGTGCCTCCAGGGAGTGGACGTAGGTCAAGATTTGACCAAACCACTATAAATCTGGTGTGTTCTTTCTTATTTTTCTTCTGCATTTAATTTCATTGCAAGTTGTTTGCTCTGGTTGAAAAGTTTATTTTTTTTAAACTTTAAATTTAACTTGCATTAATAATTAAAAAGGATTTCTAAAAATCCAAGAGTAGAAGTATAATTTTTTAAATTACCAATTCACCCCCCTCTTGGTTAGCCTTGGGACATTTAATTAGGCTTAACATCCTAATTCATATTGAACGAGTTCCAACATTTAGAAAATCCTAAAAACTCAATTCTGGCACCAAATATTATCCTGTATGATCGCAAGATTGTCAAGTATAATTTGCAAAATTTGATCTGATAGTCCTAGACAATCTCCAGATAGTCTAGTACGAATAGTTCAAATTGATATATATCATCCAGCATTTTATTGGGGATCATCATGGATGATTAGAAGAAAAATTATGGCATTTTGTCGGGTAAGATTAGTGTTCATCCCAGGAAATATTAAAGATTGTCCAGTACGATCATAAGATCTGATCGAGCAATTTAATCATAATTAGTCTCATAATCATAGGATCAATTTAGGCATAATTGTCATAGATTATCTAGCATGATGTAGATCGTCCTAGACAATTATAACAAAATAAGAAATTCAAAATCTTGCCTAAATTATGATTGGCGGTTATTTTTCATGATCATAATTGATTGTCCTAGATGATCTAAATTATCCAGTACGATTAGTTAGATGAATTGATCGTATAGTATAATATAAATGGTACAATATCATATAAATCATATAGTATAATTAGTTTAAAATTTGAACGTCTCGTTTTGACTCTAACTCATTCCATCTGGGTGTGTGTGTGCATAGTCACCAAGCTAACACATACCCTTATAGGACTTGACTCAAGAAATAAAAAATACATCTATGAATTTATAAAAATCTTTACAATATAACCTATTATACACATTCTTGAGCCTTAAATCTTTATTGGATGGTGAATGATGTTCTTAAAAAGTTAGCACACAAAACAAAATATACCTTGCAGATACAAGTAGTCATAAGGATATGAGCCATAATGTTTGTTATCATGAAAAACATAAACTCATGAGCTTGAGTTGCAACATTATACTCACTTTCTATGGCCTATTTTGATGATGTTATTCTTGCCCACGAATATGTTGGAAGTGATGGTTCAAAAACTCAGCCTCTTAGAGAAAATGGTTAATCTATAAGGAGCTTTCGAGGATAATGAGAATTTGTGTGAGTGTGCATCTTTAGTGGATCAGAAAAATGAGGAAGTTTGCATCTTGCAAGCATAGATGGGTACTACTAGTATTCAAGTGAAAGTAAGCTATTTAATGGAGAAAGGTTTCTCTTAAAATACTTTGATAAATTAATATAAAGTGCAAAAAATTTTCTTGGATGAAGAAGAAGATGAAGATTTAAAATGAAGTAATAGAAATTCCCAATGAAACACCAATATTGATCAAGCACTTTCTGATAAATTTTAGATTTTGGCCATGCAAGAAGAGTTGAATCAATTTGTAAGAAATAAAGTTTGGGAATTAACTATAAGGCCAAAGGATCAAAGTGTAGTTGGAACTAAGTGGGTATTCAAAAATAAAATGAATGACTCAGGAGTGGTCATTAGAAATAAGGCTAGATTAGTTACTGAGGGGTATAATCAGATTGAAGGGATTGATTTTGAAGAGACTTTTGCCCCTATAGCTAGACTTGAAGCAATTAGGGTTTTGCTAGACTTTGCCTGTTTTAGAGGACTTAAATTGTATCAAATGTACGTCAAAAGTGCCTTTTTAAATGGGGTAATTTAAGAGGATGTTTTTTGTAGAACAACCTCCATGTTTTGAAAATTCTAAATAACCAAATCATGTTTTCAAGTTAAAAAAGGTATTATATGGATTGAAACATGCCCTAAGGCTTGGTATGAGAGGTTGAGCACCTTCCTACTTGAAAGATCATTTGAAAAAGAAAGTGTGGATACAACTCTCTTTTTGAAGAAATGTGGAAAGAATATACTCATTGTTCAAATTTATGTGGATGATATCATTTTTGGATCTTCAAATAAAAATCTTTGTGATGATTTTTCTAAAATAATGAGTAGTGAATTTGAGATGAGTCTAATGGGAGATTTGAGTTACTTTCTAGGTTTTAGCATTAAGCAAATTTAGGAAGGTACATTTCTTAGTCAATCAAAGTATGTTAAGGACATCCTAAAAAAGTATGAAATGGACAATGCTAAACCTGTTAATACACCAATGAGTTCCTCAGTTCAGTTGGATAAGGACCCTAAGGGAAAATCTGTTGATCAAAGGAAATTTAGAGGGATAATTGGATCTTTACTTTACTTGACTACTAGCCGACCCGATATCATGTTTAGTGTTTGCTTATGTGCTAGATTTCAATCACATCCAAAAGAATCATGTTTGACGGCAGTGAAAAGGATTTTAAGATATTTGTTAGGAACTCAGAACTTAGGAATTTGGTATCCTAAGCTTAGCTCTTCATTTGAAATAATTGGTTATTCAGATTCTGACTTTGCAGGTTTTAGGGTGGATAGAAAGAGCACTTTTGGAACATGTCAATTTATTGGAAATTCTCTAGTCTCTTAGTCCAGTAGAAAACAAAATTTAGTAGCCCTATCTACTACAAAAGCTGAATACATTACATTAGGAAGTTGTGTGACACAAGTTCTTTGGTTGAAACAACAGTTAATTGATTTAGGATTAACTATAGGCACTATTCTAATTTATTGTGATAATACTAGTACTATTTTCATTTCCAAAATTTCTATTCAACATTCAAGAACCAAACACATTGACATAAGGCATCATTTCATAAGGGATCATATTTCCAAGGGAGAAATTGAACTTATCCATGTTTCAACTGAAAATCAACTTGCAGACATTTTTACAAAACCTTTAGTCTTTGATACTTTCAGTGCATTAAGAACAATGCTTGGTGTGGTTGATTTAAATGCTTAAATAAAAATATTTTCTGCAACATTGATGTTTGTTTTCTAGTTAATGTTTTGTGTTCGTTATGAGTTTTTGATCTTATTTTTGTGTGATTTTTTTGGAGTATATGTTTTATTTTTGTACATGGTGTTTTTGATGTGTTTTTTGAGTTTTAGTTTTATTTGTGTGCAAAATCAAAAATTTTTTAAGTGACAATCGTCCGGGATGAAAAATTTTCGAACGATTTGTGTAATGTGTCAAAGTGTCAGTTTTTAAGCCGTTTGCATACAATTTTCAGTGTTTAATGGTCACTTCATCTGGACGATCGTTATGATCGTACTGGACGATTTTTTTTTCAATCGATGGGATGAATGAATGAAGCGGTAGAATGGATAAGGTAGTTTTTAATACAAACTTCGTACATACGAACCTTTGGTTCGTCTGGACGAACACATGTCGGTTCGATGTAGGGGACGGTTTCAACTGCCATTAAAATGATATAAGTTCTGATTGTCCCAGGATGAATAAGTGTTCATCTGTACGATCAGACTGGTCAAAAGTCTATACAAAAGAATGCTTCGTAAGTCGCATTGATTACAAAAAGCTATTTCATTCTGGTTGTATTGGATCATCTGTACGAAATATTTTCATACGGGACGAACGAAAATGTCGTACGAGACGAAAATTTTTTCGTCTGGTACGAACATGTATTTTAAAATAAATAAGCGGGCTTTTTAGATCAATAAGTCACATTTTTAACATCACTTTCAATCCCTTTCGTATTCTAGATCTTTTACAAATGGCAAGTTCTAGCAAGCCCTAAAAGGTTCTAGCAAAGAAATCTCATAGGAATTCATACGAGAACTTTCTTTCCAAAGAAAATGAGGATTCTTTTCCTAGGTTTGCTTCAGCCAAAATCATCCCCTCAAGAATTCTAAACCAAGATGAAATTACGTTTCAGGTGATGCATTTATTTGCTTCGACACAATTTCTTTTATCCTTACCCTCATCTACACCTACAATAAAGAAACATTTCATTACTTTCTTGCCAACATGTCCTTCAATACTGACCACTCTATAATTCGCTCCTATGTCTTCAAACAAAAAGTTTAAATCACCAAGCATGACTTAGGAGCATTTCTAAATTTAAGGACTGAGGGAGATAGAGCCCATACCTTAATCACCAATGATCAATATAAATGGCATGAAATTAATAGGGTGATTATAGGAAATATTTTAGATGAGCATGTGGCTAGGGTATCCGGTCTTGCCCGAAATGCATGCATCATCAAGCACGTTTTTAGAACTACAATCATTCCAAAATCTGGTGATAGAGTCAATATTACCCCCCTTCTTTCCATGTTGACCTTCTTAATCATGAGCAATAAAGCTATAGATGAAGCCCAACTTATTCTTGACTATCTTTATGGGCTTTCTGAAATTGGTCATGCATAACAGAAAAGAAAGAGGAATATTATCTTAGGACACTTAGTTAACTATGTTCTGGAGAAGAAATACAACTTGGTTCATCCTGATCAAGAATATGAAGAACTACTCTACTATAATGACGGATCATTTAGAGCGATCTTCAAGGAGGAATCAGGTAAAACACATGTCATAAGTGATACAGAAGAGAAGCCAGAAGGTGCACCTACTCCTGCAAATGAACCAAATTATCAGAGTTTTATTCAAAGATATGATTAGTTAGAGACTCATTTTGACCAACACTTTGATCAAATTGAGACTCATTTACAGCAGCAGGCTGCTCAATATCAATATGACATGGGTTATATGAGGGAGCAAATGAATGATATTAGTACCAATGTACTTATGATGAGTACATACTTTAACCTCTTTGGTGGTGCTCATCCTCCTCCTCCTCCTCCAGATAAGGGACCATCTGAGTGATAGATGCACTTGATGAAATTACTAAGTGACAAGAGCGGGGGGGGGGGGGGGGGGGGGTGAATTGTGAAAATCTTTTTCTTAATAAAAATAACCCTAAACAATAGTTCTAATCTTTTTGTTATTTTTGAAATTTTACAACAAAATTTTAAGCAAGTTTTCTTCCACAAATTCCACCATTCAATAGTTATGAAAAATTAAAAGCAAGTAAAACGTAAATGATGATAAGGAAAAAATACACCAAGAATTTTTATAGTGGTTCGGTCAAAATATGACTGACGTCCACTCCCCGGAGTCCTCCGCTCCGGGATTTTCACTACCAAAAATAGTTCTCCTTTTGCCCCCCTCGGCAAGGCGGAGAAGCCTTTAAAAACCTCCCTTTCACCAACCTGGCATGGCGGAGTGCCAAACTCTGTTTTCGCCCTCCTTACGACGGCAGATAACCTTCTCGTTTTTCTCCCTCCTGGAGAAGGCAGAGAACCTTGAGGTCACGGATGTAGACGAGCCTTTCCCTTGGAGATCCTCTCTCAAATTCTTTTAGGGCCACAGGAGGAGCAAGATGCAGCAAGTTCGGAGCAACCGTGTGATCTCCCTCACACCTCTTCTCCCTCACAACGCTCACCTTCTCCTTCCTCTCTCAACCCTAAAGAACTTATCTAGAGCTCTCTCCCTTGGAATCCCTCTCTAATCACGTTCACCCTCTCTGTAAAATCTTACTGAAAAAGGACAAGATTAACATCTAAAACGGGCTCAAAAAACCTCTGATTTCAAAAGTAGCCGTTACTGTTCGTACAGTACGATTAAACATCGTACAGTACGATCTTCATAAACAGACTTCATCCTGGTACGAAGATGTACAAAAATTTTAAAAATACTTTGTACTGTACGATATAATATCGTACGGTACGATCCACAAAATACTATTCGTACAGGATGATGGTCTGGACGACCAGATGTCGTCTCTATTCTTCGTATGGTACGATCACTATCGTACAGTACGATGTTCAAAATATAATTAGGCCTGGATTATATGCACTAATTCACGGGTTAATTTAAGTAAGTATTTAAAATAGATCGTACAATACGATCTGGTTCGTACAGTACGAACGACGCAAAATCACTTACTTAAACTAAACTACGGCTAGGGTTTTGGATTTGAACATATCGTACAGTACGAAGATATTCGTACAGTACGATCTATTCACAGAATTGTCCACATAGCTTGGATTGTACTGTACGAATTACAATCGTACAGTACGATCTACAGAGAAGAAATTTAATTATATTTTGCAGTTAAAAAATAAACTCTCCCCCTGTGTGTGTGTGCATGGTTGCTCTTACTCTTATGCATTTTGTGGCCAGACTCAATAAAGTAAAAATAAAATAAATAGAAAAGTACAATGTCTGACTCATACTCCTAATCTACCCGGTCTTGAGTCTTCCTTTCGTCCTGAGTCACTTGTGATCTTCCTGAAATATTAGTACTCAAGGACAATAGCAAATAAAATAATATTCAATGAAAAGTTGTTCCAAAACACTCATTATTTGGCATCATCAAAATCTCAAACTCGGGGTCATGAGTTGCAACACTTGATGTTATGTGTTTGTGTTGTTATTGTTTTTTACTTTATGTGTTAGTTATTATTTGTTTTTAGTAGTTCGATGTATTTCTCTTTTATTCCAGATGTTTTATTTTGTATTGATATCCTGGTGTATCAATGTAATATCTTCAAAGTGATATCAATATTAGTTCTTGTGTTTTGATTTAAACTTTTTTTTGAAATATTTGTTAGTCTTTATGAAAATCATCAGATTTTTTAATCTTAATTGTGCTATAACCTGAATTGTAAGTTAAAATTAAATTCATTAGAAAATCTAATTATTCTAAGTTTAAGTTTTGGTTATAACTTGATATTATTAGAATTTTCAATTTCATGTCTCTCATTTAGACTGCCTTATTGTTAATATTATTATTATTGCAATTGCGATGATTTCTTATTTTATATTTCACTTATCAATCATTATTTATGCACTTAGAAAGATTTGAAATTTTAAATTATTTTTTTTGGAAAGAATAAAATTACTCTTGCAAATTGTATAAAAGTATTAAAAAAAATCAAAAGGAATGCGCAAAGGTTCGCAATGTGAAAAAGAGGCACAAAATAAGCTCAAAGTAAAAATGAAGCACAAAAATGTGACACAAATGTGAAAAAGATGCGTAAAGTGCCACATGTGGTAGTTATTTCTTTCCAAACTCTTTTAATCTCTTAATTCAAATTGATCTTATGTTCATTTATGATTGATATTGAAATTTGAAATATATAATTTTTTATTCATCTTTCGTGCAAAGATTTTCTCTTTCTTAGTGTCTAAATTGACTCATGTCTTTGATAAATTCTTTTTATTATACATGTTGTATCACTTCTTAAATTGTATGAATTTATATGATTTGTCTAATGTTTTCATTTTATTTGCATAACTTATTTCAATCACTTTCAAGGCTAAATTATCAAATGAATTTCACATTTCTGCTTGCATTTCAAGTTTTTCTTTTTTCTTCTTCACTTTTTGCTGCTGTCAAAAAGGGGAAGAAATTATTTGTTTTCAATAGTTCTTCTGTGAATATGTGTTTTTGTCTTTGTGTGTTTTGTGTGTTTTTTTATTTTGTTTGATATTATGTTTTGTGTGATATTATTTTGATTTTGTATAAAATCTTTGAAAAACAAAAATTTTGAATCAATGCCTCCTTATTTTCATGTATTCATCAATTCAGGGAGAGTTTAGGAGATTCTTAGAATTTTAAATCCTACAAACAATAATTATTTTTCCATCATCAAAAAGGGGGAGATTGTTAAAAGAGTTGCTATTTTCATGTTTTACATTCTTGCAACTTGTATAGTTTTGATGATTCCAAATATTATTATTTTATGTGTAGTTATCTCCTAACACTTTTTGAAAAATTTGTTTTTGCTCTTATGTGTACTAATATTTTAGGAAAATCGAACTCCAAACTACTGAAGACTTCAAATCAAATTCAGCATGAATTAAGTGAATAAACACATATTTTAGGAAAATCCTGTATTTTGAAGCTTAAAAATTTTGTATGAATTAAGTTTGAGAGGGAGTGATTGTAATTTAGTGAATAAACACATACACACTTGAGGAGATCTAAAAATTTTGTACTGATCGTACAGGACGAATACAATTCGTACGGGACGATCAGGTTAGTTATCTCCTTATAAGAGCAATGGAATGAATAGTTTTTGGAGAAAATTTTTTCTAAGTCCTGATCGTCCAGGACAAAATTATTTTCATCCCAGGATGAGTTAGGCTCTATAAAATTTTCATCCAGATGAAATTATAATCATCCCCGGACGAGTTGGGCTCTGTAAAATTTTCATCCAAACAATATTTATGATCGTGCCTGGACAAGTTACTCTCTATAAATATTTCATCCAGACAAAATTTTGTTCGTCCCAGGACGAAGAGAACCGACTTAAGTAAGTTGGTAACATCCTATAGTTATTTGGGAACTGACCTATGAAATAAATATTCGTTCAGATGAACCTAGTTCGTACGAGACGATGATCGTGTACGAACATAGTTCGTACCAATATTCATTAAGACCATTTCCGACACTTTAAGTAAAATTATCCAAGATGATCCACGATCGTACAGGACGATCCATTTCGTGTTGACTTGAAAATTTGCAGTTTTTGGACGGTTTTGCTTGTCTCTTCTATATATAGTCCAATTTTGACTACCACCATATCTTTTTGCTCATTGATCTTCGTTCCTATTGAAAGAAAAGTGAAGGAGAGAGTGTGAGAGAACTTTCAAAGGAGAATTCTTATTATTGGAGCATGAAGGCTTCACTTTGTTTTTAAAGGTAAGATTCTCTACTTATGATTTTGGATTACTTCACTCTTTTCTTTCTTCCTTCTAGAATTCTTGTGAGAAGATCTGTCAAAGAGATCCGGTTCTCTGCCGACACTTGGAGAGTGTGAACAGTCTCAAGTTCTCTGCCCACACTAGGAGAGTGTGAAACGACAAAGGGTTATCTGCCTACACCGGGAGAGTGTGAAAGGATGAACGGTTCTTTGCCAACATCGGAGGAGTGTGAAAGGAAAGACGATTCTCTGCCAGCACTGGGGATAATGTAAAAGGACGATAGTTCTCTGCCGCACCGGGTAGTGGTGAAAAGACTTTTGTAAAGGCTTCTCCGCCTTGCTGTGGGTGCAAAATGTGATTCACTAGTGGTAATAGTGCAATACTCAAAGGGTGCCTCCGGGGAGTGGATGTAGGTTTGGTTTTGACCGAACCACTATAAATCTTATGTCATTATTTTTCTGCTACTTTTTTATTTTTGTGATTTAGTTTTTTAAAACTGTGGGTAAAAACTATTTATACAAAAATTCATTAAAGTCTAATTTTGGTTTAAAATACTCAAAAGAGGGATTAATTTTTAAAATACCAATTCACCCCCCCCCCCCTCTTGGTTAGCCATGGGACATAAGCTTTGGCTTAACAACCTAATTCATAGTGAACATGTTTCAACACATCTTTCGTTAGGGGGAAAAGGAAGTTCAAGAGTTTGTTGAAAGGTTAGCTTTGGAAGTGTGCCAATAAATTTAGATAGTCCAAGTATGACTTTTGAGAAGCATGAAAGGGGAAATAATTAAAATTATAAAATTTGAGCAATTAAAAGAAGATGTCTGTGAGCCTACTAGAAAGAGAAAATTAAAATTTGAAGAAGTAAAGCCTTATATGTTAGTAATTTCTAAAGGATAATGTAGAGAGTTGAGGGAGTTCTCAAAGGGTAGCAACTGTATAGAGATTTTTAGTGAGTAGTATTAGAAGCATTCTACTAGGCCTATTAGAGTTAAGAATTCATATAATTAGAATTTTATTATCCATCTCCATCTACATCTATAATATTGAATAATCATCCTATAAAAATAAGTCATCTCTCTTATGTCCATAATCACTAAGAGTAGATCGAAACTATTTTGAAGATAGCCAATTATCTTTTCATACTAATGTAAGGTGGTTAAGTTTCACTAATAAGGCAAACCTAACATCTAATGAGAATAAGGTTTAGTGACCTAAATTGGTCACCGCAATGGCTTTATGGCTCCGGCGATTGTTGTACGATTATAGGGCTTACTTTATCCACACTTTGTGTGGTCAAATTGAGCATCTTCTCATAGTTTTTCTATTTATTTTCTTTTACTTTCTCCTATTTAATGTTTTGTGGCTTCATTTTGTTATTTTTTTCTTTTTCCTGGGGTGTTTGGGCCATCGTCATCTAACCCATTGGCTTCTTTGAATATTGATAGTAAATCACATTCTTTGAAAGATATTCAGGTGGGAGGCAGTTTGCCTTCTTATTTGAAGTTGGATTTAGTCCACTCTTCCTTCAAGGATTTGCCTAATTTGATGTTTGATGATAAAGTGGTTAACCTGCTTTCTATCCCTTTTGCTTTTATTTTGGTTGGAAAGTTTGTGTTGAAAAGGCGAAAACTGGATCTGATTTGTAATTTTTCTATCTCTAAAACTATGTGGAACTTTTTCTGTTGTCTTGTTGGATCAATAACATATTGTGATTCAGCTTTCTAATGATTTAGACTATAGTCAAATTTTCTCCAGAAGAACATACTCTATCCAGGATTATCAAATGTGTATGCTTAAGTGGATTCTAGATTTTGATGTTAGAAAGGAATCACCTATAGCATATGTTTGGATTTATTTTCCTATTTTGAGACTTCATCTCTTTAATTCTCATATATTATTTTCTTTAATTTCTATTTTTGAAAGGCCCTTACAGACGGATCAAGTTACTATTGTTGTTTCTCATCCGTTAGTTGCATGCATTTTAGTTGAATTTGATATTTAAAAAGAAACATGCTATAAAAATTTTGATTGGTTTGGAGATTACTATGTATCAACAAAAAGTTGAATGTGAAAACCTACCTTTCTTTGGCATCCATTGTAAAATGCATGGTCACAATTCAAAATATTTTATTTTGCATCCTCACTTACGTAATCATAAGGAAATGATTAAAGAACCAAAAAGAAAAAAATAGTTTAGTTGATCAAGTTTCTCATGAGAATACTAATCCAGTGCAAGTGCAAGAAATGATTATGGCCTCCAATCTTTCCCAAGAGAACAAGGGTAATCATGTTGATGAAATGGTTAATGATAATAATGAGCATGCCTGTTAGATGGAGCAAGATTTGGCTGTAGATGATAATAAGAATGAGGATTGCATCCCTCCTTCTTACATGAAGGATTTCATTGAGCCACCTCACATTCTTTTCGGAACTCATATTCCCTTCACCAAGGGTTTGGAAAATATGGATTATGTTGATGAGCAGATGGTTGCTATGACTTCAAAACATAATTCCATATCTATTATTACTTCTTCACCATGTGCTACTAATATTAATATATTGGATTCTAGGGGTGGGGTTGGGGGGGGGGGGGGGGGGGGGTGGGGGGGGACACTAATAAATGTATTGATTTATGTTCCTCTCAACCTTTTATGAATTTTTAGGAAAATCCTTATAATGAAAATATGGAAGAAGGTGAATATATGAAGGAGGAAATGGAGGAGGTTGCTAATGTCATGAGGAATAATAATGAATGTCAGAATAATGAAAATGGTATGCTTGAAAGTATTACTGCTTCAAAGAGCTCTAAGGATTTAAAGAGAAAGGGCAAAGGTATAAGTTGTAAAATTTTATCTCCTACTAATGATGATGGTTTTGTTAATGATAGTACTAATAAAGGTCCTTTTAATGAAGAGCATGATTTCACTTTAGTCAAAAGTATGAAAAATAAAAAAGTCAAAAACAAAAAATTGCAATCTCCTAAAATTAATCATTCTCAAAATTTTAAAAATTTCAAATTAATGATTAAGTCAATTATTTGGAAAGTTAGGGGCATTGGTTTCCCTAATTCTTAGATTAGATTTCATAACTTATATCGTATTATTAATATTTATTTTCTTATTTTATTAGAACCTCTTATTTCTATATCCAAGCTAGATAAGACTACTAGGATTCATGGTTTTAATCATAGTGTGGCAAATATTTCTAAAAAATATTTAAATTTGGAAAGACCTATTAGCATTGATGTTATTTGTGATTTTACTCAAGTTTTACATTAAAATTTTAAGTTTATGCAGTTTAATTTCTATGCTTCCATTATTTATGCTTCTTCTTCTCGTATTATTAAAATAGATCTTTGGAATCAACTTGTTGTTTTTAATGAGCTTATTAATTTTCTTTGGTTAGTATGTGGTGATTTTAATACTATATCTAAGCCCTCTGAAAGGATTGGAGGCTCTAACCCAGTTTTTCATGCTATGGAAGATTTTAATAATATGATGATGGAGTGTAATCTTATAGACATTGGCTTCACTTGTAATCCCTTTACTTTAAATAGTAGTAGTATGTGGCAGTGTTTAGATCATTTTCTTTTTAATGATTTATGGATGAATTCTAGTAATAACACCTTTGTTTAGCATTTAAATAAAACTTTTTCCGACCATTCTCCTCTCCTGATTAGTATCAAGTCTAGACTGTCTGTTTCTTCACATACTTTTAGATTTCAAAATATATGGTTGTTAGATAATTCTTGCAATGATTTGGTCAAAGAGAATTTGGAGTCTCCTTTGCATCCTAATAATGTTAGTGTTAGGATGATTAGACTGTGGTTTAAACTTAAAAGGCTTATGTTTAAACTTAGTTGGTGGAATAGCAATGTTCTCAGAAACCTATTTACTAATTTTATTTTTGCAAAAGAAAAATTAACTTCTTCTGAGCTTATTTGTCATCATGATCCTTCGGGTGTTAATTTAGTTAATTTGAAAGAGGCTAAAATTTCTTTATTTAGGCTTTAAGAGCAAGAAGAGATTTATTGGAAAAAAAAATCTTTTTCTAAACATCTTTTTGAAGGGGATAATAATACCAAATATTTTCATTCATTGATTAAAAATAATAGAGCAAAAAATTTCATTCATCAAATTGAGGTTCAAGATGGGAACATTATTGAGGAGAAAGATGAGATTATGAAGTTTGCTATTGAGTATTTCTCTAATTTATTTAATAAAAATTTTGATCCTCATCTGATTGATCAACCTGAGCTCATTCCTAGCATCCTTAAAGAGGAAGACAATAATATTCTTACCCTTTTATCTTCGATGGTGGAAGTTAAGAAAGTTGTTTTAAATATGAATATTGATTTTGTGGCTAGCCCTAATGGTTTTTCAACTAAATTATTTCAAAATTATTGGAATATTATTTGTAATGATTTATATGCTGTTGTTTTGGATTTTTGTTATGGAAATTATATTCCCTAAGTTCTTCTCTAGTACTTCTATTATTCTTATTCCGAAAAAAGTTGCTGCTAATAACTGTGATGATTTTCATCCTATTAGTTTATGCTCTTTTTTTAGCAAGTTGATATATTAGATTATTTTGGATTGCTTATCCCATTTGCTTCCTAAAATTATCTCTCCTTACCAAATGGGATTTATTAAAGATAGAGCAATTACTGATAACATCCTTTTGGCTCAAGAGATTATTCAAGAGCTAGGCCTTAAAGTATTAGTGTTAACATTGTTTTTAAATTAGATAATGCTAAAGCTTATGATGACATTAACTTGAAGTTTTTATGTCATATTTTGCAGCTCTTTGGTTTCAATTCTAATTTTATTAGTTTGATAAAAAAATAGTATTGAGTGGTCTTCATTTTTTATTATTGTTAATGGTAAGAGCAACAATTGTTTTAACTCCTCTCATGGTATCAAACAAGGTGATCCACTTTCCCCTGCTATCTTCATTATTGCAGCTGAATATCTTTCTATAGGTCTTACCAATATCTATGAAGCTCACCCGAACATTTATTTTTGCACTTCACGGGGTTTCCCTATCTCTCACTTATGCTTTGTTGATGATGTTATTTTTATTTCCAATGGTTATATTAATATGGTTAAAATGCTTATGACTTCATTAAATAAATTTGAGTTATTAAGTAGTTTATAACCTTAATAAAAATTATTTTTGTTTTATCACTTGTAAGAGTTTCTAATAGTCAAATCATTGCTATAAAATGTATCATTGGTTTTGTACAAAGTTTTATTCCATTAAAATACCTTAGTGTTCCTCTTTTTAAAAATTATAAAAGATTATTCCTTTTTGATGACTTGATTATTACAATGTAAACTAAACAAAATTCTTGGGAATTTAATTTCCTAAGCTTTTGGGGTAAATTGGTGTTGATTAAAAGTGTTCTTTGCTCCCTTCATGTTTATATTTTTCAATCTATTCAGCCTACTTTTGCAGTGTGTGATAGATTGGAAATATTAATTAATAAGTTTTTCTAGAAAGGCAAGAGTCTTAATTCTAAAATCTTTTGGTCAACTTGGAATAAGTGTTGTGGTACTTTGGAGGAAGGTGGTTTGGGTTACAAAAAAATAGTGGATTTAGCTCATGCTTTCTCTTATAAACTTTGGTATAACTTTCGTGGTAAATCTAGTCTTTGGTCTAAATTTATGACTTATAAGTATTGTGCTGGTAATCATCCAACTACTTGAACTTATAAAATGGATGATTCCAGGGTCTAGAAAAGGCTTTGAAATATCAAATGGGAAGTAGAACCTTATATTCTATGGGGTATTGGCTGTGCCAATTTATTTGTTTGGCAGGAAAAATGGCTAAACATATCTTCTATATATAATATACTCCATTCTTTTTCTACCTCTGCTATCAAGGTTAATTTTTTTGTTACCAATAATCGTTGGGATATTCATAAACTTTTGCAAGTTATTCCTATGTCTATTATTAATCAGATTTTGCAAATTCTGTTAAATAATGATGCTGATGATCTTATGTTGCGCAACTTGGCTAACAAAGCCATTTTTTGTATTAAAAAGGCTTGGAATACATTTAGATCTAAATATGCTTCTTCGAATGTTTTTACTATGTTATGGTACAAAAGAATTCCCAGTTCTATTGCTACTTTTATTTGGAGAGTTTTGCATAATTGGATTTCTACATATGAGATTTTAATTATGCTTGGTTTTATTCTTGCTTCGAAATGTCAATGTTGTTTTCATGTTGAGAATATGCATCACATTTTTATTTCTGGTCCCATTGCTACTAAAGTGTATATTCACTTTGAGGATATTTTTAAACTCAATTATTTTTAGGGTGATATTTCTATTAAGGGTATCCTTTATTTATAGTTTGCTAATGTGAGGGGTCATACTGTCAATCTTATTCCTTGATTCTTTGGTACCTTTGGCTTTATAGGAATAACTCTCTCTTTAACAATATTGTTATGAACCATGAAATAATTATTAGAAATGTAAAATATAAAGTTTCTTGGATGTTTAATGTTAATCTTCTTACCTCTAAGAACTTTAAAGGTTATTCCCATGTTGTTAAGGAGTTTGGTATTATCCTTCATGATAAGGCTATCTATGTGGAAAATAGATTGATTTATTGAATGAAAAGTCCTCTAAATACGATAAAGTTAAATAGTGATGGGTTGGTTAAGGTGGAGATGTGTGGTTGCGGTGGTATCATTAGAGATTATAATGGTAAATTTTTGTTGCATTTGCTAGTCCGCTTCCTGCTTATTCTAATATTTACTATGAACTTTTTGTTATCTTGTTTGGTTTAAAATTTTATCTTTCCCTTGGTCTTGTAAATATTTGGATTGAAGTTGATGCATTACAAATGCTATTTTACCTTAAAGACAGTGATGAGAAAAGTTGTAGTCTTGAATTTTTCTATCTTATTAGGGATATTAAACAGTTTATGATTTTCTTTATTGTCAAGTTGACTCATATTTATAGAGATGGCAATTCTTGTGCTGACTGGTTTGCTGATCATGGGTCTGACCTTTAATTCCTTACAAAATTTTCCTATATTCAGCTCCCTCCTTTTGTTAAAGGCATCGTAGATTAGATAAACTTGGATTTCCTTATGTTAGAATATTTTGATTCCTTTTGTTGGGACTTATTTCAGCCTATGTATTCTTCTGGTGCTTTATTTTTTTTGGGAAGGTTGCTTACATGTTATTGTTGTCTATCATAGTTTGTCTATGCATTTGGATAGTGGGCCAAGTTTTGATTTCAGGATTTTGGTTTTTTGGAGTTTCCAGATCCTTAATTACTATTTTATTAAAACTTGTAAGATTTGTAGATGGTTCTTTTCTTACCAGCTTGGTTTTGGCAATTTGTATAATAAAGCTCTTAACTTAATTTTCATTGATAATTGGTTGGATTGTCCTATTTTTAGCTATGATTGGAGAATTTATTTTTCCGTTCAACACTCATTTTGTTGCTCATCTACTCCCAGGGTGATTTCGAATTGGATTTTTGTCAATCTTCATTTTGGCATTCTCTGTTGGGTTGGTCCATCTCTATTCTTTTTGTGGACTATTTGTTATATCCTTGTTCAGGATATTTGCAAGTTTAGTGGTATGAAATCTTTCTCTCATTTGTTTAGAAATTATTGGGCTATTTGGATGAAAGTTTATGGCTGTAAGCTGGTTGTATCACCACTCAACTGTGTTTCATTCTATTCCAATGTATCCTTCCCATGTAGGATCATTATTAGCATGGGTGGGTTGGGCAGTAGATTGGAGTGGCATTTGGTTATTTTGTATGATATCATCATTAATACTACAAGCTTGAGATTTTTTGGAAATTCCTTTCAATTTAGCATTTATGTTTCTGACTATTTTTTCTTCTATATTTCATGTGGTTGGTTATGGTATTCCTGGATTATGTTCTTTGTATTGGCTAACTGGTGCTTTAGATCATCACTATTGGAATGCATTTATGACTATAATTAATGATAGATTTCTTGATGTTTATTGTGTTGATCCCATGTATTATTATTTTTGGTATATTTATTCTTGTTATATTCACAACTATGATGATTTTTTTGCTCTTGGCCGTGGTAAACCTAGTAATTGTAGTGGAATTATTTAATGTTCTTATATTATATATTTGTCTTGGTGTTTTAATGTGGGGTTTGCTACTTATACTTGTGATATTTGGAGTATCAATTACTTGCGCACTTATTGGTTGATGAGGTGGGATCTGAAAGTGCTCAGATGGCACTTGAAAGTTCGTTAGGGATGTTAAGCCCTATGAACTTAGTCCCAAAGCTAATTAAAAGAGAAGTGAATCAGTGGCAACGAAATCTAGATTCACCACAATGAAAAACAAAGTGCGGAAATTAAAATGCGGAAGCAATAATAAGAAAAGAACACACCAGATTTATAGTGGTTCGGTCAAACCTTGACCTACGTCCACTCCTTGGAGGCACCATCCAAGTATTGCACTAACACAAGTGTCTCTCCTTTAGCCCCCACAGCTAGGCAGAGAAGCCCTTACAAAATCACTTCCACCTCTCCCGGTGCGGCGGAGTTGCCGGGTCCTTTGACACCAAAGAGACTTCTTCGTTGGTGAACTTACCTCGAGACAAGCCTTGAATCCGATGGTACTAAGGTGCGAGTTCGCCGGAGCAACCGTGTGGAACCCCTCCACACTCCCTTGAGTCCCCCCTCACAGGATCTTCTCCCTCTCTCAAACTCAACCCTTTCCTCTCTCCCTTTCAAGCTCTCTCTTCAAGTTTCTCCCACAAGAATGAAGCTCCAATGGCTGCCAAAGACACTTACAAAGTGCCATGCCAAAGCTTAAATAGAAGAGCTAAAAATGAGCTCATTAATGCAAGTTGCCAACATTATCGTCCAGGATGATAGGCATATCGTCCTGGCCGATTAGTTCAAATTCAACTCAATGACCTGGGACGATTTGGGACGATCAGAAGAAAATTGGTTACATCATCCTGGACGATATCACGATCGTCCAGGCCGATTAGTTTAAAACCGATTTCAATCATCCTGATCATCGCCCTGAATACAAGCTGTCCGATGTAGATCGTCCAGTTCATCATCCTGGCCGATCATGTGATGGTCCCGGACGATGTGATCGTATTAATCAACCATTAATTTCCAAAGATACCAGATCAATTTAGGCATGATTGAGTTAGATCGTACTGGACGATAATAATATCGTCCTGGCTGATTTCCTAAAACAAAGAATTCCTAAACTGATTATGGCAGTTGATTCTTTCTGAATTGAGATTATCATCCTGGCCGATACAAGTATCGTCCAGGCCGATGAGTTGATGGCTGCCTTAATGAGGATGCCCTAATGAGGGTTTCTGATTTTGGACATATCATCCAGGACGATATAAATATCATCCCGGCTGATATTAAAAAAAATAGAAATCTTATAGGGAACAATAGGAGATCTTCTAAATTACAATCCAACTGGTCCCACACCAAATACAACAGACTCAAGAAAGGAAAAAGATTACAAACTGACACAGACCTAGTCTACCCAATCTTGAGCTGGTTCCAGATTGCAGTCTGATCGTGTGGACCTGAAACGTTAGTACATAAGGCAATCGTAGAGAAATAAGGAATGTTTGCTATCATCAAAATCATAGATCCGCAACAGGATCAATATTTAATTTTAATTATTCAGTATTGGACTATTGGAAGAATAAATTTTACTGTTTATTTTCTATCTAATATCTACTTAATGTCTTTTTGTTTTTGGTTGCACTGTAGTGGTATCTTGTAGGTAAAATTTGAATTATCTTTTAGGTGGAATATGTTTTTTTGAGCAACTGGACTAAGCTTAATAGATCTGTGGAGACTTCCATCCTTCTCTGCAGGACTTCTTTTAGGGTGATAATACCGAGCTTAATGACAATACATCTTTTTTGGGTGGCAGCACCAAGCTTATTGATAATCCTTTTTTATGTCTTCTTTTGTGTTTTTAATTTTGCTCTTTATAGCAAGTTATTAGGTTGTTTTATACTCGTGCTTAGTGGACAAATTTGACTCTTAGGACCTTTTTTTACTTTTTGTAGCTCTTTTAAGCAGTAAAGGGCTGGATTTCTCCTTAAGGATGTTGTACTTTATTTTGTTATAAATGCATAGGCCTGTTGGTGGGCTTGAATTTAAAAAAAAAGTGACCTAAATTGGTAGGCACTCCAAATAAACTTGTTATGAGCAAAACCTATATAGAGGAGGAAGTTAGGAGTGTTAAAGGTAAAACTCTAATGAAGTCTACTTTGGATTGAGAATACACTCTTGTTGACCTGCACAATTTGTTCGGGAGATCTAATGAAGAAATGATAAATGAGTTAGAGGATAAAATTTTGAAAATATATGAAGAGTATGTCATATAATTAAACATAATGAGATATCTCATGAAGATATGTTCATTGAAATCTACGTGGTAGATATCAAGACAACTACTCAAAAAACATAAAGCAACTAAGGAAAATCATTTAGATGAGGAGGTTGAGGGAAGAGTTGCACCAAACGTAACACAACTTTTAACAGATCAATACAGCCAAAAAGATGAACATATAACAAGAAAAGAGAAGTAGATAGATAAAATGATGGCAGTCATGGTTGCATGATAAAGTAAAGTGTTAAGAGAGTTACTATTTGCATGTTTTACATTCTTGCAACGTATATAGTTTTGATGATTTCAAATATTATTATTTAATGTATAGTTATCTCCTAAAACTTTTTGTAAGAGTTGTTTTTGCTCTTGTGTGTACTAACATTTCAGGAAATCAAACTCCAGACTACAAAGACTTCAAATCAAATTCAGCATGAGATACTTTGTGTATTTAAAACTTGTATTTTTCTTTGAATTAAGTTTGGGTGGGAGTCATTGTAATTGAGTGAATACATACATACACTTTAGGAGATCTTGAGAAATTTGTACTGATCGTACGGGACGAACTTAGTTTGTACGGGACGATCAGGTCAGTTATCTCCTCGTAAGAGTAATGGAACGAACAGGAGTTGGAGAAAATTTTTCTAAGTCCTGATCATCCAGGACGAAGTGTATTCGTCCCAGGATGAAATGTTCTCTGGAAAATTTTCATTCAAAATGAAGTGTATTCATTCCAGGATGAGTTTCTCTCTGGAGTACTATCATCCAGGATGAAGTGTATTCGTCCCGGGATGATTTTCTCTCTGGAAAAATTTCATCCGGACGAACCCATAATTTGTCCCAGGACGAAGTGAACCGACTCTAAACTTTTAATATCATTTTGCAGTTTTAGGGAACCGACCTATGGAATAACAATTCGTACTGGATGAACCTAGTTCGTACGGGATGATGTGTGTATATGAAGTCATTTCATACCCATATACACTAGGTTCATTTCCAACACATTTTAGTAAAATTATCTAGAATGATCCACGATAGTACAGGACAATCCAATGCGTATTGACTTGAAAATTTTAGTTTTTTTTAACAATTTTTCTTGTCTCTCCTATATAAAGTCCAATTTTGACTGCCACCAAATCTTTTTGTCCACAGATCTTCATGCCTATTGAAAGAAGAGTCAAGAAGAGAGTGTTCAAAGGAGGATTCCTACTACTGGAGCGTGAAGGCTTCACTTGGTATTAAAATGTAAGAATCTATACTTGTGATTCGGGATTACTTCACTTTTTTCTTTCTTCTTTCAAGATTTATTGTGAGAAGATCTGTCAAGGAGATCCGGTTCTCTGCCGACACTTGGAGAGTATGAACAGCCGAAGGGTTCTCTGCCCACACTTGGAGAGTGTGAACAGTCGAAGGGTTCTCTGCCACACTAGAAGAGTGTAAAAGGATGACGGTTCTCTTCCAACACTGAGGATAGTGTAAAAGGATGACGGTTCTCTGCCGCACCAAGTAGTGGTGGAAAGAGTGTTTGTAAAGGCATCTCCGACTTGCTGTGGGTATAAAAGGAGAGTCACTAGTGGTATTCGTGCAATACTCTGAGGGTGCCTCCGGGGAGTGGATTTAGGTCAAGTTTGATTGAACCACTATAAATCTTGTGTCTTTTATTTTTCGTTGCTTTTTATTTTGTTCATTTTTGTTTCTAATTTGTGGTAGAATAATTTATTTCTATAAAAATCATTAAAGTTTATTTTTTGATTTAAAAAATTTAAAAGACGGATTAATTTTTTAATTACCAATTCTCCCCCCCCCCTCTTGGTTAGCCGCTGGGACATAAGCTTAGGTTTAACAACCTAATTCATAGTGAACGAGTTACAACAAGTGGAATCAGAGCTTTGTTTAAAAATCATAAGTTTAGACTACTTTTTGATTAATGTAGATGACTACATTTGGAAACCGAAATATACCCGAGGGTTACTCTATAATTAGACCTCCACTAATCAACGATATACCTTTTGATTTTTGGAAAACATGCATGTCTATATTTTTACAGTCACTTGATTATCATATATGGATCTTAGTTCAGGAAGGGTATACAAAACCAAATAGGCTAGTTGACGGAGTTAGAATTGAAACACCTTTTGCAGACTGGATAATAGAAGAACGTGACTTAGCACAACTAAATGCCAAATGCTTGAATAGTTTCTTTTGTGCTTTAAAATCAGAAGACTACATACGAGTTTCCACTTGCAAAAGTGGGAAGGATATATGGGATAGACTTTGTATAACTTATGAGGGGACAAATGAGGTTAAGCAATCTAGACTAAATATCTTGTTGCATGATTATGAATTATTTTGCATGAAATTAAATGAATTTATTTCTGATATGTACACAAGATTTACACAAATAGTCCTCTCTTTGCATGCACTGGGTAGGGAACTAACGAATGCTGAAATGGTTAATAAGATTCTTCATTGTTTGCCTACTGCTTATGATGCTAAAATTATTGTAATTACAGAATCTAAAGATCCAAATACTTACTCTATTGATAATCTTCTTGGTTCGCTAATTGCTTACGAGCAAGGAGTTAGCCACAGAAAGATTGATGCAGGTGAACCACGAAGGGAGAAGAACATAGCACTAAATGTGAAAGAGTCTGAGAGTGAACACTCACAACCTGAGGATGAAGATGAAATTACATTGATAACTAGCCAATTCAGAAACTTTCTGAAGAGGAAGCAAAAGAGACGCCAGCATTGGAATAGAGGTAAATTTAATAGAAATGCCAAGGTTTCAAATGATGTGATTTGCTATGAGTGCATAAAACTGGTCATATCAAGACTAAATGCCCAAAACTCAAAGCTAATCATAGCAAGGAGAAGGTAGAGGAGAAACCAATTGTAAAGAAGGGCAAGAAGAAGTTTCAAAGAGCCTTATGGGCGGACTCAGCTTCAGATTCATCAGAGACTGAAAGGGAAGAAGAAGTCACTAATCTGTGCTTAATGGCCGATTGTTTTGATCAGTCCGATCAAGAAGAGGTATGTGATTTAACCTAAGATGAACTTTTTGAAGTTTTCAAATATATGTATGATGCATATAAGAAAATTAAGAAAATGTATGCTAATCTAAGTTTAGAGTTTGAAGAATTACAAAAGGTACATGAAATTCTTAGAAAAGATCATACTTTAATTAATGACAACCACATGAAATTACTTTATGAGTTTGATGACTTGAATAAAAAATAAAAAAATTTAAAATCATCCTATTCTGAACTTAAAAAGATTTTAAAAATTTTAAGGATGAATCGGAGAGCAGGATTTATAAATCAAATTATACAAATCGATTTTTGGAAGATATGAATTCATTTTACAAATTAACGATAAAAGCTCTCGAGGATAATAGGATACGCCCTAAATTTGAAGATATTACTAATCCTATTCTGTATCCTAAATTTATGCAATCTCTGAATATACAGATGAATGGTAGAAGACTTAGGAAACAATTTCCAAAAGTAAAATGTAATAATTATGGATTCTTTGGACAAATAGCTCACACATATACTTTGAAGATGAAAACTTATTTGGTGTGGAGACCTAAGATGCATAAACCTAAACATATCATACATGTATCTGATAATAAATTGCCAAAAGGAGAATCCAAACTTGTTTGGGTTCCTAAGTCTAATGTTTGATAATTTTGCAGGATCACTCTCACACAAGATCTCGTGAGAGCATATGGTACATGGATAGCGGATGTTCAAAGAATATGACTGGAGATATTGCACAATTTATATCGCTGGAAGCCAGGAGTGGAGGTGAGGTTACACTTGGAGATAACATCACAAGGAAGGTGGTTGGATCAGGTATGATTGGAAATTTTAATAAATTTTCCATCGAGAATGTGTTATTAGTAGAAGGCTTAAAGCATAACCTATTAAGTATAAGCCAGCTATGTGATAAAGGTTATTGTGTGAAATTTTTTCCTACTAGCTGCATATCAAGCCTAAATGGTAAAGATGATTTGAATGGTAAAAGGGTAAAAAATGTTTATATACTAGATTTAAATTGCATTAATTCACCTACTGCTTTTTATTTGAAAACTGTATCTGATGAGTCATGGCTATGGCATAGGAGACTTTATCATTCTAGCATGAAAAACCTTAGGAGGATTACCCAAAAGAACTTAGTGAGAGGTATACCAAAATTAGACTTTTCTAAGGACCACCTTTGTGATGCATGTCAATTAGGAAAGCAAGTAAGTCCTCTTTTCTGTCCAATAAGGATCTTAGAACTAGTAAACCATTAGAGATTTTGCATATGGATCTTTTTGAACCAGTTGGAATTGTGAGTCTAGGAGGGAAGGTATACAGATTTGTGATTGAAGATGATTACTCAAGATTCACATGGGTTAGATTTCTATTTCATAAGAGTGAATCGTTTGAGGAAATTAGAAATTTTTCGACATGGATTCAAAGAAAACTTGGGTGTGAAATTATTTCTATACAAAGTTATCATGAAGGAGAATTTGAGAATGAGAAATTTAAAGAATTTTATAAGGAGAAAGGAATTGATCATAATTTTTCTACACCTAGAACCCCTCAGCAGAATGGGGTAGTCGAAAGGAAAATTAGAACATTAATAGAAGCCGCCCGAACAATGTTGGCAGAATACTCACTTCCTAAATATTTTTGGGCTGAGGCGGTTAGCGCTGCATGTTATGTTTTGAATATGGTGAATGTGAGATCTAAACTAAATAAAACACCATATGAGTTGCTAAAAGGAAGAACACCTAATTTGTCTCATTTGTATATTTTTGGTTGCAATGTGTTCATTCATAATAATGAAAAATTTGTCTTAGAAAAATTTGATCCAAAATCTGATGAAGGAGTTTTTGTTGGATACTCAAGTGTTGGAAAATCTTATAGAATATTCAATAGAAGAACTTTGGTAATTGAGGAGACCACACATGTTGTATTTGATGAATCTGAAAATATGGAAGAGCCAAATGTTATAGAAGATGAAATTGAGATTAACTCCCAAAAGATTGATAAAAAAAATTTGGAAGAGAATTTGGAAGAAAATTTGGAGATAGAAAACCTTTTGCCTAGAGATTTAAGATTTTCTAACCCAAGGGAATTGATTATAGGTGAACCAAGTGAGGGTGTATGGACTAGGCATGGATTAAACAAAGAAGTCAATCATTCAGCCTTCATTTCAACTATAGAACCCACAAATATTGATCAAGTACTTTCGGATGAATTTTGGATTTTAGCCATGCAAGAAGAGTTGAATCAATTTGTAAGAAATAAAGTTTGGGAATTAACTACAAGGCCAAGGGATCAAAGTGTAGTTGGAACTAAGTGGGTATTCAAAAACAAAATGATGACTCAGGAGTAGTCATTAGAAATAAGGCTAGATTAGTTGCTAAGGGGTATAATCAGATTGAAGGGATTAATTTTGAGGAGACTTATGCCCCTCTACCTAGACTTGAAAAAATTAGAGTTTTACTAGCTTTTTCCTATTTTTAGAGGATTCAAATTATATCAAATGAATGTAAACAGTGCCTTTTTAAATGGGGTAATTCAAGAAGATGTTTTTGTAGAACAGCCACTAGGTTTTGAAAATTCTAAATTCCTAAATCATATTTTCAAGTTGAGAAAGACATTATATGGATTGAAACTGGCACCTAGGGCTTGGTATGAGAGGTTGAGCACCTTCTTACTTAAATGTTCTTTTGAAAAAGGAAGTATGGATACAACTCTCTTTTTAAAGAAATGTGGAAAGGATATACTCATTGTTCAAATCTATGTTGATGATATCATTTTTGGATCTTCAAATAAAAATCTTTGTGATGATTTTTTTAAAATAATGAGTAGTGAATTTGAGATGAGTCTAATGGGAGATTTAAGTAACTTTATAGGATTTAGCATTAAACAAATTAAGGAAGGTACATTTCTTCGTTAGTCAAAGTATGTTAAGGACATCCTCAAAAAGTATGAAATGGACAATGCTAAACCTGTTAGTACTCGAATGAGTTCCTCAGTTCAGTTGGATAAGGACCCTAAGAGAAAATCTATTGATCAAAAGAAATTTAGAGTGATAATTGGATCTTTACTTTACTTGACTGTTAGTCGACTCGATATCATGTTTAGTGTTTGCTTATGTGCTAGATTTCAATCACATCCAAAAGAATCATATTTGAAGACAGTGAAAAAGATTTTAAGATATCTGTTAGGAACTCAGAACTTAGGAATTTGGTATCCTAAGCTTAGCTCTTCATTTGAAATAATTGGTTATTCAGATTCTGACTTTGCAGGTTTTAGGGTGGATAGAAAGAGCACTTATGGAACATATCAATTTATTAGAAATTCTCTAGTCTCTTGGTCTAGTAGAAAACAAAATTCAGTAGCCCTTTCTACTGCAGAAGATGAATACATTGCATTAGGAAGTTGTGTGACACAAGTTCTTTGGTTGAAATAACAGTTAATTGATTTAGGATTAACTATAGGCACTATTCTAATTTATTGTGAAAACACTAGTGCTATTTGTATTTCTAAAAATTCTATTCAACATTCAAGAACCAAACATATAGACATAAGACATCATTTCATAAGGGATCATGTATCCAAAGGAGAAACTGAATTCACTCATGTTTCTATTGAAAATCAACTTGCAGACATTTTTACAAAACCTTTAGCCTTTGATACTTTCAATACATTAAGAACAAGGCTTGATGTGATTGATTTGAATGCTTAAATAAAAATATTTTTGCAACACTGATGTTTGTTTACTAGTTAATGTGTTTGTGTATTTTTATGTGTTTATGAACTTGTATGTGTGATTTTCTTTATTTAACGTTTGTGTTTTTTTGTTGTTTTGTGTTTTAGTTTTTTATTGAGTGCAAAAATTTGAAAATTTTGAGTGACAATCGTATGGGATGAAATTTTTTTGTATGGGACGATTTGTGTAGTGTATCAAACAGTCAGATTTTGAACCATTTGAGTGTAGTTTTCAGTGTTTTATTGTCACTTTGTATGTACGATCAACATGATCATTCAGGATAAAATGTTTTTCAAACGACGGGACAAATGAATAAAGCGGTTGATTGGATAAGGTAGTTTTTAATACGAACTTCGTGCGTACGAACCTTTGGTTCCTCCGGACGAACACATGTCGATTCGATGTAGGGGACAAATTTAACTGCCATTTAAATGATCATAAGTTCTGATCGTCCTAGGACGAATACGTGTTCGTCTGTACGATCAGTCTGGTCAAAAGTCTGTATGAAAGGACACTTCAAAAGTTGTGTTAATTATGAAAAGCCGTTTCATTTTGACACATTGGTTCGTCCATACGAAATTTTTTTGTATGGGACGATTCAAAAAATTCGTACGGGACGAAATTTTTTTGTCTGGTACGAACGTAACGTTTTCAATAAATAGAAGGGCTTTTGAACTCAACAGTCACACTCTAATCATCTCTTTCAATCTCTTTCGTACTTTAGATCTTTTTCAAATGGCAAGTTCGAGTAAGAGATAAAAGGTTGTGGCTAGGAAACCACATAGAAAGCTTTCTGAAAACTTCCTTTCCAAAGCAAATGAGGAATCTTTTCCTAGGTTTGCGTCAGCGAAGATCACACCCTCCAGAATAGTAATCCAAGAATAACTTACCTTTCAGGTGATGGACTTATTTGCTTCAACACAGTTTGGTTTTATCCTTACCATCGTCTATCTCTACAATAAAGAAACCTTTCACTACTTTCTCGCTAACATGTCCTTTAATTCTGACCACTATATAATCTGTTTCTTTGTCTTCAAACAAAAAGTTGAAATCACCAAGGCCAACATAGGAGCCTTTTTGAATTTAAGGACAGAGGGAGCTAGAGCCCATCACTTGATCAACACTCATGATTATGTATGGTATGAAATTAATAATGTGATTAGAGGAAACAATCTGAACAAACATGTGGCAAGAGTATCCGATCTCGTTTGAAATGCACGCATCATCCAGCATGCCCTTAGAACTTCTATAATAGTTAAATCTGGTGATAGAATCAACATTACCCCTCTTCTTTCTATGGTGACCTTCTTGATCATGACTAAAGAACCTATAGATGAAGCCCAACTTATCCTTGACTATCTTTATGGGCTGTCTGAAATTGGACATGTAGAGCATAAGAGAAAGAAGAACATCGCCTTAGGATATCTAGTTGCATATATTCTGGACAAGAAATACAATTTGGTTTATCCTGATCAAGAGTCTAAAGAACCACTCTACTACAACGACGGATCATTTAGAGCAATATTTAAAGAAGAACCAAGTAAAACACATGTCATTAGTGATACAGAGGAAGAACCTGAAGCTGTACCTGCACCTGCCAATGAACCAAATTATAAGGATTTGGTTCAAAGATTTGATCGCCTAGAGACTCATTTTGATCAACATTTTAATCAAATTGAGACTCATCTTCAGCAGCAGGCCGCACAGTATTAGCATGACATGAATTTTATGAGGGATCAGATGAGTGATATCAGTACCAATGTGCTTATGATGAGTACTTACTTTAACATCTTCGGTGCTGCACCTCCTCCTCCTCTAGATCAGGGTCCTTCTTAGTGATAGTTGCACTTAATTTTTTATATTAACTATGTTTTGTGTGTTAGTTGATGTTATAAGTTTGTTATATTTTCTTTTCTTTAGATGTTTTATTTTTGTATTGATATCCTGAGCTTAGATTGTAATATCTTCATAGTGATATCAATATATGTTCTCATGATTTGACTTTAATGGTATTGAAATGTGTGTTAGTTTTTTATGACAATCATTAGATTTTTTATCTTAAAAGAATTATACTTTGAAATGCAAGTCAAAATTAAATTCATTAGAAAATCTTTTTTTTTAAATTTAAGTTATGCTTATAACTTGATATAATTAAAATTATTAATTTCATATCTCTTATTTAAACTACAATAATTCTAATATTATTATTGCAACTATGATGTTTTCTTATTTTATATTTCACTTATCAATAAATATTTATGCACTTAGAAAAATTTGAAACTTTTGATTATTAATTTTGGAAAGATCAAAATTACTCTTGAAAAAATATACAAATGTATAAAAATCAAAAGGAATGCGCAATGGTTCGCAAGTAGAAAAAGAGGCACAAAATAAGCCCAAAAGTAAAAAGATGAACAAAAATGTGCCAATAATTTAAAAAAGATGCGCAAAGCACCACATGTGATAATTATTTCTTTCCATTATCTTTTAATCTTTTAATTCAAATTGATCTACTGTACATTTATATTCTGTATTAAAATTTGAAATATATAAATTTTCTATTCATCATTTTTTGCAATGATTTTCTCTATCTTAGAGTCTAAATTGACTCATATTTTTGATATATTCTTTCTATTATCAATGTTATATCTCTTTTTAAATTCTATGAATTAATATGATTTACCTAATGTTTTAATTTTATTTGCATAACTTATTTCAATCACTTTCAAGATTGAATTATTAAATGATTTTCATATGTCTGCTTATATTTCAAGTCTTTTCTTCTTTACTTTTGCTGTTGTCAAAAGGGAGAGAAATTGTTTGTATCATGGTTTTGGTTTTATTTGATTCGTATTGTATGTGTGTGTGTGTCTGTTTTTTGTTTTTTTTGTTTTGTTTTTTGTGTATGTTGTATACGTTGTGTGTTTATTTTTTTTGTTTGTTGTATATTTCTAAAAATGTCTCCTTATTTATATGTGTTCATCAATTCAATGGGAGTTGAAGAGATTTTTTTTAATTTGAAAATTATACAAATAATAATTTTTTTTACATCATCAAAAAAGGGGAGATTGTTAAGAGAGTTGCTATTTGCATGTTTTACATTTTTGCAACGTGTATAGTTTTGATGATTTCATATATTATTGTTTTATGTATAGTTATCTCCTAACACTTTTTGAAAGAGTTATTTTTGCTCTTGTGTGTACTAACATTTCAGGAAAATCAAACTCGAGACTTCAAATCAAATTCAGCATGAGATACTTTGTGTATTTAAAACTTGTATTTTTCTTTGAATTAAGTTTGAGAGGGAGTGATTATAATTTAGTGAATACACACACACACTTTAGGAGATCTTGAGAAATTTGTACTGATGGAACGGGATGAACTTAGTTCGTACGGGATGATTAGGTCAGTTATCTCCTTGTAAGAGCAATGGAACGAACAGGAGTTGGAGAAAATTTTTCTAAGACCTGATCGTCCAGGACAAAGTGTATTGGTCCCAGGACAAAATGTTCTATGGAAAATTTTCATTCAAAATGATGTGTATTCGTTCTAGGACAAGTTGCTCTTTGGAGTTCTATCATCCAGGATGAAGTGTATTCATCCTAGGATGATTTGCTCTCTGGAAAAATTTCATCCAGATGAATCCATAATTCGTCCCAGGATGAAGTGAACCGACTCTGAACTTTTAGTGATGTCCTGCAGTTTTAGGGAACAGACCTATGGAATAAGCGTTCATACCGGACGAACCTATTTCGTACGGGATGATGTGTGTGTACAAAGTCATTTCATACCCACATACATTAGGTTCTTTTCCAATGCATTTAAGTAAAATCATCCAGGATGATCCACTATCGTAGGGGACAATTCAATGCGTATAGACTTGAAAATTTACAGTTTTTGGATAGTTTTTCTTGTCTCTCCTATATTAAGTCAAATTTTGACTGACACCAAATCTTTTTGTCCACTGATCTTCGTGCCTATTGAAAGAAGAGTCAAGAAGAGAGTGTTCGAAGGAGGATTCCTACTACTAGAGCGTGAAGGCTTCACTTGGTATTTAAATGTAAGAATCTCTACTTGTGATTTAGGATTACTTCACTTTTTTCTTTCTTCTTTCTAGATTTTTATGAGAAGATCTGTCAAGGAGATCCAGTTCTCTGCCGACACTTGGAGAGTGTGAATAACCAAAGGGTTCTCTACCCACACTTGGAGAGTGTGAACAGCCGAAGGGTTCTCTGCCCACACTAGGAGAGTATAAAAGGATGATGGCTCTCTGCCAACACTGGGGATAGTGTAAAAGGATGACGATTCTCTGCCGCACCGAGTAGTGGTGGAAAGAGTGTTTGTAAAGGCTTATCCACCTTGCTGTGGGTGCAAAAGGAGAGTCACTAATGGTATTAGTACAATACTCGGAGGGTGCCTCCGGGGAGTGGATGTAGGTCAAGTTTGACCGAACCACTATAAATCTTATGTCTTTTATTTTTCGATTCTTTTTATTTTGTTGATTTTTGTTTCTAATTTGTGGTTGAAAATTTTATTTCTATAAAACTCATTAAAGTTTATTTTTTGATTTAAAAAATTAAAAAGAGGGATTAATTTTTTAATTACCAATTCACCCCCCCCCCCCCCCCTCTTGGTTAACCGCTGGGACATAAGCTTTGTTTTAACAGCCTAATTCATAGTGATCAAGTTACAACATAAACAATCTGCTTTACCCTGTATATAGGTCAAGTCACCTGTTCCTAAAATCTGTTCAAGTAGTTAGTAGAAAGAAAGAATTATTTAATAAAGAGGAAGATTAATCATTGAACAAGGAAAGAGTGTGTTTAATCAAAAGACATAAATAAGATGGTAGAACAACATGTTAAAGAGGTGTTAGCACAATGTCAGATCACTTCATATATTTTTAGGGGTATACCATGCCCAGAAGAATATGACTTAGTTCCAATATAAAATGATTCATTCCACCTTCTTTTTAAAACTTTTAAGATAATGGTAACCCTAAATTTTAATTAGCATAGTTTAGATCAAGTTGTTTCAATGGCATGGGAATTGACGTGTAACTATTCATATAATTTGTCAGTAGCCTGTTAGAGGTTACATTTCACTAGTATGCAAAATTATTGAAGGCGTTTTTCCATACATTTTTAAAATTAGAGAGCTTGCTTATAGAAAGATTTTTTAGAGTCATATATAATGCAACCTTCGGGGATCTAGTAGTTGAGAAATAGGAACTAAGCAAAACTTGAGCTAATTTTGTTGTATGTTGGAGGAATTTTATCATGGAATGTAAACCTTAGTTATAAGAGTAACGCATTATAGAATATTCATGGTACGATAACCTTTTTGATCAAATGGTTTATCCTTAAAACATTTGAGAAACTCTTGAGTAAATCATCAAATCTTCAAAAAAAAAAAAATCTTCTCAATTTTCATTTATAAAAGATCAATCACTTATAGGCTCTAAGAAATTGAAACTTTAGAAAAAATAGAAATAAAATATGGGTAAATTTTAATAGTAGATAAGATAAGGTAGTCGATGAAAGTGAAGGTGGATAATCAGGTACATGCATCACAATATCAGTAATATAGTAGACCTCATAATGATCAATAGGGAAAACCCTGGTCATCACTCTAGAAGACAATTGAGAGAACTTTATGGCATATATAAATAAAGTACATTCAATTAAAAAAGATTCATCTAAAAAAATTTATAAGAACCTTCCAAAGAAATAAGAGTTTAAATTACCTTATTCCTAAGAGGCTAGAAGAAGTGGGCGAATCGGAGCAACCTAATTATTGTCCATTTCATTAGAGGTTGGGCCACGAGCATGAGAATTACATCACTTTTAAGGAGTGGAATGAAACTAATATTAAATTTGGGGCAATTATAATTCTAAAGAGACTTAATAGATTTGATACAGCGATGTTCTAAGTGCATGATCGTTGATCCTTTATACCTTCTCATAGTATAAAACCTTATGATGGATGAGATGTTATTTTATCATATTCTTCTAAAAGAATTTTAAACAAAATTTATCACTCATCTCTTCAATTATCTCAAGGAGCATAGAGTCCCATCCATCATAATATGGTAGCTTCTGAGGAAGATCTCAACATCATTATGACTAAAAAGCGTAAAAAGGTCCAATCCTACTAGACTTCTATAGTTCTAAACGAGGAGGAGAATAAGAGGAATAATAAATCTAAAATAGATAAAATTATACTTTCTATATATGGGGACCTAAATCCCCTAAACTACACCTTATATGACTTTTATTTCATTCCACTTTGGACTAGGAATGTAAAGAAAAAAAGATTTTTTGTATACCTTGAATATAGATGATGATGATATCACAAATAACTCAAACGTCCTTGTTGAAAAATTTCTTATGGAGCTATATAAGCTTAAATGAACTAAAAGGCTCTCTTAAATATTTATCCAATGGAGATGCCCCTATTCTTGACATTTAGGGTGTTACTATTAGTACTGAAATTGAGATGTCATATTTTAATAGTTCACCAAATAAAAAATTAGAAGTAATCAATGAATAACAAGCTTATAATTCTCTTTTCCAGAAGAGGTAGTGTACGTGAACCTTTATAGTGGTAAAGTTCTATCATCATGAGAATTTACTACATATAAAGGAAAATGCATCAAATATAATCGTGAAACTCCAACACCATCTTAGCTTTTTAAGTCTCAAGATGTAAGTACTCAACAAATTCCTAAAGTAGATTACAATGTCTTAGCCCATCTCTCAAAACTTCCTACAAAACTCGGTACCTATGAAGCTCTGGTTCTTTCCAAGGAAAAAAGGGAGGAATTAATCAAACCTTTACTAAATGAAAAAATTTGAATGGCTCAACTAGCATCTGTACAGCCGAAAGGAGCTCAATATTTTAAAGAGGTTCTAGATCAATATTTTTAGATGAAGACTTGCTATTTGGAACTACCAAAAATAATTAACCCTTATATATATCTACATCAATTAACAACTTAAAATTGTTATGTACCTTTATTGATATGGTTGCATTGTTCAACATTATGTCTATTATAACTTATTCCTATCTAAGGGTGGGTAATTTTAGACTCAGCTCTTATAAAATGATGTTGTGGGGATTCATTAAAAATGTTAAGATGGCTTTCAGCTCTATAACCCTGTTATTAGAGATAGGTTTCCGAAAAACCAAAGTCATGCATCATATTATAGATTTAGAAGCTTCTTTTAATATACTCCTCAGTATAGCTTGGCTTCAAGAATATAGAATGGGTCCTTCCTCCCTTCGGTCATTTCTTATATGATCTTGTAAGGGTGTTAAACATTCTATTAAGGGATATCTGTAAACATTATAAGTTTAGGAAGTAGGAGTATATGAATATGCTACTTATTATTTGCTTAAAAAGAAGTAAGTCTTCTTTAGAAACTTTAAACCAACTGAAGATAAGAAAAACAAAATGAAATAGAAAAAAAATAAAGAAGAAGAGAAAGAATAGAAGGCTTACCTTAAACAAAATATTCACCAACATTGTGCCCCTCTTATACAAAGAGGTGATAGAATGGCTCCATGAGCTAGAGGGAGAAGTAGTGAATGGAAAAATGAAAGAGTACAAATTATGAAAATAAGAAATGCCAATAAAGATTCATGAAATACATATCAATTTGTAATCTAGCTCAATGGATGAATCTTAGTTTTTTTGAGGAAAATAAATCATTTGTACAGTACATGTATATGATTTAAAATCTAATGTTAGAGGCAAGCAATCATGAGGAGATGGTCTAAATAGCTAAAGAAAATATTTCAGATGTAACTACCATTAAAAATCTTAAGGATTATGTGGAGAATATAACTCTAACCCTAATATATCAAGATGGTATAGTTGGGTTGGTAGTTAAAAGGGTTCCCACTCTAGATCCAGACTATAAATCTAAGAAAATTTTTGCTACTAGTAAAAGTATTGAAATTAATATAATATTTGACAACCCTTTTATGAATGAAATAGTAAAACTACCTTTTAACTGGTATCCAGTTTGTGTTAAAAATCTAGCTAAAAGGATTTTTAACAAGTTCTTTGGAGCTCTAAGAATAATTCCTCTTGTATTTTTTGGGCTTCTTAAAAAAGGTGTTGTGGTGTAGTTGAGGAGGTGAGTCTCAGTTACACAAGTGTTTTGATATGGCACATGTTTTCTCTTATAAACTATAGTTTTCTTTTAGAGTTAATACAAGTTTATGGGCCAAATCTATAATGATAAATAGTACATTAGTAAGCATCCCATCATTTATCACTATAAAGGTAGTAACACTTTGTTTGGAAAAGACTTTGCTCCATTAAATGGTTGGCTTATAACCTTTTTCAATGGGGCATTGGTGATGCTAAGGTTTTTTTTTGCAAGATAATTTGATTGGGAAATTTTGAATTGATAATTATTTGAAAGCCAATTCTACTACTTCCATAAAAGATAATAATTTCATTATTGATAATCACTAGGACTCTAACAAGTTGCATTATTATGTCCTTATCAGTTTGGTGGAGAAAATAATTAAAATTCCTCATCAATTTGATCTTGAGGATCATATTTTATTTAATTTGTCTAGATCTAGGAATTTTACATTTGAGAAGGTTTTGGAGAATATTAGAACAAATTTCCCTAAATATATTTTATTTTATATTATTTGGCACCAAGTTATTCCTTTATCCTGCTTCATTTTAGTTAGGAGGATTCTTATGAAATTATTGTTGATTAATTCCTTCTTGTTGAAAAAAGGTTCTTTATTACTTGTAGATGTCAATGTTGTTATCGTATAGAAACTCTTAATCATGATTTTTAAATGATCCTATTGTTGCTACAGTGTGGAGATACTTTGAAGATATGTTTAGTAGTTCTCATTTCATTTATAGTATTGATCTTCATTCTATTGTACATTCATTGTTTCTTCCAAGTAAAGGCCATATTAGGAATCTTATTGTAATTCATAATTTTTTATGTCTTTGAGATGATAGAAATGATTCTAAAAGTAATGATATTAAGATGAATGCCATTTCCATTAGTTCTAAAGTGAAAAAATAAATTCATCAGCTTTATTCTATTAGCCTTCTCCATTCCACTATTTATAGGAACCATCTTTGTATTTCTAATGTTTTTGTTTCTTTTTTTTCTAGTTCTTTTGGTGATAATTCTTCTAAGATTGTGCATTGGATGATGCCTATGCTTCCTTTTATGAAACTTAACATAGATGGCTTTGTGGATAGCCTCTTTACTGCATGGGGTGGGCTTATCAGAGACCATATGGGTAATTTTTTGTATGTTTTTTTTCTTGTCCTTCAAACTCTAATTTTTTGCTAATTGTTAAGCTGAATGCTATTTATTTATGCTTAATTTATGTAAGGCTATGGTTTATAATGTTTGGATTGAAGAGGATGCAATGTTGGTGTTGCATTTCCTGCTAGGTGATTCTTAATGGAATACTAAAAAATTCTTCTTTATTTTGGATATTAAATAACTTCTGGGCCACTTTAATTATTCCTTAATGCATATTTGTAGAGATGCTAATTTTTTTACTTATTGGTTGGCCAAATTTGGCAAGAATTTATGTGGTTTTAATAAATTTTCTGAATTAACTTTACCTTCCCGTTTAAGGTGGATTGTGTTGTTGGATAAAGCTAGTTTTCCATATTTTAGGAGATGATTTTTATTATCTTTGGTTACTGGCTTTGGTTGTTGTTTTTTTATTGATTTTTTTTTTTTAATTTGGGCTATTGTGGGGTGTGGTGGCTATGTTTAGCTTATACTTCATTTAGTACTTTGTGTGTAACTTTGTTTTTTTTTTTTATAGGTTTTTAATTAATGTTTAGCTGGTGGATTTCTTCTTTTGATCCTCTATTGTATGTTGATGTCTCTGGCTATTCTTTTGCCATGCTTTCTCCCAATTTCCTTATTCGTTTTCCTCTTCAATTGGCTGGTTTTAGTGGGGTTGTTGTGAGCTAAGGTTGCACTATGATGGGTGTTAAATTTATTATTCATTACTGCTAAATTGTTCTAATCTTGCCTTTGACTAGGATTACCTATAATTTGGGTATGGGGTTATTTGTTAGGTTTTGGCTGTGGGCTTGATTTTCTTCTTTTGTTTAATTGATGACCTTTAATTTTTGCTATTCCAGTGTTGGTTAGAGGGCTTATTGATTGTGTATCAGATTTTTTATTCGAGTTCTTCCTTATTGGGCATTCCTTCTCTATCTTACTTTTGCCTGGTTTTTTTATTTTTCTTTTTCTGGGGTCTTCATGCTGGTGCTGGGTTTTTGACTATTTCTTTCTTTGGTGGTTGGTTTGTGTTTAAATCTTATTTCCTATTTAGGTTTTAGTTTTCTGCTATTTTTATTTTTTTCTAGGTTGTCTTTCCCTTGATGTTTCTTTATGTTCTAGTATAGATTTATGATGTAATTATTTAGAGCGGATGTTGAATTTTAATCATTATTGCTTAATAAATGCTACACTTTTGAGCTTTCTTAGCCTCACCTATTCTATCCTCTTATTTCTTTATGTGCCTATTGTTATGGTTTTGGTGCCTATCTGCTGTGGTTTTAGTGTGTCCATGTATATCCTCTTCAACTGTTTGTTTGTATTCTATTGTTCTTTTTGTTGCTAGTTTTTGGGGGTTTCTATGGGTTTCTATGTTATATTTTTATTTGTTTGGTCTGTTAATTGATTGGGAATCTTTTAGGTTAAGTATTTTCTTTCAATGACATTTATTAATGTTTTTGGCTTTATGTGATTTTGTAGTATTTTAATTTTTGATGTAGTCTTACTGCTAGACTCTTGGTCTATCATTGGTTGGATGTTCACTGATTTATTTATATTGTTGGCTTCTCTGATGAATTTGGGTTCCCTGTAATCACTTTTGGTCCTTTGTTATTTTTTTTGTTTGCTTGCTGGTGTTCCTATTGTTGGTGTCCTTTTGGTTTGTTCTTAAGATTTAGAATCTGGGTGCTCTCTTCCATGGCTGCTCTCCCTATTACCATTTGTGTTATCTGCCCATATTTTATCTAAATATATGGGTTTTTGGGTACTCTTTCGACTATGTGGGTTATTTTGGAAGGTAATTATGATTAGTTTTTGTTGAATCAATTTTTAGGAGACAATAACTATCAATTTTATGATTGGTTGCTATTTTATCAATACCTCTATTTTTTATTATCATCATTACTTTGTAATTTATCATTTTGTTGTGCAGCTAAATAATTGTGCATGTAGATTAGCTCCTTGAATTATTTTGCTATGAAACTCTTTTAGCAGATTGATTGGACAGATTGTAGATCTTTCAACCTTAACTTTTTTAGTGCTAATTCCCGGCCACCCTGGAATTTTACAAGTTCTTTTTATACTAGTGCTTATAAGGGACCTTAGGCTCTTAAGTTTTCTTTCTATTTATTTTGTATATGTTTTGCGTATTAGTGAGCTAAAGGACCCTCTTAAGGACTTGTAATCTTTATTTTAAGTAACACGTATGTCCGCCAGTTAGTTTTAACTTAAAAAATAGATTCAATAAATCTTCAAATCACTGTATTATCTTATATTGTCTTTCCCTCCTCTCCCTGGCATACACTCTGGAAATTCTTGTTTCCCCATTTTGAGTGCTTAATTCTTTCATTCTCATCATGTTTTTGTAACATCTGATCTGGGTTTTTTTTTGTGGTGCATTTTCCACAATCTAAACCTTTGGGTATCTTGTTTAGTTTAGTTTTACGTTTGATATTGTGGTTCTTGTAAGTATTAACCGCTCGGTGGCTACATTAAATTCAGCTAATGTTAAGAAATAAGGAAATCTTTACTTAATTGGTAATGTTGGTGAGGCTATTTCCCAAATATTTTAAAGTTATTTTAGCTGGATCTTCTTCTTCTAATATCTCTGATTTCCCATTTGTTCCATCCCATTTAAAGGAGTTATTAATTTGTTAATTTTTGATGAAGATGTGATCAAACTTGCTTCTCCTTTTCAATTTATGCATGTTGGAATTTTTTTTAAGGCTAAACCTTGATTCGATTAATAATTTTTTTGGTAATCATAAACTTTCTGTTTTACTCTCTGTGGGTTTGCTAGATGTTCATCAGGTGGTGATCCAACTATCCAATGATTTATATTATAGTAGGGTATTTTCAAGGAGATTGTATCGTATTAACAATTAACAAAGAGATTGTATCCTATTTTCAAGGAGATTGTATCATATTTTCAAGGAGATTTATATTATAGTAGGGTATTTTATATGTCTAGATTTCTTACACCTAAATTAAATCACGTTAGAAGTAGTCTTAATATTCTTTTAAATTTTATCTTTTTTCCACTTTTGTTGATGCTTATTCTTGTGCTTCAGTAGATTTTCCAATTCATTTTTATTGATGCTAACGTGTCACTCTCATCATCTATTAAGGCACTTTCATCCATGTCTTCAACTTTTAGCACTATAGTTTCACCTTCATCCAAAAGCTTTTGACCCAAACATTTGCTCGTAGGTAATGAGTGAGCAATTTAGATTATCAATAGAACATTTTTATTCAATTTTTTTAATTCACAAATAGTAGTGGTTTTAGCATCGAATTTATCAGGTAGAAAACATGGAATTTTATTGATCTTTTCAAAGTTTGATAGTTCTTTACCTAAAGTATGTAATGATGTCACTATTTGAGTAAACCTAGTATACATGTCTAGGATAGTCTCATAAGGTTTCATGAAAAATAGTTCATAATCATGCATTATTATAATCAACTTATATTGCATGACTTCACTAGTACCTTCATATGTAGTATATAATCTATCATAAATTTTCTTGCCATTAGTGCATGTAGAGACTTCTATATAATCTTCAAAATTTGAAGCATATAAGAAATAATTCAAACATTTAGCATTCAATTGAACATAAGTTTATTCTACTATACTCCATTCAATAAATAGAATATCAATTTTTACTCCATCTATAATATATGATAGTACAAAATAGCTAGTTTTAATCATATGCCACATTCGATAGTCTATTAATTGCAAAAAAGTAGACATACAAATTTTCTAAAAATTTAAAAGAATAATTTCAAATAACGGTGGTCGTGTGATTGAATATCCTTATGCAATATAACAATTTCAAAAGTTAGCCATTGATTATTTTTTGAAAGAATTTCCAGAACTTAGTTTTTGAATCCCTCTTTATACAACTTGAAAGTTTGTGAAGGTTGGACCTCTAAGAAGAAGCCCAAGGCTAACTAAGTGGGGGGGGGGGGGTGAATTAGTAATTTAAAAACTTCTTTAATAAAAAGAAAATCCCTCTTTTTAAAGTTTTTTTAAAGTATCTAAAAATATACAAAATTTAATCCCCTAATGCAGTAGCTGATTAATTTTACATTAATAAAAAAATTAGAGTTTGTCAACCATACAGTAAATCATAGATAAATAAAAATGCTTAAAATGATAAGAAAAAAATACACTAGAATTTATAGTGGTTTGGTTCAATATGTCAACACCATAAAAACCTCTATTCTAGGTATTGCACTAAACCTTTAGTGACTCTAATTTAGTCTTCATAGCAAGGAGTGTTGCAAATCTATTTTTCATGACTTATGTTTTGATGATTGACAAACACTATTGATTCTCTTGGACTGCATGTTGCTTCTAACCTTTCAGGAATCAAAGATTGGACGAACAAACGAAGCCAGTTCAAGATTACGTAGGTTTAGGGTTGAGTCAGTCTGTACTATGTTTTTTCTCTTCTTGAGTCTATTTTTAATGTTCAAAGAGACTGATGCTAAGTAACCCTACACACACACACTTGAGAGAATTAGAATTTCTGTTTTTACTCATATCGGCCAGGACGATATTTACATCGTCCTGGACGATCAGGCTTAAAACAGAAAGTCTAAATATGGATTATTAAAAAAGGCAGCCATCATTAACATATCGGCCTGGACGATACGTGTATCGGCCAGGACGATAAGCTCAAAACATAAAGAAGTTGCCGCCATAGACAATTAAGGTATATTGTATTTTTAAATAATTGGCCAGGACGATCATTGATCGGCCTGGACGATATTCACAAATTATGACTTAATTGATTAGGAAATCAAGGGAGTAATTAAGGATGATTGATACGATCATATTGTCAAGGACGATCGCAGGATCGGCCAGGACGATCTATTCAAAAACCTCAATTACTTCAGGACGATAAATCTCGGTCAACTCGAATTCAAGGCTATGCTCAGGATAATTTTCCTCTGATTTGGACTGATCGGCCGGGACGATCGTGAGATCGGCCTGGACTATCAAGCCAATTTTAAATCATCCAGTTTGCATTCAGGGTGATGCTCTGGCCGATCTTCTGAGTTTTGTACTGATCGGCCAGGCCGATGTCCAAATCAGTCTGGACGATAATGTCGGCAACTTGCAATTAATGAGCTCCTTTGAATCTCTTCTATTTAAGAGCTCTTGTTCAATGTTTTGAATAACCTTTTTGCTGCTGCCTTGACCTGAGAAGGCCTTGAGGAGAGAGAGAGAGAGAGAGAGAGAGAGAGAGAGAGAGAGAGAGAGAGAGAGAGAGAGAGAGAGAGGATCTTGTGAGGGGGAGCTTGTGAGGGGATTCACAAGGGTTGCTTCAAGGATCGCTCTGCATCTTCTTCATCTAGAGTTTCTCATCAATGGAAGGGTCGGTAGAGGTAAGGAGTCAGCATCTGGTTATTGGTTCTCTGCCAGGTTCAGGAGGAAGCAAAAGGAGATAGGTTCTCTGCCTTGCCGGGGTGGCAAAAAGGAGGTTCTTTGTGAGGACTTCTCTGCCTAGCCGTGGGTGCTAAACGAGAGTCACATTTGTTATGGAATACTTGGAGGCTGCCTCCAAGGAGTGGACATAGGTCAAGTTGACCGAACCATTATAAATCTATGTGTTACTATTTTCTTGCTTCCACACTTTAATTTCCGCATTATTTATTTTTCTCATGGTGTGATTTTGGTTTATGTGATATTTGTTCTTTGTGAAAAGATTTTTTTTAAAATACCAATTCACCCCCCTCTTGGTTAGCTTTGGACTAAGTTCATAGGGCTTAACATCCCTAACAAACTTTTAAGTGGTATCAGAGCGGGATTCAAAATTTTAAGTTTGAAAACTTTTTGAATTAGATTCATGGCTAACCTTGGGAATCGTAACACTACGGAAGGTTATTCAATTACATGACCTCCCTTGTTTGATAACTTTGCTTTTGATTTCTAGAAAACCCGCATGTCAATGTTTTTATAATCTACTGATTATCACATGTGGATGCTTATCAAAGAAGGTTATTCTCCACCTTCTCGTGAAATTAATGGTGTTAAAACTGAAGTTGCTTTTACTGAATGGACTTTCGATGAACGAGACTTAGCTCAATTGAATGCAAAATGTTTAAACTCTTTTTTTTTTATGCTTTAAAATCTGAGGATTACATGCGTGTCTCCACTTGCAAAACTGTTAAAGAAATTTGGGATAAATTGTGTATCACCTATGAAGACACTAATGAGGTTAAACAATCTTGTTTGAATATTCTCTTGCATGATTACAAACTTTTTTGTATGAAACCTCATGAATCAATTTCTGACATGTACACTAGGTTTACTCAGATAGTTACTTCACTGCATGCACTAGGAAGAGAACTTTCAAACTTTGAAAAAGTAAACAAGATTTTGAGATGCTTTCCTTCGGCATATGAAGCTAAAATCACTGCAATCACTAAATCTAAGGATTTGAACACTTATTTAAGTGATAACTTACTTGGCTCACTCATTGCTTATGAGCAAGGGGTGAATCAAAGAAATCTTGATACAGGTGAGAAGAAGAAGGAGAAAACAGTTGCATTGAAGGCGCACAAATCAGATTCTAAATCTTTCGGGTCTAAAAGCGATGAAGTTGCCTTCATCACAAGGCAATTCAAAAGCATTCTAAGGAAGAAACAAAAGCATCATCAAAATTGGAGAAAAGGTAAGGATCATAAACATGTTAAAGGATCTTCTGATGTTGTTTGTTATGAATGCAAAAAACCAGGACATGTGAGAATTGATTGCCCGACACTTAAAGATCACTCAAGCAAAGGAAAGGGTGAGGAGAAACCTAAGCTAAGGAAGGACAAGATGAGAGTACAAAAAGCATTTTGGGCGGATTTGGCATCGGACTCATCGGAGACAGAACCAGAAGATGAGACAACAAAATTGTGCTTGATGGTAGACGACAATCCTGATCAAGAAGAGGTATGTGAACTTTCCTACGATCAACTTCTTGAAGTTTCAGAAAAATTCATGCATCATATAAAAAATTAAAGAAAACACATGCTAGCTTGAAATTAGAATTTTTGAACCTAAAAAAAGAGCATAAAATTTTGACTAAAGACCATCAAATGATTGATTCAAATCATATGACTTTACTTAATGAATTTGATGAGTTAAATAAAAATCATTGTGAATTAGTTAAAAAGCATGATGCATTAAAAGTTTCACACACATCACTTGAATCTGATTTTAAGAAGTCTAAAAAGATGGAGATAATTTTGAGGATTGAAAATGAGGTCTTCAAAAGCACAAATTTGAAGATTCAAAACGAATTAGAAACATGTAAGAAAACTAGGATGACACCTACTTTTGATCAATTGCCAAAACCTAGGAAGAGGCATTATAACTCAAACCACTTAAAAAATCCATTTCCTGGAGTTAGATGTTTTTCATGTGGCATGCTAGGACACATCTCACACACTTGAACAGTACACCATAGTACACATTGGGTGTGGAGACCTAAGGTGCTTGATCCACAGCATACCACACATGCATTGCATTCTACTCTTCATAAGAAGGAACCCAAACCTACTTGGGTTCCTAAATCTAACATTTGATAATTTTGCAGGAGGGCTCTCACAAAAGGCCTCGTGAGAGTATGTGGTACCTGGACAGTGGATGCTCTCGACATATGACTGGTGATGCCAAACAGTTTGTTGTACTAGAGTCCAGGACTGGAGGCAAGGTTACTCTTGGAGACAACACCGCCAAGAAGGTGGTAGGCGCAGGTATAATTGGTAATTCAAAGAAACTTATGATTGAAAATGTTTTTCTTGTAGATGGATTGAAGCACATCTTGCTCTACATCATTCAACTCTGTGACAAAGGCTTTATCGTGCAATTCTTTGCAAATTCATGCATTGTAAGTTTAAGTAACAACACTATTTTGCAGGGAAAGAGGATCAACAACGTCTACATGCTTGATTTAAATAACATTGAATGTGCTGCTTCATTTTGCTTAAAAATAGTGATTGATGATTCATGGTTGTGGCACCGGAGACTTTATCATGCAAGTATTAAAACCCTTAGGAAAGTGACCCAAAAAGACCTAGTTAGAGGTATCCCCAAACTCAAGTTTTCAAAAGACCACCTTTGTGATGCCTGTCAACTAGGAAAACAAGTCCACTCCACTTTTCACCCCATTAAGGATATTAGCACCTCTAGACCTTTAGAATTCCTTCACATGGATTTGTTTGGACCCATTAGCACTACCAGCCTTGGAGGGAAAGTCTATGGATTTGTGATTGTTGATGACTACTCGAGGTTCACTTGGACTAGATTTCTTTCACATAAAAATGAGTCTTTTGAGGAGTTTAAAACATTTTCTACTTGGATTCAGAAAAAGCTAGGTTGTGAGATTTTGACCATCCATAGTGATCATGGGGAAGAGTTTGAGAATGAAAGATTTAGAGATTTCTATGAGCACAAGGGGATTAGCCGCAATTTTTTAGCTCCTAGGACCCCTCAGCAGAATGGTGTAGCTGAAAGGAAGAACCGAACCTTGGTGGAAGCCGCTAGAGCCATGCTTGTTGAGTATTCACTTCCAAAATACTTTTGGGCTGAAGTAGTTAACACAGCTTGTTATGTATTGAGTAGGGTGAATGTTAGAGCCAAATTAGAAAAAACACCCAATGAGATCCTTAAGGGTAGGACACCCAATCTTTCCCACCTTCATGTCTTTTGTTGTAAGGTTTTTATTCACAACAATGGAAGTCTCACTTGGGAAAATTTGATCCTAAATCTGATGAAGGAGTATTCTTGGGATATTCTAGTGTTGGGACGTCTTTTAGGGTGTTTAACAAGAGAACTTTAATGGTGGAAGAGACAACCCATGTAGTATTTGATGAGTCTGATCCTAAGAAATATGGAGTTGACAATGATGATGAGATTGGAGAGATTACTAGTGGAGTAGAAAATTTGGGGAAGGGGGTAGAACACCAAAGTAATGAAGGAGTAGGAGAAGTCACCCAAGGAGTAGAAAATTTTGATTTGAATGAAAGGGTTGGACCTTCACACACTTTTCCTAGAGATTGGAGATACTCTACAAGTCACCCCAAGGATTTGATCTTAGGAGACCCTTCTAGTGGAATTAAGACTAGACATGGACTTAGGAAGGATGTGAACCACTCTGCCTGTATCTCAATGACTGAACCCACCACCATTAACCAAGCCCTTACTGATGAGTTTTGGATTTTAGCAATGCTAGAAGAATTGAATTAATTTGTTAGAAATGATGTTTGAGAGCTTGTTGAAAGACCTAAGGGACAAAGTGTAGTTGGGACAAATTGGGTTTTTAAGAACAAGGTGAATGATTCAGGAGTGGTGGTTAGGAATAAAGCAAGATTGGTGGCTAAGGGGTACAATCAAATAGAAGGGATAGATTTTGAGGAGACTTTTGCCCCTGTAGCTAGATTGGAAGTCATTAGAGTGCTATTAGCCTTTGCCTGTTATAAAGGATTTAAGCTTTTTCAAATGGATGTCAAGAGATCCTTTTTAAATGGGGAAATAAAAGAAGATGTATTTGTTGAACAACCCCTAGGTTTTGAGAGTTCCCAATTTTCAAATCATGTTTTTAAATTAAAAAATGCTTTGTATGGCTTTAAGCAGGCACCAAGAGCTTGGTATGAGAGGCTTAGCACATTCTTACTAGAGAGGGAATTTGTCAAGGAGAGCGTAGACACCACCCATTTTGTTAGGACAGTTGGAGATGATTTACTCATTGTTCAGATTTATGTGGATGATATACTCTTTGAATCCTCTAATAAAAAATTATGTGATGATTTTTCTAAAACAATGAGTGGAGAGTTTGAGATGAGTTTGATGGGAGAGTTGTCCTACTTTTTGGGGTTTAGCATAAAATAATTGGAGGATGGAACCTTTTTAAATCAAACAAAATACATAAAGGACATTTTGAAGAAGTATGAGATGGACAAAGCCAAGCCAATTAACACTCCCATGACTTCTAGTGCTCTATTGGATAAGGACCCAAGTGGTAAGTCTGTTGATCAAAAGAAGTATAGAGGCATGATTGGATCCTTTCTTTACTTGACTGCGAGCCGACCTGATATCATGTTTAGTATTTGCCTTTGTGCTAGATTTCAAGCTGACCCTTGAAATTACTAAACGACAAGAGGGGGGGTGAATTGTAAAAGTCTTTTAATAATAAAATTAACCCTAAACAATAGTTCTAATTTTTTGTATTTTTGAAACTTTAAAACAAAGATTTATGCAATTTTTCTTTCACAAAATTTCACATGCAATAGATATAACAAATTTAAAATGTAAGCAAAAAGTAAACAACGATAAGGAAAGAACACACCAAGAATTTTATAGTGGTTCGGTCAAAATATGACCTACGTCCACTCCCCGGAGTCCTCCGCTCTGAGATTTTCACTATCAAAATAGTTCTCCTTTTGCCCCCCTCGGCAAGGCGGAGAAGCCTTTACAAACCTCCCTTTCACCAACCCGGCGTGGCGGAGTGCCAAACTCTGTTTTCGCCCTCCTGGCGACGGCAGAGAACCTTCTCGTTTTTCTCCCTCCTGGAGAAGGAAGAGAACCTCGAGGCAACGGATGTAGACAAGCCTTTCCCTTGGAGATCCTCCCTCAAATCCTTCTAGGGCCACAAGAGGAGCAAGATGCAGCAAGCTTGGAGCAACCGTGTGATCTCCCTCACACCTCTTCTCCCTCACAACGCTCACCTCCTCCTTCCTCTCTCAACCCTCAAGAATTTCTCTAGAGTTTTCTCCCTTGGAATCCCTCTCTAACCACGTTCACCCCCTCTATAAATCTTACTCAAAAAGAACTTGATTGATATCTAAAAAAGGCTCCAAAAACCTCTGAATTCAAAAGTAGTCGTTAATGTTCGTACAGTACGATTCAACATCGTACAGTACGATCTTCATAAACAGCCGTCGTCCTGGTACGAAGATGTACGAACAGTACAAAAACAAATCGTACTATACGATATAATATCGTACGGTACGATTCAACAAGATACTATTCATACAGGACGATGGTCTGAACGATCGGATGTCGTCTCTATTCATCATATGGTATGATTACTATCGTACAGTACGATGTTCAAATTTTCATTAGGCCTGGATTACATGCACTAATCACGGGTTAATTTAAGTAAGTATTAAAAACAGATCATACAGTACGAACCTGTTCGTATAGTACGAACGGCGCAAAATCACTTACTTAAATTAAGTCACGGCTAGGGTTTTGGATCTGAACATATCGTACAGTACGAAAGACTTCGTACAGTATGATCTATTCACAGAATTGTCCACATAGCTTGGATCGTACGGTACGAAATAAAATCGTACAGTACGATCTACAGAGAAGAATTTTAGTTATATTTTGCAGTTAAAAAAGAACTCTCCCCCTGTGTGTGTGCATGGTTGCTCTTACTCTTACACATTTTGTGGCCAGACTCAAAAAAGTAAAAATACAATAAATGAAAAAATATAATGTTTGACTCATACTCCTAATCTACCCGGTCTTGAGTCTTCCTTTCTTCCTGAGTCACTTGTGATCTTCCTGAAATGTTAGTGCTCAAGGAAAATAACAAATAAAATAATAATCAATGAAAAGCAGTTCCAAAACACTCATTATTTGGCATCATCAAAATCTCAAACTTGGGGTCATGGGTTGCAACAATCTCCCCCTTTTTGATGATGTCAAATAATTTGTTGCAAGTAAGAAAGAAAAACATTTCTTTTGAAAAACATTTCTTTTGTTGTTTTTTTTTTTGTTTGTTTGTTTTTTTTTTAAAAAAAAAAAAAAATTAAACACAAGAAAAAAAGGTACTACAAGTAAGTACGAAACAAAAGACATTGCATTTAGATAAATAGGCATTACAACATTACAACAAACTTCTCCCACTTTTGACAGCACAAAAAGGAGGATCAACTAAAAGCACAAAAGAAGAAAAAAAAAAGGGAAAAACTATAAAGCAAAATCTAGTTAGACGGATCCTGATCAGTTGGTGGTGGAGGTTGATTTGGCTGAAAGTATTAAAATAGAGTATCGAAGCGGTGATCAATTGCAGTAAAATGCTCTCCAAACCAGTGCATATCAGCCTCGTGTTGCTGATGTTGTTCTTGAATATGCATGTCGAGACGAGTCTGCAGCTGGTCGAAGCGGGCGACTAAATCATCATTTGGGTGTGCTGGTGCTGGAGCTGGTGCAGGTGCTCGGGGTGCAGCATGGCGTCGTGGTCGAGCTGGAGCTGCGGCTGGTACATCTTCTTCTTCTTCATCAAAGACGGGTTCTTCAGGCTCATGTCCCCGATGAAAGAGGATACGGAAGGAAGCATCCGTATAAAAAATAGGAAGCATGTCGGGTTCACCAGGGTAGGATAATTGATATTTATGATAGAGGATATATCCTATTAGGTGACCAAGAGCCAGATTTTGTTTCCGTCGAGTGGTGGGAAGACGAACAAAAGTCATGTGCCGAATATAGTTGCTAATCAAATCGACCTCATCAAACTTAATGTTGGACATAATAAGGTAGGTAGCGACTGACAAGGTAGGGGTCAGATTGATGCGGTCGCCACCTTTGGGTATGATAGAGGTTCGAAGAATATGTTGAATGATACGGGCATTTCGAGTTAAAGATTGGACTAGAGGCTGGTGTTGATGAAAAACAGTATTCCTAAGGACTCTATTTACATCGCTCCAATCAAAATCATCAGTAAGAAACGAGCGAACCATAGGTCCTTCAGTGGACAGCCCAATATGTTGGGCGATGTCAGCTCTAGTTATTTCAACGGGCGGCCACAAACAAAGGAGTGAAAAGTGGTGTTATCGACGGTGTAGGTGAGGTTGGCGAGAAATTCAAAAAGCAGTTCAGAATTGTATGGAAACGCTAGGGTGAGTAGGAATTGAAAGGTGGTGGAGACAAAGAGGCCCATTACCTCGAAATTTAGAGCGGCCTGATTAAGCATTTTTTAGGGAGAAATTTTGCAAGCCTTGTATCGGTAGTAAGCTTCCTCATTCTCACTATTCAGAAAGCGATCAGGTTGACGACGGGATGAGGACGAGCTTCCGGCAGTCATCCGACCTCGTTTAGACATTGCAGGAGGGCAAGAAAACAAAGTGAAGGCTGAGTGAGGAGAGGGTTGAGTGAATTGAACAGCCTAGGCAAGGGTATTTATAGAAATTTCCGTAAATCATACAGTACAATATGGGATCGTACAGTACGATATCCAATTAATATTCTGACGAGTCGTTTCGGGAAAAGACAGTCAAATCGTACAGTACGATACGTATCGTACAGTACGATCAGGCGAATATCGATCGTCCCGAGGCCCTCAGTACGACTTTTGACCAAAAGTTTCGTATTGTACGAATAGGTGGATCGTACAGTATGATACATAATAAATATCGTACCGAACAGCTATTACTCAAATTGTCCTTTTGTGATGATGTGGATCGTACAGTACGAAGCGAATTGATCGTACAGTACGATACTCAATAATGTCGTACCATCCAGCTTTAATTCGTCCCAATCCGTGCTGACGTGGAGCGTACAGTACAGTATGGATCATACAGTACGATGAACAGTCAATGTAAGTTTTGATGTGGTGAGTGTGTAGTGATTAGGAGCAGCCCTAAAGATTTTTTTTTTTTTTTGGTTTTTTTTTTTTATGCATTTATATCTATGACACCTAATCTAGTTCTCAAGGTGCTAAAGGTGTCAAAAGCTAATGGTTTTGTGAATATGTCCGCCAATTGATCTCCTGTAGCGATGTGATGTAATTCTATATCTCCCTTAGCGACGTGATCTCTAATGAAATGATGTCTAATGTCTATGTGTTTCGTTCGAGAGTGTTGAATTGGATTCTTAGAGATACAAATTGCACTTGTGTTGTCACACATGATCGAGATGGTTCCAACAGGTAGTCCAATATCAAGAATTTGTTGTTTTAACCATAGTACTTGTGCAACACAACTTCCTATCGCAATATATTCTGCCTCGGCTGTGGAAAGTGCTACTGAGTTTTGCTTCCTACTGGACCAAGAAACTAATGATTGTCCGATGAATTGGCAGGTACCAGAGGTGCTCTTTCTATCTATCATATATCCTGCAAAGTCAAAATCTGAGTACCCTAGGATTTCAAAGGAAGTGCTGTGTCTGGGATACCAAATTCCTAAGTTTGGGGTGCCTAGAAGATATCTAAGAATTCTTTTGACAGCAGTTAAGTGAGACTCTTTAGGATCGGCTTGGAAACGGGCACAAAGGCACACACTAAACATTATGTCCGGTCTTCTGGCAGTCAAGTAAAGTAGGGATCCAATCATTCCTTTATATTTTTTCTGATCTACTGATTTTCCACTAGAATCCTTATCTAATTGGATTGTCAAACTCATTGGGGTGTTCATGGGTTTTGCACTATCCATTTCATATTTCTTTAAAATATCCTTAATATACTTTGATTGGCTAAGAAAGGTTCCATTATCCATTTGTTTTACACTAAAGCCAAGAAAGTAATTAAGCTCTCCCATCATGCTCATTTCAAACTCACTACTCATTGTTTTTGAAAATTCATCGCAAAAGTTTTTATCCGAAGATCCAAATAAGATGTCATCTACATATATTTGAACAATGGGAATTTCTTCTTTGACCTTTTGTAAAAAGAGTGTAGTATCTACACTACCCTTTTGAAATCCTCTATCCAAAAGAAATGAGCTAAGTCTTTCATACCATGCTCTAGGTGCTTGCTTTAATCCATATAGTGCCTTTTTTAATTTGAATACATGGTTTGGAAATTGTGAGTTTTCAAATCCGGGGGGTTGCTCAACGTAGACATCTTCCTTAATTACCCCATTCAAAAATGCACTCTTTACATCCATTTGATATAACTTAAAGTTCTTGAAGCAAGAAAAAGCTAAGAGCACTCTTATGGCTTCTAGTCTAGCAACCGGGGCAAAGGTTTCTTCAAAGTCTATTCCCTCAATCTGGTTGTACCCCTTAGCTACTAGCCTTGCTTTATTCCTTATTATTGTTCCTGAATCATTCACCTTATTCTTGAAGACCCATTTTGTTCCAACAACACTTTGTTCTTTAGGTCTCTTAACTAACTCCCAAACATCATTCCTGGTGAATTGGTTCAGCTCTTCTTGCATTGCTAGAATCCAAAATTCATCTCCTAAGGCTTGATCTATACTTGTAGGTTCTATCATAGAGATGAAAGCTGAGTGACTAACCTCCTTCCTAAGTCCATGCCTACTTCTTACATCTTCTGAAGGGTCTCCTAAAATTAACTCTTTAGGATGACTAGAAGAATATCTCCATTCTCTAGGCAAATCTTCCTGAGACTCGACACTTTCTTCTAAGGTCATAGTCTCTACTCCTTGAATTGCTTCTATTTCATCATCTTCAATTTTAGTTTCTGAGGGCATATCTGATTCATCAAATACCACATGGGTGGATTCTTCTACTACAAGGGTTCTCTTATTAAAAATTCTATAGGCCTTACCTACAGAAGAATAGCCTAAGAAGACACCCTCATCAGACTTGGGATCGAATTTTCCTAAGGGATGTTTACCATTATTTAAGATGAAGCACTTACACCCAAAGACATGTAAATGTGAAAGGTTTGGTGTCCTACCCTTAAGGAGTTCATATGGAGTTTTATTCAGCTTCGATCTAATGTTTACTCTGTTCAAAACATAACAGGCTGTGTTGACTGCTTCTGCCCAAAAGTATCTAGGAACGGTATACTCCGCTAACATTGCTCTAGCAGCTTCTACCAAGGTTCTATTTTTCCTTTCTGTTATGCCATTCTGTTGGGGTGTTCTAGGAGCTGAGAAATTGTGCTCTATTCCTATCTCTTGACAGAATGACTCAAATCTATCATTTTGGAACTCTCCACCATGATCACTATGGATTGTTGATATTTCACAACCTAATTTTTGTTGAATCCATGTGGAGAAAACTTTAAATTCCTCAAAAGACTCATTCTTGTGTGCTAAGAATCTTACCCAAGTAAATCTAGTGAAGTCATCTACAATCACAAATTCATAATTCTTTCCACCTAGACTGGCTGTACTAACGGGTCCAAATAAGTCCATGTGTAGAATTTCTAGTGGCCTAGAGGTGATCACGTCTCTAATTGAGTGAAAGGATGATTTGACTTGTTTTCCTTGTTGGCAAGCATCACATAAGTGATCCTTGGTGAATTCTAACTTAGGTACACCTCTAACTAGGTTTTTCTGAGTGATGTTTCTAAGAGTTTTCATGCTAGCATGGCATAGTCTCCTATGCCATAGCCACGAGTCATCAACTATTGATTTCAAGCAAAATGATTTTGAGTTATCTACACGATCAAGGTCTAACATGTAAACATTGTTCATTCGTTTTCCTTCTAAAATTACTTCATCAAATAAACTAATCAAGCATCTATCAGTAAAACATTTAACATCAAAACCTTTGTCACACAGTTGACTAATGCTAAGCAAATTATATTTCAAACCATCAACTAGTAAAACATTTTCAATTAGAAAGTTCTTAGCATTACCAACCATACCTGAGCCTATCACCTTCCTGGTAGTGTTGTCTCCCAACGTTACTTTGCCTCCAGTTTTAGTCTCCAATAGGATGAACTTCTTCATATCTCCAGTCATGTGTCGCGAGCAGCCACTATCCAGGTACCACATGCTCTCACTAGGTCTTTTGTGAGAGCATCCCTACAATTTCATTCAAAGATTAGATTTGGGAACCCAAGTGAGTTTGGGTTCCTCCTTATGCTTGCACGAATGAGATGTATGCATGTTATGCTGTGATGGATGCAGTTTAGGTCTCCATACTAAGTGTGTCCTACGGTGAATTGTGCATGTGCGGGCTATGTGACCTAACATGCCACAAGAGAAGCACCTAACACCAGGAAATGGATTTACTAATCTATGAGTGTGGTGGTGCCTCTTCCTAAGGTTTTGTAATGCATGCTGTGTTGGGGGTTTTCTAGGATGGCCTACTGTGAGTGATGCAATTTCATTTTCTAGTTCTTTTATCTTTTCACTATAAGTTTTATTTTGAGCTGTCAAACCATCAACTTCTATCAATAACAAGTGCTCACTATGATGTACTTCTAATGCAAGTGCAGTTAGTTTTTCAAACTCTACATCTAGTTCAATATGTGATGTTTTCAAGAATTCATGCGCTTCAATTAGTTCAATATGCTTCTTATTTAATGTGTCATACTCATCAAGAAGTAACATGTGATCTTTATCTAAATTAGAATTTTCTTTAACTAAGTTAGCATGCTCAATTTGTAAGGAACTGAATTCAATATTAAGTTTAGCATGCATTTTCTTCAGTTTCCTATACGAGTCATGAATATTCTCAGAAATAAGCAATAATTCATCATAAGAAAGTTGACATACCTCATCTTGATCCAATTGATCAAGGTTATCATTAGCCATAAGACACAAATTTGTTACCTCCTCCTCTGCTTCTTCTTCTGATAATTCTGAGGCAGAGTCGGCCCAAAAAGCTTTCTGTGTCTTTGTCTTTCCTCTCTTGTATTTAACTTTGTCATCTCCTTTCTCCTTTGCTGGTTGACTCTTCAGATTAGGGCAATCGGCTCGAAGGTGACCTGGCTTCCTACACTCAAAGCAAATTGTATCAGATGAAACCTTATTGGACCTTGAGCTCTTACCTTTATTCCAGCTGTTTTGATGACACTTTTGTTTTCTTTTCAGGAAATTTTTGAACTGTCGGGTCATCAGTGCTATTTCATCGTCTTCCTCCCCTACAGATGTTGCAAATCTATTTTTCATGTCTTATGTTTTGATGATTGACAAACACTGTTTCTCTTGGACAGCTTGTTGCTTCTAACTTTTCAAGAATCGACGATCGGACAATCAAAAAGGAGCCAAGTTCAGGAATGCGTAGGTTTAGGGTTGAGTCAGTCTGTACTTTTGTTTTTTACCTTTTGAGTCCACTTGTAATAGTCAAAGAGATTGATGCTTTGTAACCCTTCACACACACACTTGAGAGACTTAGAATTTCTATTTTTACTCATATCGGCCAGGACGATTTCTTTGATCGGCCTGGACGATAAGCTTAAAACAGAAAGTCTAATTAAGGATTCTTAATTAAGGCAGCCGACATTAACAGATCGTCCTGGACGATACGTGTATCGGCCAGGACGATAAGCTCAAAACAGAAAGAAGTAGCCGCCATAGACAAGTATGGTATACTGTATCTTTAAATTATCAGCCAGGACGATCCTCGGATCGGCCTGGACGATATTCACAAATTATGCCATAATTGTTCAGGAAATCAAGGAAGTAATTAAGGATGATTGATACGATCATATCGTCCTGGACGATCGCAAGATCGGCCAGGCCGATCTAGTCAAAAACCTTAAGTTACTTCAGGACGATCAATATCGGCCAGCCCGTATTCAGGGCTATTGTCAGGACGATTTTCCTCTGATTTGAACTTATCGGCCAGGACGATCGTGAGATCGGCCTGGACGATCAAGCTATTTTTTAATCGTCCAGTTTTGCATCCAGGGCTATGCTCTGGCCGATCTTCATTGATTTGTACTGATCGGCCAGGCCGATGTCCATATCGGCCTGGACGATATTGTCGGCAACTTGCAATTAATGAGCTCTTTTGAAGCTCTTCTATTTAAGAGCTCTTGTTCAACGTTTTCAAAAACCTTTGGCTGCTGCCTTGACCTGAGAAGACCTTGAGGAGAGAAAGAGAGAGAGAGGAGAGAGAGAGGATCTTGTGAGGGGGAGCTTGTGAGGGGTTTTCACAAGGGTTGCTTCAAGGATCTCTCTGCGTCGTCTTCGTCTAGAGTTTCTCATCCGTGGAAGGGTCGGTAGAGTTAATGAGTTATGCTTTTGGTTCTGGTTCTCTGCCAGCTTCAGGAGGAAGCAAAAGGAGATAGGTTCTCTGCCTTGCCGGGGTGGCAAAAAGGAGGTTCTTGTGAGGGTTTCTCCGCCTAGCCGTGGGGGCTAAAGGAGAGTCACTTTTTGTGTAGTGCAATACTTGGAGGGTGCCTCCAAGGAGTGGACGTAGGTCGAGTCGACCGAACCATTATAAATTTCTGTGTTCTTTTTCTTGCTTCCGTACTTTTAAATTCTGCACTTTTTTGGTGTGATTTGATTTATGTGATTTTATTTCTTTGTTTAAAAAGAAGTTTTTAAAATACCAATTCACCCCCCCTCTTGGTTAGTTTGGGACTAAGTTCATAGGGCTTAACATCCCATCAAACTTTCAAGTGGTATCAGAGCTTGATTCGAAAATTAAAGTTTGAAAACTTTTTGAATTTGATCCATGTCTAACTTTGTGAATCGCAACACTACGGAAGGGTATTCTATTACCCGACCTCCTCTGTTCGAAACCTACCTTTTGATTTTTGGAAAACTCGCATGTCAACTTTTTTACAATCTACTGATTATCGCATGTGGATGCTTATTCAAGAAGGTTATTCTCTACCTTCTCGTGAATTTAACGATTTTAAAACTGAAGTTGTTTTTACCGAATGGACTTATGATGAACGAGATTTAGCTCAATTAAATGCGAAATGTTTGAATTGTCTTTTCTGTGCTTTGAAATCTGAGGATTACATGCGTGTTTCAACTTGCAAAACTGGTAAAGAAATTTGGGATAAAATGTGCATTACTTATGAAGACACTAATGAAGTTAAACAATCCCGTTTAAATATTCTCTTGCATGACTACGAACTTTTTCGTATGAAACCTCATGAATCGATTTCTGACATGTATACTAGGTTTACTCAGATTGCTACCTCATTGCATGCACTAGGAAAAGAACTTTCGAACTATGAAAAAGTTAACAAGATTTTGAGATGCTTGCCTTCGTCTTATGATGCAAAAATTACTGCAATCACTGAATCTAAAGATTTGAACACCTATTCTATTGATAACTTGCTTGGCTCACTCATTGCTTACGAGCAAGGGGTGAATCAAAGAAATCTTGATGCAGGTGAGAAGAAAAAGGAGAAAATAATTGCATTGAAGGCACACAAATCGGATTCTGAATCTTTCGGGTCTGAAAGCGATGGAGTTGCCTTCATCACAAGGCAATTCAAAAGCTTTCTAAGGAAGAAACAAAAGCATCATCAAAGTTGGAGAAAAGGTAAGGATCATAAACATATTAAAGGATCTTCTGATGTTGTTTGTTTTGAATGCAGAAAGCCTGGACATGTGAGAACTGATTGCCCTAAGCTTAGAGATCAATCAAGCAAAGAAAAAATTGATGAGAAAGCAAAGTCTAAGAAGGACAAGAAAAAACAAAGGAGCTTTTGGGCAGAATCTGGTACTGATTCTTCTGAGACTGAACCAGAGGAAGAAACTACAAACTTGTGTTTCATGGGAAAAGATCAAATTGATCAAGAAGAGGTATGTGAACTTTCATACGATCAACTTCTTGAAGTTTCAGAAAAAATCCATGCATCATATAGGAAATTAAAGAAAACTCATGCTAGCTTGAAATTAGAATTCTTAAATCTACAAAAAGAGCATGAAATTTTGATTAAAGACCATCAAACAATTGATTCAAATCACATGACTTTACTTGATGAATTTGATGAGTTAAATAAAAATCATGGTAAGTTAGTTGAAGAGCATGATGCATTGAAAATATCACACACATCTCTTGAATCTAATTTTAAGAAGTCAAAAGAAATAGAAAAAAATTTGAGGATTGAAAATGAAGTTTTAGAAAATACAAACCTGAAGATTCAAAATGATTTAGAAGCATGTAAGAAATCTAGGATGACTTCTACTTTTAATCAATTGCCAAAACCTAGAGAGAGGCATTATAACTCAAATCACTTAAGAAATCCCTTTCCTGGAGTTAGATGTTTTTCTTGTGGCATGCTAGGACATATCTCACACACTTGCACAATTCACCATAGTTCACATTGGGTGTGGAGACCTAAGATGCATGATCCACAGCATACCACACATGCATTGCATTCTTCTCTTCATAAGAAGGAACCCAAACCTGCTTGGGTTCCTAAAACTAACATTTGATAATTTTGCAGGAAGTCTCTCACAAAAGACCTCGTGAGAGTATGTGGTACCTGGACAGTGGATGCTCTCGACATATGACTGGTGATGCTAGCCAGTTTGTTGTACTAGAATCCAGGACTGGAGGCAAGGTTACTCTTGGAGACAACACCACCAGGAAGGTGGTAGGAGCAGGTATAATCGGTAATTCCAAGAACCTTATGATTGAAAATGTTTTGCTTGTAGATGGATTGAAGCACAACTTGCTCAGCATCAGTCAATTCTGTGACAAAGGCTTCATCATACAATTCTTCACGAACTCATGCATTGTAAGTTTAAGTAACAACACTATTTTGCAGGGAAAGAGGGTAAACAACGTCTATATGCTTGATTTAAATAGCATTGAATGTGCTGCTTTTTTTTGCTTAAAAACTGTCATTGATGATTCTTGGTTGTGGCACAGGAGGCTTTGTCATGCAAGTATGAAAACCCTTAGGAAAGGGACCCAAAAGGACCTAGTTAGAGGTGTCCCCAAACTTAAGTTTATAAAAGACCACCTTTGTGATGCCTGTCAACTAGGAAAGCAAATTCACTCCTCTTTTCACCCCATAAAGGACATTAGCACCTCTAGACCTTTAGAAGTCCTTCACATGGATTTGTTTGGACCCATTAGCATAGCAAGTTTGGGAGGGAAAGTCTATGGTTTTGTGATTGTTGATGACTACTCGAGGTTCACTTGGACTAGATTTCTTTCACATAAAAATGAGTCTTTTGAGGAGTTTAAAACTTTTTCTACTTGGATTCAGAAGAAGCTAGGGTGTGAGATTTTGACCATCCATAGTGATCATGGGGGAGAGTTTGAAAATGAAAGATTTGGAGATTTTTGTGAGGAGAAGGGGATTAGCCACAATTTTTCAGCCCCTAGGACTCCTCAGCAGAATGGAGTAGCTGAAAGGAAGAACCGGACCTTGGTGGAAGCTGCTAGAGCCATGCTTGCTGAGTATTCACTTCCAAAATACTTTTGGGCTGAAGCGGTTAACACAGCTTGTTATGTGTTGAATAGGGTGAATGTTAGAGTCAAATTAGAAAAGACACCCTATGAGATCCTTAAGGGTAGGACACCCAATCTTTCCCACCTTCATGTCTTTGGTTGTAAGGTTTTCATTCACAATAATGGAAAGTCTCACTTGGGAAAATTTGATCCTAAATCTGATGAAGGAGTATTCTTGGGATATTCTAGTGTTGGGAAATCTTTTAGAGTGTTTAACAAGAGAACCTTGATGGTGGAAGAGACAACCCATGTAGTTTTTGATGAGTCTGATCATAAGAAACATGGAGTAGATGATGATGATGTTGGAGAGATTACAAGTGGAGTAGAAAATTTGGGGAAGGGGAGTGAGCACCTAAGCAATGGAGGAGTAGAAGGAGTCACCCAAGGAATAGAATTTTTTGATGAAAGGGGAGAAACTTCACACACTTTGCCTAGAGATTGGAGATACTCTACTAGTCACCCCAAGGATTTGATCTTAGGAGACCTTTCTAGTGGAGTTAAGACTAGACATGGACTTAGGAAGGAGGTGAACCACTCTGCCTTTATCTCTATGACTGAACCCACCACCATTAACCAAGCCCTCTCTGATGAGTTTTGGATGTTAGCAATGCAAGAAGAGTTGAATCAATTTGTTAGGAATGATGTTTGGGAACTTGTGGAAAGACCTAAGGGACAAAGTGTAGTTGGGACAAAGTGGGTATTTAAGAACAAAGTGAATGATTCAGGAGTGGTGGTGAGGAATAAAGCAAGATTGGTGGCTAAGGGGTACAATCAAATAGAAGGGATAGACTTTGAAGAGACTTTTGCCCCTGTAGCTAGATTGGAAGCCATTAGAGTGCTATTAGCCTTTGCTTGTTATAAAGAATTTAAGCTTTTTCAAATGGATGTCAAGAGTGCCTTTTTAAATGGGGAGATAAAAGAAGATGTGTTTGTAGAACAACCTCCAGGTTTTGAGAGTTCTCAATTTCCAAATCATGTGTTTAAATTAAAAAAGGCTTTGTATGGTTTAAAGCAGGCACCTAGAGCTTGGTATGAGAGGCTTAGCACATTCTTACTAGAGAGGGAGTTTGTCAAGGGGAGCGTAGACACCACCCTTTTTCTTAAAAAAGTTGGAGATGATTTACTCATTGTTCAGATTTATGTTGATGATATACTCTTTGGATCTTCTAAAAAAAATTTGTGTGATGATTTTTCTAAAACAATGAGTAGAGAGTTTGAGATGAGTTTAATGGGAGAATTGTCTTACTTTTTAGGGTTTAGCATAAAACAATTGGAAGATGGAACTTTTCTAAATCAAACAAAATACATAAAAGATATTTTGAAGAAATATGAGATGGACAAAGCCAAGCCAATTAACACCCCCATGACTTCTAGTGCTCCGTTGGATAAGGACCCAAGTGGTAAGTCTGTTGATCAGAAGAAGTAAAGAGGCATGATTGGATCTTTACTTTACTTGACTGCAAGCCGACCTGACATTATGTTTAGTGTTTGCCTTTGTGCTAGGTTTCAAGCTGACCCTAAGGAATCCCACATGACTGCTATTAAAAGGATTTTTAGATACCTTTTGGGGACACAAGGATTAGGGATTTGGTATCCTAGACATAGCACTTCTTTTGAGATTATTGGTTTTTTTGACTCTGATTTTGCAGGATGCAAGGTGGATAGAAAGAGCACCTCTGGAACTTGTCAATTCATTGGACAATCCTTGGTCTCTTGGTCTAGTAGAAAGCAAAATTCTGTTGCACTTTCCACTGCTGAAGCTAAATACATTGCTCTTGGAAGTTGTGTGGCCCAAGTTCTTTGGTTGAAACAACAGGTATTGGATCTAGGATTACATGTAAGCACCATCTCAATTTTTTGTGACAACACTAGTGCCATATGCATCTCTAAAAATCCTATCCAACATTCAAGAACTAAACACATTGACATTAGGCATCACTTTATTAGAGATCATGTGACTAAGGGAGACATTGAGTTACACCATGTGACAACTGAAAACCAAATGGCAGACATCTTTACTAAACCACTGGCCTTCGACACTTTCAGTTCTTTAAGGACCAGATTGGGTGTGATTGACATAAATGCATGAAACCTTTTTTAGCTAAATTTTTCTTTTACTTTTTTTTGCCTTCTTTTTACCTTTTCGTGTACCTTAGTTTTAGATCTTCACTGATATGATATTATATCTCTTGTCTTGTCTTTAACAATTTGTAGTTAATATGTTTTCATCTACTTCATCACCTAGATAGTATGAATATCTTGTGATTGTGTCTCTTTCCCTAACTTAGTATTAGTGGCATAGTTTTCTTTTCTAATCAAAAGTCTATCTCAAAATAAAAGATTGTTTATGAAACTAAGATCCTTTCTAAAGCTTGCTTAAGCAAATCTATCTTGTATTTACAATGATTAAAAGTTTTTTTGTCACATCATGATCCCTCGTTACTCTTGTCTTCGATTATTAATCCTGCTTGTGGTAATTCTTCCCTATGTTAGAGAGAGAGCTCCTATTCTCTAATATCTGAGAAGATATATTCACAACTAAGTTTTTTAAAAAGAGTCTAAAAGGGAATCTAGCTTGCAAAAATAAAAAAAAAATTGGCCAATGATGCCAACAAAAGAAGCGCAAAGACGCCAAAAAAAATTGAAAAATCTATAAAAAGATGCGCAAAGCGCCACAACATTGACAAGAGGCATAAAATGAGCCCACTCAAAAGCAAGCTACTCTATCTTTTTATATCTTTTAGAACTTAGAAGTTTTGATTCTCAAAAGCTTGATCTCGATTATCGTTCGATTGTGACAAATCTACCTCATTGTTTTATGGAGATATTTTCCTTATGCCAAGTGGTGGGTAGATTTTTTTTTCATATCCAATTAATTATTTGAGTTAGGTCATTGATTTCAAAAGACGATTCTACCCTAAGACAACGTTTTTGGCTAAGAGTAAACCATGAACGGATATTCTCCTATTCTATGGATTAAATGAGATTGGTAACACGTTAACTCACAAATTTTTAAATCAATCACATGAAATACTATATCATTGATGTGCCTTGATTAAAAAAAAAAAAAAAAAGGGGGGGGGGGAATCTCTTTTACTGTGCTTTCATGTACCCTCCTTTTTGATATGTCAAAAGGGGGAGAAGTTTATGAGGTTATTTTTTAATGATTGCTATTAAATCTTTTTGTAGTGTTTTGCCATCATCAAAAAGGGGGAGATTGTTGCAAATCTATTTTTCATGTCTTATGTTTTGATGATTGACAAACACTGTTTCTCTTGGACAGCTTGTTGCTTCTAACTTTTCAGGAATCGACGATCGGACAATCAAAAAGGAGCCAAGTTCAGGAATGCATAGGTTTAGGGTTGAGTCAGTCTGTACTTTTATTTTTTACCTTTTGAGTCCACTTGTAATAGTCAAAGAGACTGATGCTTTGTAACCCTTCACACACACACTTGAGAGACTTAGAATTTCTGTTTTTACTCATATCGGCCAGGACGATTTCTTTGATCGGCCTGGACGATCAGCTTAAAACAGAAAGTCTAATTAAGGATTCTTAATTAAGGCAGCCGACGTTAACAGATCGTCCTGGACAATACGTGTATCGGCTAGGACGATAAGCTCAAAACAGAAAGAAGTAGCCGCCAAAGACAAGTATGTTATACTGTATCTTTAAATTATCGGCTAGGACGATCCTCAGATCGGCCTGGACGATATTCACAAATTATGCCATAATTGTTCAGGAAATCAAGGAAGTAATTAAGGATGAATGATACGATCACATCATCCTGGACGATCGCAAGATCGGCCAGGCCGATCTAGTCAAAAACCTTAAGTTACTTCAGGACGATCAATATCGGCCAGCCCGTATTCAGGGCTATTGTTAGGACGATTTTCCTCTGATTTGAACTGATCGGCCAGAACGATCGTGAGATCGGCCTGGACGATCAAGCTATTTTTCAATCGTCCAGTTTTGCATCCAGGGCTATGCTCTGGCCGATCTTCATTGATTTGTACTGATCGGCCAGGCCAATGTCCATATCGGCCTGGACGATATTGTCGGCAACTTGCAATTAATAAGCTCTTTTGAAGCTCTTCTATTTAAGAGCTCTTGTTCAACGTTTTCAAAAACCTTTGGCTGCTGCCTTGACCTGAGAAGACCTTGAGGAGAGAAAGAGAGAGAGAGGAGAGAGAGAGGATCTTGTGAGGGGGAGCTTGTGAGGGGTTTTCACAAGGGTTGCTTCAAGGATCTCTCTGCGTCGTCTTCGTCTAGAGTTTCTCGTCCGTGGAAGGGTCGGTAGAGGTAAGGAGTTTTGCTTTTGGTTCTGGTTCTCTGCCAGCTTCAGGAGGAAGCAAAAGGAGATAGGTTCTCTGCCTTGCCGGGGTGGCAAAAAGGAGGTTCTTGTGAGGGTTTCTCCGCCTAGCCGTGGGGGCTAAAGGAGAGTCACTTTTTGTGTAGTGCAATACTTGGAGGGTTCCTCCAAGGAGTGGACGTAGGTCGAGTCGACCGAACCACTATAAATTTCTGTGTTCTTTTTCTTGCTTCCGTACTTTTAAATTCCGCACTTTTTTGGTGTGATTTGGTTTATGTGATTTTATTTCTTTGTTTGAAAAGAAGTTTTTAAAATACCAATTCACCCCCCCTCTTGGTTAGTTTGGGACTAAGTTCATAGGGCTTAATATCCCCATCAAACTTTCAGCAGAGCTTTCACTTTCTGAGTTGCTAGCTTTTAATGCCACCATCCGCTCCTTTTTCTTTTCACCTGCATCACTTTGCCTTTGGCTCACTTCCTTGCTCGTATGCAATGAGTGACCCGAGGAGGTTATCAATAGAATAAACATTAAGATCTTTGGACTCAGTGATAGCAGTTATCTTAGCATCATAGGAACTAGGTAGGCATCTAAGAATTTTGTTTACTTTCTCAGAATTTGAAATTTCTCTACCTAATGCATGCAAGGATGTCACTATTTGGGTGAACCTAGTGTAGATGTCAGAAATTGTTTCGCTAGGTTTCATACGGAATAATTCATAATCATGCAGTAGAATGTTAAGCCTAGACTGTTTTACTTCGTTTGTTCCTTCGTATGTAATGCACAGTCTATCCCAAATCTCCTTACCAGAAGCACAAGTAGATACTCTCATATAGTCCTCAGATTTTAGTGCACAAAAAAAGCAGTTTAAGCACTTGGCATTCAGTTGGGCTAACTCCCTATCCTCATTGCTCCATTCATTAAACGATACAGGAGTTTTCAAACCATTAGCAATTTTAAACGGTGCAACATACCCATCATTTACTAACATCCACATGCGGTAATATATAGATTGCAAAAATGTAGACATTCTAATTTTCCAAAAATCAAACGGTATGTTATCAAAAAGTGGTGGACGAGTTATTGAATAACCCTCCGCAGTGTTACGATTACCAAAATTCGACATGATCATTTTTTCAAGGTTTTCTAAAACACTATTTTTGAAAAACAAGCTCTGATACCAATTGAAATTACTAAATGACAAGAGGGGGGGTGAATTGTAAAAGTCTTTTAATAATAAAATTAACCCTAAACAATAGTTCTAATTTTTTGTTGTTTTTGAAACTTTAAAACAAAGATTTATGCAATTTTTCTTTCACAAAATTTCACATGCAATAGATATAACAAATTTAAAATGCAAGCAAAATATAAACAACGATAAGGAAAGAACACACCAAGAATTTTATAGTGGTTCGGTCAAATTATGACCTACGTCCACTCCCCGGAGTCCTCCGCTCTAGGATTTTCACTATCAAAATAGTTCTCCTTTTGCCCCCCTCGGCAAGGCGGAGAAGCCTTTACAAACTTCCCTTTCACCAACCCGGCGTGGCGGAGTGCCAAACTCTGTTTTCGCCCTCCTGGCGATGGAAGAGAACCTTCTCATTTTTCTCCCTCCTGGAGAAGGCAGAGAACCTCGAGGCAACGGATGTAGACAAGCCTTTCCCTTGGAGATCCTCCCTAAAATCCTTCTAGGCAAATAGGAGGAGCAAGATGCAGCAAGCTTGGAGCAACCGTGTGATCTCCCTCACACCTCTTCTCCCTCACAACGCTCACCTCCTCCTTCCTCTCTCAACCCTCAAGAATTTCTCTAGAGTTTTCTCCCTTGGAATCCCTCTCTAACCACGTTCACCGCCTCTGTAAATCTTACTCAAAAAGAACTTGATTGATATCTAAAAAAGGCTCCAAAAACCTCTGAATTCAAAAGTAGCTGTTAATGTTCGTACAGTACGATTCAACATCGTACAGTACGATCTTCATAAACAGCCGTCGTCCTGGTAAGAAGATGTACGAACAGTACAAAAACAAATCATACTGTATGATATAATATCGTACGGTACAATTCAACAAGATACTATTCGTACAGGACGATGGTCTGGACGATCGGATGTCGTCTCTGTTCATCGTATGGTACGATTACTATCGTACAGTACGATGTTCAAATTTTCATTAGGCCTGGATTACATGCACTAATCACGGGTTAATTTAAGTAAGTATTAAAAACGGATCGTACAGTACGAACCTGTTCGTACAGTACGAACGACGCAAAATCACTTACTTAAACTAAGTTACGGCTAGGGTTTTGGATCTGAACATATCGTACAGTTTGAAAGACTTTGTACAGTACGATCTATTCACAGAATTGTTCACATAGCTTGGATCGTACGGTACGAAATAAAATCGTACAGTACGATCTACAGAGAAGAATTTTAGTTATATTTTGCAGTTAAAAAAGAACTCTCCCCCTGTGTGTGTGCATGGTTGCTCTTACTCTTACGCATTTTGTGGCCAGACTCAATAAAGTAAAAATACAATAAATGAAAAAATACAATGTTTGACTCATACTCCTAATCTACCCGGTCTTGAGTCTTCCTTTCTTCCTGAGTCATTTGTGATATTCCTGAAATGTTAGTGCTCAAGGAAAATAACAAATAAAATAATAATCAATAAAAAGCAGTTCCAAAACACTCATTATTTGGCATCATCAAAATCTCAAACTCGGGGTCATGGGTTGCAACAACCCTAAGGAGTCTCACCTGACTGCTGTTAAGAGAATATTTTGATACCTTTCGGGGACACCAGGCTTAGGGATTTGGTACCCTAGACACAACACTTCTTTTGAGATTATTGGATTTTCTAACTCTGATTTTGCAGGATACAAGGTGGATAGAAAAACACTTCAGGAACTTGTCAATTCATTGGACAATCTTTGGTCTCTTGGTCTAGTAGGAAGAAAATTTCTATTTCACTTTCCACTGCTGAAGCTGAGTACATCGCTCTTGGAAGTTGTGTGGTCCAAGTCCTTTGGTTGAAACAACAGGTATTGGATTTAGGATTACATGTAGGCACAATCTCAATCTTTTGTGACAACACTAGTGCCATATGCATATCTAAGAATCCTATCCAACATTCAAGGACTAAGCACATTGACATTAGGCATCACTTCATTAGAGATCATGTGACTAAGGGAGACATTGAGTTACACCATGTGACAACTGAAAATCAATTGGCTGACATCTTTACTAAACCACTGGCCTTCGACACTTTCAGTTCTTTAAGGACCAGATTGAGTGTGATTGACATAACTGCATGAAACTTGATCTTTTAGTTACTTTCTTTTAATTTTTGTTTTTTTATTTTTTAGTTTTTGGTGTGTTTTACTTTCTTTTGCTTTTTTCTTTCTCTTACTTAGTTTTCAAAATCATCGCTGAAATGATAACATATTCAATGCCTTTTTTTTTTAAATTTGTAGTCAATGCGATTTTCATCTCTTAATCTCCTAGATGGTAAAAATATTTTGTGATTGTGTCTCTTTCTCTAACCTATTTTAGTGGCATAGTTTTCTTTTCTAATCAAAAGTCTATCTCAAATTAAAGATTGTTTATGAAATTGAGATCTTTTCTTAAGCTTGCTTAAGCAAATCTATCTTGTATTTATAATGTTTAAAGTTTTTTTGTCACATCAAGATCCCTTGTTACTCTTGTCTTTGATTATTAATTTTGTTTGTGGTAATTCTTCCTTATGTTAGAGAGAGAGAGGTCCTATTCTCTAATATTTGAGAAGATATATTCACAACTAAGGTTTTTTTAGAGGTTATAAAAGAGAATGTAGCTTGCAAAAATAAAAACATTTTAGCCAATGATGCCAACAAAAGAAGCTCAAAGACGCCAAAATTGAAAAATCTATTAAAAGATGTGCAAAGCGCCACTAAATTAACAAGAGGAATAAAATGATCCCACTCAAAAGCAAGCTATTCTCTCTTTTTAAATATTTTAGAACTTAGAAGTTTTGGCTTTCAAAGACTTGATTTCGATTGTTTTGCGATCGTGACAGATTTACTTTGTTTCATTATTTTATAAAGATAGTTTTTTCTTAAACCAAGTGATGTATGAATTCTTTTTCTCATATCCAATTAATTCTTTGAGTTAGGTCATTGATTTCAAAAGACGATTCTACCCTAAGAAAATGTCTGAGCTACCGGTAACCATGACCGGATATTCTACTATTCTATGGATGGTTGAGATTGTTAACTCATTAACCCACAAGTTTTTAAATTAATCACATGGAACACTACATCATTTTCATGCCTTGGTTTAAAAAATAAATAAAAAATTTGTTGTGATTTGCTATTGTTCTTTTGTGTTCCCTCCTCCTTTTTGATATGTCAAAAGGGGGAGAAGTTTAAGATGTTTTTACACTTGTTGATCCTGAAATTTTTTTCTGCTAATTATCTTCGTAGTGTTTTTCCATCATTAAAAAGGGGGAGATTATTGCAAATCTATTTTTTATGACTTATGTTTTGATGATTGACAAATACTATTGATTCTCTTGGACTGCATGTTGCTTCTAACTTTTCAAGAATCGAAGATCAGACGAACAAATGAAGCCAGTTCAAGATTGCGTAGGTTTAGGGTTGAGTCAGTCTGTACTTTGTTTTTTCTCTTCTTGAGTTTATTTGTAATGGTTAAAGAGACTGATGCTAAGTAACCCTACACACACACACACTTGAGAGAATTAGAATTTCTGTTTTTACTCATATCGGCCAGGATGATATTTACATCATCCTAGACGATCAGGCTTAAAACAGAAAATCTAAATATGGATTCTTAATTAAGGCAGCCATCATTAACAGATCGGCCTGGATGATAAGCTCAAAATAGAAAGAAGTTACCGCCATATACAATTAAGGTATAATGTATTTTTAAATAAACGGCTATGACGATCATTGATTGGCCTGGACGATATTCACAAATTATGCCTTAATTGATTAAGAAATCAAGGGAGTAATTAAGGATGATTGATACGATCATATCGTCCTGGACGATCGCAAGATCGGCCAGGATGATCTATTCAAAACCTTAGTTACTTCAGGACGATAAATATCGGCCAGTTCGAATTCAGGGCTATGCTCAGGACAATTTTCCTCTGATTTGAACTGATCGGCCAAGACGATCGTGAGATCGGCCTGGACGATCAAGCCAATTTTAAATCATCCAGTTTGCATTCAGGGCGATGCTCTGGCTGATCTTTTGAGTTTTGTACTGATCGGCCAAGCCGATGTCCATATCGGCCTTGACGATAATGTCGACAACTTGAAATTAATGAGCTCCTTTGTAGCTCTTCTATTTAAGAGCTCTTGTTCAACGTTTTGAATAACATTTTTGCTTCTACCTTGACCTGAGAAGGCCTTGAGGAGAGAAAGAGAGAGAGAGAGGATCTTGTGAGGGGGAGCTTGTGAGGGGATTCATAAGGGTTGCTTCAAGGATCGCTCTGCTTCTTCTTCGTCTAGAGGTTCTCGTCCTTGGAATGGTCGATAGAGGTAAGTAGTCGGCATCTGGTTGTTGGTTCTTTGCCAGCTTCAGGAGGAAGCAAAAGGAGATAGGTTCTCTGCCTTGCTGGGGTGGCAAAAAGGAGGTTTTTTGTGAGGGCTTCTCCGCCTAGCCGTGGGTGCTAAAGGAGAGTCACGTTTGTAGTGCAATACTTGGAGGGTTCCTCCAAGGAGTTAACGTAGGTCAAGTTGACCGAACCACTATAAATCTCTGTGTTACTGTTTTCTTGCTTCCGCATTGTTTATTTTTCTTGTGGTGTGATTTTGGTTTATGTGATTTTTGTTCTTTGTGAATTTTTTTTTTAAAATATCAATTCACCCCAACTCTTGGTTATCTTGGGACTAAGTTCATAGGGCTTAACATCCCTAACGAACTTTCAAGGAGTAGAAGCCCTTACAAAATCTCTTCCACAAACCCGATGCAGTAGAGGACTATAATCTATTTTCTCCCTTTAAAAGATAACATAGAACCACAAATCTTTTCACCGATAGAGAAACTAAATCCCATTTACCTACCCTAGTGTGACGGTGTAGCTGAGTTCTTTGACACTAAAGAGATCTTCTTCATCCCATAACTTCCATTAAGTCATATCTTGACTATGATGGTACTATGGTGCAAGCTTGCTGGAGTAATCATGTGAAACCCCCTCCACGCTCCCATGAAACCCATAATGATCTTTTTCCTTTCAAATACCACCCTTTCCTCTCTCTCCCTTTTAAGGCTCTATCTTCAAGTTTTCTCAAGAAGAAATATAACTCAATGCATGCAAAATATGGACTCTTACTGAGCCTTTTGAGAAAGCTTAAATAGAATGCTTTAAAAACCCATAGAGACTCAATTCTAGTGATAATGATCATCTAGTACGATCTTAGGAACATCCTATACGATTAGATCAATACAACCCTTTCATCTAATATGAATATCATTATCCTATATGATCAATTCAAGTATTTATGTTGATCATCCAGTATGACTGAGAACATGATTTAGCATGATTAGTATAAACACATAGTTAATCATCATGTACAATAGGCAGCAATTAAATATCATACCTTACAGGAATCAGATCGTCCAGTATGATCGTATATGATCATCCTGTATGATAGTCTCTAATCATCCTGTATGATCTAATTAAATAACATTATCTTAATTAAGCTCATAATCACATGATAAATTTAGGCATGATTATTATCAATCATATAATATGATAAAAATTGTACAGTATGATTAAAATAAAATTTGAATTATAAAATAGTACCTAAATTATGATTGGCATCTATTTTGATTATTTCTATGGATAATCTTATTCGATATGAATCATAAAGTATAATAAGTTCAAATTGAATAAATATAAAAATTAGTCATTTTGATGAGTTGTTCTTATAATAAGATATAAATAATACATCACGATTAGTTTAAAATTTTGAATAGCTAATTTTGACCCAATTTTACTCCCTTGAGTGTGTGTGTGCATGATCATTAAGCTAGCAAATACCTTTATAGTACTTGACTCAAGAAATAAAAAATACATCAATGAATATTAAAAATTCTTTACATCATAATTTATTCCACCTAATCTTGAACTCTAAATCATCATTGGATAGTGCATGGTGTTCCTAAAATGTTAATACGCACACAAATAAATATAGAATGAAAATACTAGGAGATAAAAATATGTGAGCCATAATGTTTGTTTTCAACAAAAACATAAACTCATGAGCTCAAGCTGCAACCCTGCCCTCATCATATTTTTTAGCCACTTTCCCCTCTTTTCTACCTTGTATCAATCTTATGGGTCCATCTATTTAAGTTGAGTTATAAACAATATGATCAAGAGTAAATCATTATTTCCATATGTTGAGTTATATCAAATTTACAAGAATGTGACAAATTTGCGTTTGAGTTAGTTTATTGGGAACTAACTTAAAGATAAAATAGACAAACTAAATATTATATTTGATAACTTAAACCAAACTTGATGATTAAAGGCCTGATTTAGAGAAATGATCAAAATAATATTATATTATATTACATAAAGAGAAGGTTAAGACATAAGCACTCTCTTCTCTCTTGGAGTAAATAATATTTTTGAAGGATTAGATGATTTTTTTTATTAAAAAATATTAAATTTTATCATTTTAATCATATAAGAATTAACTTCACACTTGGATTTATATGATTTTGGCTCTTCATTATTAAAATATTTAGTTTTTATAATATCCAACACCCATTTTAGTCTATTGGAGTTTAGAACTAATCCATTCATTTAAGAATAGGTTGTTAGCATGAGAAGATGAATAAGGTGTAGTAGGTATATTTTTGGAATACCACAACCTAATATTTTCTTAGCTAGAGAGGCTTTCAAAGGACCTATTCTATCTTATTCAAAGTTAATAATTTATTTCTTCATTATGGATATGATAACTATCAAATTTGACTCTTTTATTTTTAAGTAATAATTTTCTAATTAGCTAGTTGGGTTGAAAAATCTCACAGAGAAATAAATTAGTTATTTTATTCTTATCATTTGTTGTCTTGGCCTTATAGTCTAGATTGGGAAGTTAATTAATTTTTTAAAACTTAAGTGATAAATATTGCCTGTTATGTGTTATGTTGAGATATTGAGAGATTAGTAGGTTTAGCATAAGGTTCAAAAAGAGAATATATTTTTTAGATCAATTTTGGCCTTTTACTTAGGCTTGAAACTTTTTTTCCAAAGCCACCTTTAAGAAGATAGGACATGATGACAAAATTAATAAAATATAATTAAATTTTGGACTACAAAGGGGATTTTTATGCTTGGTTCCTCTATATCCTTAGTTCAGGCCTATGGTTAGGCCTTTGCATTTAGCATAGGAGACATAAAGAAGTTTTATTAAGGATATTGAAGTTCTTATTAAAGATTTAAATTTGTTAAAATGTTTCGAAAAGTATTTGAGGATCATTTGTGAATATTTTCAGGATTTTTTAAAAGTAAAGGTCAAAACCATTTTTTCTACGGTTTCTAAGCATTTTATGGTTTCTAGGATTTGGATTTTGTTTAGTTTTCAACCTTCTTGAAAGCTTTAGAATGTGTCTTGAGAAGTGTATGGGCTAGCCAATGTTATATCATCAGGTATCCTAGTAAGAAAAGTCCTAGAGGTCATTTAAATTCTATGATAGATAGCATAGGTGGAAGGAATATCCTATAGGTCATACAAATGACATCACAAAAAATTAGGTAAACCTATAGGATTCCCTAAAGTTTAAGAAAGCTTTGAAGGACATATTCATCATTAAGTCTACCTTTTTTTCCTTGGTTTATTTCTTTTATAATTAACCTTTATGAATCTTAATAAATAATATTAGTGACTTAAGTTTCCACGATATTCTCATTCAATCAATTAATTGGTTATGAGAATTCAAATTTATGAGCACTAGATTAATCATAAATTGACAAGTTAAATAAGAAGGATACTATGCATTGGAATTATGGGTCAAGTTATTCAAATATGCTCAAATGGAACATAGAGCATCCTTACGTGTTACAAATATAATTGAACCTTATGTGACCACTTAACTAGACCATGATCAATTAGTGTGATTATGAGAGATCAAGTTAAGCACATTTAGTACATCATGACCCAAACGTACTTAAGACTGTTGAAATGTTTGTCCAATTGATCATAGAGCATTAATAAGATATCCTTATATTATTAGATGCACTTGGATTCCAATCAGACCCTTGAATATGATAAGTGGGCTCACTTAACTCAACTTCGACCATATAGTTCTAAATGGGTCAATTAGGTGAATTTTTTTTAACATCTAATTAAACTAACATAATGAGCATGAAAGCCCTTAAGGATTTTTTAAACATGATCCAAAAGTGACCAATTCAATTTTACTAATGATTTGATAATTCTTAGTTAAAATAATCAAAATTGCACATAAGAGTGTCATCCATTTACAAATTATCTTAACCTATCCATTTATCCAAATCATTTCAAATATGCAGGAGTGAATCTATATGAGGATGTTAGAGCAAGAATTCAGTCTAGGCTTAATCAATCTTTACCTATATTAAGGAGGAAAATTAGCCAAAATAACTGAATTTATCATTTAGAATATTAATATAGATATACACACATATCATATCATCTTAAGAGATAATAACTGCATTCTATAAATGTATTTAAAATAAAAATAGGTTTTAGAAAGATTATCTAGGTTCCTAGAGAACATTCTCCTATTTTGTGAAAAAAAAGATAGGATTTATTTTAAATTAGAATTGCAAATTTTCTATAACGACAAAGCCTTTAAGGTTAATTATATCAAAAGAACGGGATCCCTAATAAACTCTTGATTAAAGTAATGAGTTATATTCTTTGATTACAAAGTTTAAGGAAAGGATATAAGTTGGAATTTCCAAAGGGATAGCTCAATATTGAATAATGCTTCTTGATTCAAGTGAGAAAAAGTATAGGGCACTTGATTTTGAAATACTTTGAAGTAACCATGGTCCATCCTATGTTAAGCTCTATAGTTTTAGATGAGATATTTTGCTCGAAGGTTTTTTTATCTTTTTTATGTAGCTCTTCTGACTAGTAGTGAGCTATTGTTCCTTTTAAGGACATCTAAATTTTTATTATTTTAATGTGTAAGTCCCTCTGTGGGTTTTAACCAAAAAATTAGTTTGAGATGGAAGTTTAGTGTTCAAGTTGAATTTTATTAAAAATGTGGGATTAAATTTTTTGAGGGTGAGGTACTATGATTTTAATTCTACCTCCAAACATATATTTAAAGCGAGTCCCTATATAATAGTGATTTGAACCTAGTCTAATGATATGCCAAAATAACAAAATGGGCCTTATATGTTTGACTCTTGGAAAGAGATTAGGAATGTTTGATACTTCTGGACTTATACTTCTTCACATAATGATAACGCTAGCTAGTACTCCACCTATTCACTTCAAAACCATGATCCTAGTCTTATGAAATGCAATAAAAGAAAGTTTTTATTATTATTTAAGTTTTTTTAATAAAGGTTGAGATTAATTGAATCCTAAAGTACCCCTAACCATGAATAATAATTATGTTTCTACAGCCAAAATATAATTTAAAATTATATATTTTAGTTAGTTTTTAATGCAATGCATGCTAATTGTCTCTATGCAATAATCAGAATGTGATATTTTAGAAAGATTTAAAAATTTTATTTAATCCTAAAAGTGCATAATTCCCTTAAGATAGAACTCCACATTAAGAGGTCAGGTTCCCTACGTCTACGCAGATGAGGAGGTTCTTAAAAAAGAAAAGGAAGGATTTAATATGCTTTATTATAAAGCTAATCTGTTAATTCACTAAACCCAAAATACTTTACTGAACTTAAAATTTATTATAAAAAGAAAATTTCTCATTTTATTTTGATTATGAGCACTAAATATCTTATTGTACCTACTTAAGAAAAAAAGGGTAGTCAACCCCCATTAGATCCATTCATTTTTGGAAAATTCCAGGTTACTTTTTAGACCAATTATCTTGCTATATTGTAAATCCTAAATTTTCTTATTTAGTTACAAGTAAATGATTTTTTTTTTATTCAAAAGAGCATAAGAAGAAATGTAGGTAAATAGCACTTGCAAAAATAAACTTAGTAAGCACATTAATTTCTAGCGCGTATAAGAAGTAAACACACCATATCATAAATAAATAAAGTGTAATTTCCATTATGGTAAACACCTCTTAACTTAATTTAGGGTCTATAAAAAATAAATATGGCCAAGCTCCACCACTAATAGCTTGGATTTTTATTTCTATGAATGATGCAAGTTCTTTTACAAAGGAATCAGTTTGTTTATTAGTCATCAAGTCTCTTATTGTTGATCATCTTCATAAAGGCTTCCAAACAAAAGAAATCTTTTAGATAGGAGAGTATTTTTTAACTTTTGGTTCCTTTATCCTTGGACAAAGAAACTAATTTTAAAATCTTTCAAAACTTCATATCAATTTATATATTAAAATGTTAAAAGACTATTCTACTTGCATGGTTAACATGAAAGAAATATATCAATAAAAAAGTATATATCACACATAATGTCTTAATGAAACTTGCTCATATTTGAGTAACTTGTGTGTAAGCTACGATTTTAATAATTAGGGGCTAGAAAAATGTAAGAACATGCATAAAGTTTTATTATGTTTATAATTTAATAATTTTATCTTCTTTTATAACCCTGCATAAGTACGACCACCTATATAAGATTATATTAGCAGTGATTCATAAAGATAATTCATAACCTAGGGTAATCTAAATGACCATCACAAAATCACAAAGTCATCACAAATATACTGAAATAGATCATCCTGCCACACCAAACAACATCACACACATCAACCAGAGAAGTAGAAATCTTCCTATCATAAGAAAATCATCAATAAGCAATTCATCCAAATAATGATCCAAACCTAAAGTATGAATTTGTTGTCCTAACAAATCTTTTATAGTATGTGCTAAGTTGTGTAGCTTGAAAGCGTATTAGCCTTTATATTTTAATTTTCCTTAATGTTTACTTATTGGTTGAAGTTATAAAGGAGATTTAATTTAATTTAAAGTTGAAATGTATTAACCCTTTTATTATAATTTACTTTTTACTTTGATGTTTATATTATCATTAAGGTTCTCTAGAATATATTCGCTCTTGGATTCAATAAGAAATGAACTTACAAAACTAAAAAATCCTAAATACACGATGATATGCAAATGCTTTACCTGATGAGGAAAAGTAGGTGAGAAAATCCCATTTTCTAGTGTAAGAAAATCTGATTTTCTAGTGTGAGAAAGTCACATTTTCTAGTGTGAAGAAATCCTAATATATTTTAAATTTCCCATTTTTCCAGGTATGGCAGGGGATGATCGACGACATTCACTGACAAGCAACCAATCCTCTTCTCCTATTCCTGATTGTAGACCTTCTATGAGAGCTCCTTTAATTATTAGAGATCATCTTATTGACACTAATATAAATAGTTTTTGAAAAAAAAGTCGCTCTGGTAAGGGAAAATGTCTGACTATGGATATTATTGATGTTCCATCTAACAAATCTGTGAATGAAGATTTTTTATGTTAGAACAATGAATTTGAAGCATCATCTTCTTCTTGTTTAATACTAAAAGTTAATAGATTTTTGAAATATGTTGATAGTTTTCTTGAAGCTGTAAATCCTTTATCTTTGAACAAGTTGTTTCTTCTTCCAGTATTATAACTTAGTGTAATTTAAATTTGAGTTCTTTTAAAGATAATTTTATTCCCGATTCATCTGGTGTGGATGATGCTCTTCAGATTAGTAAAGCTTATGTTGGTAATAAGATAACTTTGTTAAAGACTATTGGGGTTGTTGAGTCTAGTGAATAGGTTGTTTTTTTTTTTTTGAGAAAATGCATAAATTTGCATTAGAAAAAAAAAAGATAACCTAATACAAACTATTAGAAAGAACTAAATGATCCTTTTTTTAACAACAAAAGGATCTTTTTTAAAATGTAATTTTTTACTTTAAACTTATTATAATTGTAATGAAATCCACTAACTCCTATTTTGAAACTATTGAGATGCAGGGGATACCAAAATATAAGACAACCCGAAGGTTGATTAGTATCCCAGAGTTACCATCCAGTTAGAGAATAAGAATTAGTAAAAATCTCATAAACAATTAGGCAAAGTTTAAAACAACAAATTAAACTAAGAAAAAGGAAATGAAATTACATTTCAATAATAAATTCCAAAAGTTTGATATAATTATATCAAACTTTAAGATCAAATTCTCTAACTTCAAAAATAACTCTATATTGTTGCTATCAAGTGAAGAATCAAACTTCATATTAGTGGGCTAAGAGGGAAGAAGAACCTTTCATACCGTTCTTCTCTTTGTGATCAGTTATCTTCCTTCTAGGTAGATCTTTCATCGGACCCAAAGTTTGAGGTTCTTTGAATAAGACATGCTTTGATCTAGAGGAGCCATTCTTAACAATTTTTTCCTCTTTTTTAAGATTAGCCTTTTTGAAATTCAAGCTAATAGCTGATGGAGGAGAGGAAGAATAATGAATGTTGTATGATTACCAATTCCATTATATTCAGCCGCCAAGGTAGTTGTGGATAAATCAATTTTGACTCCCTGAATTTCAGTATAAAAAGGAGATACGGATGTCTTTGAAGGAGTTTGAACATCCTTTATTACAGCAACCGAATTCTTTGTATTTGTTGGAGAGGAGACCGGTTTTAGAGCCTCTATATTTGAGATTTAAAAAACCGGTGAATCAGCTTTCTTCTCAACTTCTGATTTTTCAAAATTTAAATTTTGAATATCCATATTTTCAGCATTTTTAGTTCCAATTTCAATAATTTCTTCTAACAAATTTGCTTCCATATTATCCACCTCAGCTAAAGTATTGAAAGTATTTGTTAATAAAATAGAATCCCGTGAATCATGTTGGACAGGTTTGATTTTCAAATTCTGTTTAACAACCACTTTGTCTTCTTCCTGAATTTCAGCAACTTCTTAATTTAGAAGAATGGAATCTGCATCTTCAGCTTGATCTATCTTCTGATTTAAACCATTCTCATCTGCCAATGTTTGAGTAATACCGTATGGTTCAATAGGAAGACTTGATCCAAATTTTACTGTAGCTGAAATACCCTTGGCATTGAATTGGTTTTTCAATGATTTCTTTTTGTTTATGAATTTCACTTGCATCCAAGAGCCATAAGGATTAATGCTATGGTTTGAGATGGATGGAATCTCTTCCTCATTTGGACAAACTGATTCAATATGTCCTATTCTTCCACATTTGAAACAAAGTGAAGATAGATTTTCATATTCAAAATTTTTTAAAAATCTACCATACAACCCTTCAACCCATATTCCAATAGGAAGTTTAGAGTTCAAATTAACTCGGATGCATGCTCTAGCAAATTCTCTTCTTCCCCACCTGAACATGTTTCCATCTAGCAGTAATGGAGTTCCAATCCTAGAGACAATTCTAGTGATATTGGATTCATCCCAGCAGTGATTGGTGATGAAGACGAGCCCAAATTGGGGAAGAAACCCCCTCCAATGAACTAGGGGAGAATTTAAGAGTCCATTTGTCTAAACCAATTGCAAAACCTCCTACAAACCAAGGTCATCCAAAGTGAATAGGTTGTTAAACCTAAGTTAATGTCCCAAAGCTACCAAGAGGGGGGGGGGGTGAATTGGTATTTTAAAAATTATCCCTCTTTTGATAAATTGAATCGAAATTAAACTTTAATGAATTTTTATAAAAAGTTTTTCAACCACAATTTTTTAAACAAAAAAAGATGCAAAAAATATAAAGCAGCAAAATAAACAACTCATGATTTATAGAGGTTCAGTCTAAAACAGACCTACATCCACTCCCTAGAGGCACCCTCTGAGTATTGCACTAATACCAATAGTGTCTCTCCTTTTTCACCCACATCAAGGCAGAGAAGCCTTTACAAACACTCTTTTCACCATAACCCGGTGCGGCAGAGAACCGTCATCCTTTCACACTCTCGTAGTGTGGGCAGAGAACCCTTTGTCCTTTCACACTCTCCTAGTGTGGGAAGAGAACCCTTCATCTTTTCACACTCTCCTAGTGTGGGCAGAGAACCCTTCATCCTTTCACACTCTCCTAGTGTGGGCAGAGAACCCTTCTTCCTTTCACACTCTCCTAATATGGGCAGAGAACCCTTCGCCTTTTCACACTCTCCTAGTGTGGGCAGAGAATCCTTCATCTGTTCACACTCTCCAAGTGTTGGCAGATAACTGGATCTCCTTGATAGATCTCTTCACAAGAAATCTAGAAGGAAGAAAGAAAAAGAGTGAAGTAATCTCAAATCATAAGTAGGAAATCTTACCTTTGAACACCAAGTGAAGCCTTCACGCTCCAGTGGTAGAAATCCTTCTTTGAATGCTCTCTCTCACTCTCTCCTTTACTCTTCTTCCAACAGTCACGTAGATCAATGAGAAAAAAGATTGGGTGGCAGTCTAATTTGGACTATATATACAAAAGATAAGAAAAACTGCCTAAAAACTGCAAGTTTTCAATTCTGTACGCAGTGGATCGTCCCGTACGATCGTGGATCATCCCGGATGATTTTACTTAAAGTGTTGAAAATGATCCTAATGTATATTGGTACGAACTATGTTCGTACACACTCATCGTCCCATACGAGCTAGGTTCATCCGGTACGAAACGATTATTACATAGGTCGGTTCCCAAAATTCTATAGGACGTAACCAACTTAGGTAAGTCAGTTCAGTTTGTCCTGGGATGAACAGGTTTCATCCTGGGATGATTTTATACAGAGAGTTTCATCAAGGGACGAAGGTTCATTTCGATCTGTACGATCTCATACAGAGAGTTTCATCAAGGGACGAAGGTTCATTTCGTCCTGTATGATCTCATACTGAGAGTTTCGTCCAGGGACGAAGGTTCATTTTGTCCTATAAGATCTCATACAGAGAGTTTTGTCCCGATACAAATAATGCTTTTCGTCTGGACGAACAGTGCAAGGTGAGAATCCAGAGACGTTCGTCCCGGGACGAATACAAAATTTGTCCTGGGCGATTAGGACTTAGAAAATTTTCTACCCGCCTGTTCAATCCATTGCTCCCTAGGGGTTAATTGACATGATCATCCCGTACGAACCAGGTTCATCCCGTACGATCAATTCACAAAAATTGTCCCCCAAGAGTGTGTGTTGTGATTTTTCACTCAATTACAATCACTCCCTCTCATTTAAAAACTTATAATTTACAAATGAATAATTTGAAGTCTTCATCGCTTGGAGTTAATTTTTCCTGAAATGTTAGTACACACTAGAGCAAAAACAAATCTTCCAAAAAGTGTTAGGAGATATATAAAACAATAATATTTGAAATCATCAAAACAATACAAGTTGCAAGAATGTAAAACATGCAAATAGCAACTCTCTCTACAGGGGTTTCTAATGCCTGGAGAAAATCACTGAATATTAGGATTGTTAGTCCAGATGCTAATATTGATATGACTGAAGATGGAGTTGTAGTCAAGTTATAGCTTGATAATGAGAAATCTAATATTCATAGGCTTCTTAATTTAATTATTATTAAAGTATAGGGTAATTCAATTCCTTGTTCTACCATTAGCGAAAAATTACGTAGACAATGGATTTATTTAGGATATTTCCACCTTACTAAGTTAGGAATATAATGGATATTGTGTTCATTTCATTCTAAAGAAGATATGAAGGCAGTGTTGACCGAAGGACCATGGTTTATAGGTGGCCATATCATTGGTATGGAAGAATGGACTTAGATGTTTTCTACTTTGATAATGAAAAATTTGTTCTCTCCTGTGTGGATCTATTTGCAATAGCTCCCCTTATTCTATTGGGATGAGATTAATATTGTTAGAATTGCATCAATAGTTGTTACGCCATTATTTTTGGATGGAAATATTTTTAACTAGGGAAGAAGGAAATTTGCTAGAATTTGTGTTTGTATCAATATTGATGAACAAATACCTGAAGATGTACAGGTTGAAGGAAGTTCTAGTAAAATTTTCCAAAAAGATCAATATGTAAAGATTTCATCATTGTGCTTTAGATGTGGTAGAATTGGACACAATTTACAAGGTTGTAGTAAAGTACACAACCAAATGAAGGTTGATTGATTAGATAATGGGAAAATTGCAAAAGACTCTGTAGTGGATTGTATATGTAATGTTAATCAGACTAACAGAGATAGGATTAATAAACCTGAATCAGGTTCCGCTAAGGGTGCTGATAAGGAGGCTGTTAAGTATGGTACATGGATTCATATTAATTATGGTAGGAATAAATCCTACTATTTTAATATATCTAAGTCTTCTGCTACTTCATTAGTTATTATGTTGAGAAGTTCAAATTTACTACTAAAGGTTTATCTAGAGATAAGACACCTATTAGCCTAGAGAGTTCTATGAAAGATAATGAGCCCAATTTTGTAATCAATGTTAAAGGGAAGATAGAAGTTAATGTTCTAAAAGATGCTACTGATAAAGCTGAGGTTCAAAAAATCTTAGGAAGGAGTCATTAAAAGTGATAATGGGTTCAAGTGGGAAATGTGTATTTGATGCTTATCTTATGCCTATTGAAGAAGGTAAATATGTTCCTATTGATGAAATTGTTGGTTTTGATAAAGAAGGAATTGTTGATAATCCTTGTAATCAAGATGCTATTATTGGTGATAAGGTTTCATTCAAAGATCAATATTCTCTATTTATAAATTGGAATATTGAAGGTTTTCCATATAAATAAAAGGTAACAAATTCACTTTCTAAAGATTTTTTTTATATATATAGAAATTATGAGATAGATCCGTCTAGGAAGAATGTTTGTTCTTATCTAGAGAATTGTTCTTCCTCAAATTCTACCAAACTGAAGAAAGTTATGAAGTTGGGACCTCTAAAGATCAGTCTTAATGGTAGGAGAGGTGATGGAAATCTCAGAGGTGCTGGGGGCCTATCCCCATTGATTTCTTAATGTCTTTTTTTGCTTTTTTGGAATTATTATGGAGCAAAGAAAAATGAAGCTTTCCATTACTTGAGGAGTGTGATTAATGATAATGGTGAATTCATTATTAGTCTTATGGAAACTAAATTAGATTATATGGATATAAATGAAGTCAATAGAATTTTTGGGAGTGATTGGGACTTCTTTCATTTTGATGCTAAAGAAATGTCAGGTGGTATTCCTTCATACCACTTATATATTTCATTTGAATCACTCACATTTGATATGAAAATGTAATATATCTTCTTTTACTATTTTTAATTCTTCTACTCAATGCATCATCAATAACTTAGAAGATCCAAATGGGTTTAATAGACTATTTCTATAGTCTATGGAAATAAGGATCTTCATGAAAGAAGGAAACTTTTGGAGTTGATAGAATACTACTCTTCTAATGGGAATATGTGTATTATTGTTGACCTTATTTTTGTATGAGGTCACTTTGACCCCTTCATGGATTCTAGACCCTACGATCTTTCTAGGTTCTAGACCCTAGAATTCCTCTTACGACCAATCAAGACTTCAAGTCAATCTTGACCTTAAGCCAATCCAGACCTTAGTTTAATTCAAACCTTAATCAAAATCCAAACTGTAATTTAAATATTGATCCTGGTTCTAATTCAACTTCAATCCTATCCTATCACTTATGATCATCCTAAATGATCATAAATGAAATGGATAATTAAAATTTAATCATTCATATTCAAATCCCAGTTCAAATCCAGAATTTCAAACCCTAATTAAATGGTAAAAGGCTAAGTCCTGAAAGCTTTTTCCATTGAATTTTCAAATACTTCAAAACTCAATAAAATGACCTCTGATTCCAGTTCTATCAATTGTAAATTGATAAAACATGTCTCTAGAGTCAACCCTCCAAAATTGAACCTATTATGATGTTTCTAATCCAAGAAATTGAATTGAAATCTAAAGGCTGTAAAACCTTCAAATATTTACAACCTATGTCACTAGACTTGCCAATCAGTAGATCTTGACCTCAGAGCTTTCTCCTAAATCCTCTAACTAATTCCAGACCCTTGATTATGACTCATTGAGCATTAAATTGCATTTTGGTAGACCCATTTTGACCCATAGTTGCGTAGGGTTCAAAATGACCAAAATGCCACTTAAGGGTAATTTTGAAGTTTTCTCCAAACTTCAACTTGGCCTTTTCAAATATAACCTCAAAACTTCTTCCAATAAATCCTAATCAGCATTAGATTGCAATGGATCCAAACCCAAATCCTGGTCGAGCCTGGTTGACCAAGTCAACCTATGTTGACCAAAGTACCCCTTAAAGCTTTAAATGGGTTAATCCAACCCATTTCATCAAATCAAATCTCTTAAGCTTTCAAACCCATCTCAAAACTTAAGTCAAATTCATTCAAACTTATTTGAAGCCAAGTTGCCTTGATTTGACATGGTTAAACATTGATCTATGATCAAAGCCAAGTATTCAATACACATTTCCACTCAAATGGTCAGCCTCATTGATTTAAAACCTTTGAATCCACTTCATTTAACATCTTAAATATCCCTTGGTATGACATGAGTCAATCCATGGTCATTTTGACCAAGTCATGACCAAGTCAACACCTTAAGACTTGGTCAAACTAGCTTAAACTCCATTCCTTGCCTTCAAGGCTCATTCCTAAGCATCAAACCCTCTTCAACCTGTCATTCCAGAAGCTCAAACACTCCCCATTCCACCTCACCATCCCATGTGGCAAGTTGATTAGTCAAATTGTTAACATGGGCATTTGGAGTGGTCAGCGTTAGTCAAACATTCACCCTGTAGGATTTTCAGCAACACATGTCTTCCCCATGCATTTGGATGGATGAGAGAGATACATGGCAGCACCCTAGATCTCCTCTTTCTCTTGATTAGGATAGTAATCATTAGGAAGAGTGGAATAGCCTCACTCTTCACTCAAATCCTTTGAATCTTCTCCAACTATCCAAAATGATCAATTCCACCTGCATTTATTCTCTCCCAGTTATCCATCAGCTCCTCTATCTATAAATAAGGCCCCCACAGCTATTGAAATTGTTGTTGAAAGTCTTGAGAGCTCAAGTTGAAAAGAGAGAGAGAGAAAGAGAGAGAAGGATAATTTAAATAGCAGATCTTAAACCAACCACCAAAAGCTCCTGCACCCTTGAGAGAAGTTGTAGAGGACATCAGCAACTTTCCAACCAGCCCAAGATCATCAAAATCCAACCTTAGGATTGTAAGATATCTCAACAATTCTCTAAAATTTTAATTTGAAACTGTAGTAAATCTATAATACATGAAGCCTCCAAACTTCAGGTGTTAGAAGATTATGTTGCCCTCTATCTATATTTTAAATATCATTAAATTTCATTGAGTATTTTAGAAGATATGGGAATTTGAATTTTTTTGAACTATCTTCTCTGGTTCAATCAGAGTCGTCGGATCGAGCCTTCAGCACAATCGAATGGCCCAAAATCACCCATGTCACCCCGCTAACTAGCATCGTCTCCCTCAGGATTCGAATGCGGGTTATCCTATGCTCCAAGTCAGGATGTGGCGGCATCATGGCCATCCTTCCATGTCGCAGCCAGATCAACAATTCTGATGAACCACTGACGTGATTAAGTGAAGGGACCCGCCACGCCACTTGTCATACCATCATTCTCTACCGCCGTTTCGGTACCAATAATTGGCTGGGGGCTGATTTGACTCAAATTGAGTTAACAAAATTCAAAATAATGCACAAATCTTCCAAAAGTCATAGAAAATTAAATGTTCCAATAAATTGGACATTCTTGAACTCATTGGAAAGATAATTTAATTTAGTATGTATTAAAATTAATGTTACCTTATTTTGAGCTCTAGATTATGAAAAAATGGGATTTATTTGAATTTTTTTTTCTAATTTTCTTATAATGCAGGTTTCAAATTAATCAAAAAATTTTGGTGGAATGTTCTTGAGCATCATAGGCATATGCTGTGATTTTTCTAGGATGAGATGCTCTTTAATTTTCTATGATGTGAATTTTCAATGAAATGGGTCCATTTTGGACCGAAAATTTTGAGACTTCATAACTCCTTAGATTTTTAATATTTTACTATGACATTTCTATGGTTTGATTGAATATAAAACAGGGTTAGTCACATCAAATTTCAGGCCCATTTGAAGAGTAGAGACACCTAAGGAAAATATTTATGGAAATGTCTAAAAAATTTAGAAAATTTCTAGGGAACCATACACAGACCCAATAGAATTGAAACTTAAACATAGTAAACCTAGTGATATTTTAAACCATAGGTTTAAATTTGATTGAATTTGGATATCATTTGGTTAGAAAATTAAACGAGTCAAAATTAACCCCTTAAGTAAGCCTTAAAACTTATTAAAATTCTAAAATATCAAATTTAAATCCTAAAAAATACAAATAATACCTCTAACTAACCAAAATTCAATCCTTAATGAAGGAAAAATAAAATATCTTTGATTTGATAGCAAATGTAAACTTAATTTAATTTTAATTGAAATTCCATTTTTAATTAAATTAATTAATTCAAAATAATTAAAAATTCTAGAAATTTTTTGAACACTTGGGAATCTCTCTATAGGTCATTCCTGACCTTTGGAGCTGATTTAAAGGAGTTGGGAAATCATTTGAATTGAAATCCTCAAAACACTCATAATTAAATAATTTTAAAAAATTTAAAAAATACCCAAACTTCCAAAAACCATAACTAATTCCAGTAAAAATCTAAATTGAACAAACTCAAAAGCATTCAACTCATATAAAAATCTAGTTTTTATTAAAAATATCACACTTCTAGAAATCATTCAAATTTGAAAAAGTCAACTTTTGGTCAAACCTAAGTCAAAAATTAAGTGAAAACTTCAAACTTTCGCAATAAACTATAGAAAACTCCAATTCCAACATACTTCTAGTCTAACTGATCATATTAAGGTATAGTATTTTAATAAAATATTTAATTTCTAGAAAATTCTCTTAATTAAAAATTTAATTTTTTACCCTTTAATTTGATGATTAAAATAATCCAAAAAATTCCAAAATTCATATTTAATTCTAAATTCCAGAAAATATTAATTTAATGTTTAATACACTCAGCCAACCCTCTAAAACATAATAACCATCCTAAAGATGAAGTTTATTGGCTAGACTACTCCGGGTTGCGGAGCTATGTGTCCTAAGGAGGCTTTGTTCCTCGAGCTTAGTGGGACAACACTACGAATGGATTCTTAAGGGTGTTAAACCTTAAAACAAATTATTTTTTAATTATTTGATCATTTAAAATCTTTAATTCAACTACATTAATATGGTTTATAGGCTGTACTACTCCAGGCTGTGGGGCTACGTGTCCTAAGGAGGCTTTGTTCCTCGAGTCTGGTGGCACAACGCCACGAACCGATTAAGGGAAAAATTATATAAGCTAATTCTTAAAATTAACAAATAATCAAATTTAATTAAATTCTTTAATCCTCAAATTTTAAAACAAAACTAATCACTTAACTATACCGAGTACCACTTGGTAACCGAAGCCTATGAGGCTATTAAATTAGCCCCAAAGAAGGTGAAATATAAACTTCACATCCTCGATGTGTAACAAAGATGGTATCTATTCAACAGTTTAAAATATATTTAAAAAAAATTTGAATTATTAATATATAAACTTTAACTAAAAAAATTCTCTTAATCCTTTCAACCAATTAAAACATCAAATAAGTTTAGCTAATTGCCCTATTTAGGACATATTCAAACCACACAGCCTATCTCACACACTTTAGATGGTTTTCTAGGATCACCAACTCTAGATCTAAGCTAGGCTGATGTTTACGCTTCTATTGTGTGCCGAGTTTTTTGAGATTTCACTGCATGCTGGTTGTTAGAATTAGATGATTGATGAGATTGTTTATTTAATTCCTGCACTCTATGATACAATTATAAATGTGGATGATTTGAGTATTTAAATCCAAAATATAACTTCTTGGAATGATTCAATATTAAATGCTTAGGATAACCCTTCAAAAAGGTCTAGAATTTTTATTTTATATTAAATATAATTTATGTAAAATATTAAGTGTTGTGAAAGTGGACGTTTGAGTCAGGATACATAGATCCATAGGTTTGATTTCAAAGAGAAAAGGATACCCCTTTTATATTTAGAAGTCCAAAGTTGGATCTCCTTTATTACATCCAAAGTAGAAAAGGTGGCATTCCTCTTTAAGGGAAGAGCCCTCTTTTTTATTTGAGTGGCCTACTGCGAAGGATCCAAGGAGCCTGAAGAAAATGAACCCGGAGGATAGAAGATTGAAGAACTTAAGACAAAAAGTATCCAACCTAAAGTCACTTGCATCTTTATTATAGCTAGAATCCGAATTCTTATTAGTGGTGCCCGGCCACTTTACTTTTTATAGACCCTGAGTTATAATAAGCAAGACAGGTTTCCTCTAGACATTTATTACTTAATTCTTTTATATTTGATGTATTAATATGATTGCCTATATGATTGCTTATTTTTCTTAGTTTTTTAGCGATCTTACATGTCAATTTCTTTTTAGCTTGGATACGTGAGGCTCATGAGGGTGTGCAGAATTTTTCTACTCATAATAAAATGTTCAAAATTTTAGGAGTTAAATAATATAGAAAAATAACGAATCTAGTAAATTAGCCAGGGATCGCCCCCAGATATTTTTGTATTTCTTCGCTTCTTATTTTAGACACTGCCCGGCCTGCAGGTAGAATCCAAATAATCTGACCTATGAGGATTAGGTGCTGGACCTGGGGAAGGCCAGTCTTCTTAAAAATTATTTTTAAGCCTTTTTTAAATTTCAAGCATACATGATTTAGAGTTGTCGACTTGCATGCATTGCATTAGAAACACATTTAAAGGATTCTAAAATTTAATTACATTGGTCCTTAGCATTTTCATCTAGTACAAGTCTAAGGGGCAAATTAAGGACAATCTTTGGATGTTAGCCCACCGCTTCAGAACTTTAATACCTTACCGCTCTATCATAAAATGACTAGATTCATCTATTTAAAATTTCCTAGGTGGATAGCTGGCTCCCCAGTCTAGGCTGGGGTAAGTCTGGATTTTTGCACTAAATTAGTTAGGTTTGGACAACTGTGATCCAGTGTCCAAATTTAGACTTAGGTTCTGAGGCAGGATAAGGTTATAAGCCCTCAACCTTCAGAAATTAAATCCTAACTTTTTAATAAAATTGACAACTCAAACATAAATCTCTTTTAATCAAATTTAAGCCCAACACTTAGGACAGGTTGGAGTGTTTTTTGAATTATTTTACAATCTTAAAACTCTCCTCACCCTTCTTCCTTTAACTCTAGAAATAAGTGTTTAACCTTGATCCTATCCCTATTAAAAGTCCAATCCTTATCTCCATTGACATCGATCTTTGAATTCTTAAATAAATTTTATGCCACTATTTTAATCGAGAGTATTCGTAGGAAATTTTAGTTTTCTATGATGTAATTAACTATGAGGACTTGCACTCATAGGAGATTTAAAAACTCAGACCAGATTTTCAAAATCAAAATTTTATAAACTTTAATTAATTATCTTTGGGAAATTTAAATTCAACGATCATTATCGTCATATCTAAATGATTGATAATAAGTGATATTCTCTTTCCTTGGAATGATATAACATTTTATTATCATGATTTTGATTATGAAATTAATGATCATTTATTTAGATTATTATAGTCAAACTCTTTTCAATTTGACTACAATATTTAAGATAAATTAAAAGTTCTAAAATTTGAACCCATTAAGAAATGATATATTCGCCTCTCGAGGCAATACATTATTCATAACGATGTGTTTAATTTAAAACTAAAATTTTCAAAATTAATCTTTCCAAAAAAATTAATACTTTTGAAACTACATTTTTCAATCAAATAATTATTCATGGAGATTTTTATTGTATTCTTTCCAAAAATGGAAAAAAAGGTGGTAAAAGATTTTTTGTTTTCACAACGGCCGCAAGAGATGAAGGATTTTTTAAATAGAAATGATTATCATGACATTGGGTCTATTGGACCTAAATTTGCATGGTATAATATTAAAGATGTACTTGCTCATATTTGGGAGGGGTTAGACAAAATTTGTCAAAATTCTAAAGCTTTATGTCATATTCCTTTTGTTGTTATTAGAGATTTGCCTAGAGTTGCTTAGGACCATTATATTATTCTTCTTAATCTTTTCAATCCTTTTGTTTATATTCAAATGTATATCAAATTTCAAAATGTATGGTGTTCTTACAAAGCTTCTTGGGGTGTGGTTAAAAATGCATGGGAGAAAATAAACTACGGGAACGCCTCAGATATCCTCCAAAGGAAATTATCTAGAACTCTTAAATGTCTATTTTATTGGAGCAAAAATAAACTTATAGATTTAAATAATTTGAAGACTGAATTGATAAATAATATATTGTCTTTTCAAAATGAAGAGAGCATCCAAGGTCTAAGTTTAGAGAAGTTTATTATTTTGAGAGAGAAAATTCAAGAGCTGAATGTTACTGTTGTTAAACTTTCTATATGGTGGAGACAACGGTCTAAAGAATAATAGTTGGAGGAAGGAGATAATAATTATTAGTTCTTTCATGAGTCTTCTAATCCTAGAAAAAATGGGAACTTGATTCATCAAATAAAAGATTTGAATGTAAATACTATGAATGACCCTGAATTTATTCATGCAGTATGTAAAGAATTTTTTAAGAATAAGTGGAAAAGCAGACATTGTTCTCTATATAGATTAACCTAGATAATATGTTGAATGAAGATCATAAACAGTTGTTAAATGCATGTTTTTTGAATCATGAGCTTGTTTCTATTGTTATGAAGATGGATAACAATAAGTCTCTTTAAAATGATGGTGTGAATTCCTATTTTTCAAATTCTTTTGTAGGCTTGTGCATGTTGAGTTATGGATTGTAGTTGATGGTTTCTTTCAATATAGAAATTTTTCGAAAAGATGGAATGAGATGTTGGTGATCTTGATTCCAAAGGTTACTAATTCTTATGATGTGACAAAGTCTAGACCAATACACGTATGTCAAACTATGTACAAAGTGGTGACATGCATGATTTTGAATAGATTGAAGGGATGTATTCCATGAATTATTTAAGAAAATAAGTTGCATTTGTTCCAGAAAATCTATATCTAATAATTGTTTATTAGATCATGAGATTGTAAATAAGCTAAGATTGTGAAAAGCTAAGTCGGAGTTTATGTCGCCCAAACATGATATGGAACAAGCCTATGACAACATGTGTTGGGAGACATTGTAGGAGGTTCTACTAATTATGTGAACGGTTCACATAATTGTTTATAATGTAATAATCCAATGTGTTATTCATCCAAATTTTTTTGTTATTATAAATGGAAAAAGAAGTAATTTGATATATGTAGAATGTGGTTTTAGACAAGGATGTCTGCTATCTCTCGGCCTTTTCATTCTTTATTTTGAGTTGCTATCAAAATCTTTTCATGTTAGAGGGCATGAGTTTGGATTAACAATTATACCCAGCACTTCTAAGGTTTCTCATCTATTTTTTTGTTGATGATGTGATGATAGCAGCTGAAGCTTCTTTGAGTAATGCAAAAATCATTAATAGGATTATGATAACTTATTGTAGTTAGACGGGATAAAGGATTAATCAAAATAAATCTTTGGTAATGTATGGGAAATATATTTCTCATAAGAGATGGAGGAAGTTAAACAGAATTCTGTGTTACTGTAAAGAAGAAGATTTTTTTTTATCTTAGAGTTAAGATGGCAACTAGAAGGTTAAAAGCTGCTGATTATCATTTTGTTCTTAATGAAGCTATGAATAAGCTTAATACATGGTGGTCGCATTCTTTGTCTCCGGTAGGAAAAATTTTGTTATTTAAAATAGTTTACTCTTCTACTCCTTTATTAATCATGAATAATTTGTTGGTTCTAAAGAGCATTCTCAAAGATATTGATAAGTGTTGTAGAGATTTTTTATGGCATAAGGAGTAAGGAAGGAGTGGAATGCTTTATATATCTTAGGATAAGTTGTGACATTAGTTAATCAAGAAGGGTTTGGTATTTAAGGTGCTGGTGAGAGAAAAGGCCATTTAAGAGCTCAGATTGCTTGGAAGTTTATTCAAAACCATAATTCTTTGCTTAGTAAGGTTTATGTAGATATGTATGTGAATGATATTTGGAAGCAAGATACCAATAGATGCTTCTCTATGACTTGGCATATTATTAAAGATGGTGCTCATTCCTTGAAACAAATTGTTATATGGAGAGTATCAAATGGTGAATCAATTAGTATTCTAAATAATACTTTGAAATTGGATAGATGTTTGAATAAATGGAAAATTATGTGCAACATATGGTAGCTATATAATAAAATAGTTTTTGTTCTGTTAGACGGGAATGAAGGTTGTAATAACCTGTTAACTAGGAATTTCTTTTCTGAAGATAAAACAAAGCTCATTTCTAAAATTCCTGTAGGTAAGGAATTAAATCAAGACCAAACTGAGTGGTCTGGTATTAATTCTAGAAAGTCAATTTCTGAGTTGGCATTCCAGGCTGCTAATAATCACGTTGATGTTAGTATTCAAGTCAAGTGGATTAAGAAGTTAAAATTAACTCATAAAGAAACATTGTTTTGGTGGAGGCTGATGAAAAATGTATTTCTGACTAATTATTGGTTGAATTAGAGGAAGATTCATAAGTCATATTTATGTCCAAGAGGATGCATTGGAGGTGAATATATTAGTAGAATCAATGGTTAAACTGTAATTTGTGAAACTAATTAAGGGCGACTCATCAGGTAGCGTTATATGCTCTCAAAGGCCTTCTAATAATGCTTATCACAACAAAAGTTTGCAACCTTCACAAGATCAACAAACATAAGACATCTACTTGGAGAAAAATCTTTGAGAGAAAGTAACCCTACCCTGAAAAGACCTCACGTGGGTAAGGCTTTTTTGGGGTTTAAACATTCAAGTTTATTATGGTCTTGATCATTGAGGGATCAATCTTAATGTCATGATAGGGAATAATAAAACCAAGGAACATCCCTGTAGTAACACCAAATATACACTTTTTGTTATTCATATTTAAATTATACTTACATGAGCGCTCAAATATGAATATATATCTCAAAGGTGATATTTGCGAACCTTAATTTTAACAACGAAGTCATCTAAAAAGCTCTCAAACTTCTCTTGAATCCAACTCCTAAAAAATGAAAGTCATGGCATGCTGATAGATGGTTCTGGCCTTCTTAAGGATGAAGGACATCACCTTATAATAATATAAACTATCAGGGGGGGGGGGGGGGGGGGGGGGCGAAATGTAGTGAACTTCTTATCTTTAAGGGACATCTTTATCTGATTGTAACCAGATAAACTATCCATGTTGGATAATATGATATGGGATGAAGAAATATCAACCATAAGCTCAAGGATGGGAAGAAGTAAAACATCATTGGGATATGCCTTATTCAAATTATAAAAGTTAATGCAGAAAAAATCCTGATCGCTCTTCTTCTAAAATGGAATAAAGTTGGAAATCCAAGTAGGATACTTCTCTTCACAAATAAAGATGGCTTATATAAGCTTCTTAGTCTCAGCAATAACTTGTTGCTCAATTTTTAAAAGACACTCTAAGGCTTTTGAATTAGATAGTGAAGCACTATGGAGGATGGGTCGAGGATCCAATTTTGTGCCCAACTTAACTTGACATAATTCATCCAAGGAAGAACTAACACCATCTTCAAATTCATGTGGAGCGTTAAGTACCCTATCCTCAATATCATCTGGGTCCTTATCATCTAAGATAAATGGAATATTAGTTGGTAGTCTAACATCTGACATCTACGTTGTCGTCAGATCTACTAATAATGACTATGCCAACTTGAGGCATCAGATACCTATAGAATTTAGGATAGAAACTATATTCATCAAATCTAAAGTACAATGAGATAACTGAATGATGAGGAACATCTATAATCTCATCAATAGAGGAGTAGGACACAAGAGTCAAAGAGGAAGTATAAAGACCTCAGGAAGGAGGAATTTGATTATAAGTGTTTCTTACATAGCAAGCTGAATCTCGACTTTAGCCTCTACCACATAATTCATTATCTTTACTTTGGGAAACATTGTAATTTGTAGAAAATTAAAAGGAAGATCCAATAAGATCCATAGTGGAAACATCTGCCTCAGTATAAACCTATGATGAATCTTGCACTTATGGTTGTATAGGACCCTATGTGAGTCTCTACATAGAACCTTGTATAATGCTTGTAGGTTTCACTAGTGACTATATAGTGGGGGTCTATGAGTCTTTTGAGCCATGTAATGCTCGATGTCATCATAGATAAATAACATATGCGTGGAAAATAGATACTCCAATTCATTCCTCATATAATTCATGAATTGATGGAATATATAGGTCATCATCCCATTTGCATGAATTTAAGGCCTTCCTAAGTGAGTCTTGTATGAGGTATCTACTTCGATAACATGGAACTTTCCTCAGTTTGACGGTCTCAAAAATTTAATGGCAAGATAATTGACCCTAGATCATGCTAGCTCTAACTATTTAAAGCCTTCGATACAATCTTATGTAAAGTAAGTTTCATGTCACCAAGAGAGAGAATGTTTAAAGTGACATAATTTTTGATATTGACTAAATCTCCTTAATCAATGAGGATCCTATTTAACTCATGGCTATTAACTTAGGCAGTGACATATAAGGGATGGTTGTGATCTGATGTCCCTTGGAGAATATCCTGATCTAAAAAGGCAACACATGGAATTTCTCTCAAATATCATGCATCCTTAATAGACTCGGTGGAAAAGAAGGCTTGATACGACTCTGACTCTAATAGAGCTTTCAGCAAAGTCTCTCTTAAGTCGGTAGACATTATGAGTGCATCATAGACATAGAGAAGAGAGTTAATCTTCCTCAAATGAGCCAACAACTTATAATCAACATCTAACTAAGGGCTTTTTCCCCTTTCCTTTGTCTTTACTTGAGAAGAGAGGATATGATCATCCTATTATGTAATGATATGTTTTTATCTTTTTCTTTATTATTCTTACCCAACTTGGGGGAAGGAACTTCCCTAAATGCAACTGGATCTCCTGCACTAAGTGAAACTAAATAGAAGAATCATCTATTTGAGGGCTATGGATTGTCTTGGCTCAATATCGAATGTTAATTGCTGTGGGTGGGTGTTCTCAGACTCATCTCTAGAGTCTGTGTAATAACTGCTCTCAGGAATAGTGAATGAAAGTTCCTCCTTACACTCAAACTCTTCTTCATATGAGGGATTATCATGGTTACATAAGATATATAAAACATAAGAAGAATGAGTGCTAGAAAAAATAGAACTAGTGGGAACAAAATACCAAAAGCCGCTATAATAATCTTCTTCCATTACTTCATTATCAATAAGTAGGAGAACAAAATACTTCATAAGTACTGAAAGAGAAGCCATTTTCCCTTCTAAAGTCACAACAAATATCTCTCCCTCATACATCTTTTTAGTACATGAAAGAAAAGAAGTGTGCTCAGAAGGTACTATAATGTAAGAAGGAGAAGAAACATGCAAGGCAACTAGACTATAAACTTTTGACTTGGCCTGTGAAGGCCACATCTCAACTTCCTCTAAACTCTATATTTCTTGTATGATCATGCCCCTCATCTTACGAGGGACTTCAAGCTGCCACTCTCTACCAAAACAAAAGGGTGATCTTCCATCAAACTTTCGTCTATCACATTGACTGTCATACTAACTAGAGCCTATAACCACTTAAACAATCTGAGCAACCTTGCCTCGAGGCTACATTAAATCACTATATTGTAAGTGAATCTTACTGCTATCCATGAGGATCTCTAACTTGTCCTCAAATACATAATAATCTTAAAGGACATGCCCAACATGTTGATGGAATAGGCAATATAATGGATGCTCTTTCTAACCATCCTATTCCACTCTCATATTTAATAAGAATCTCAGAATATTTTTCATAACAAGGAACTTAAAAATCTTCTAAACACATTCCCTCCTAAATCAATATTCCTTTTTAAGCTTCTCTTTTAAGTAATGCTGATTCTCTAGAGTCTTATAGGAGGGTCTAAATTATTACTGAATATATGGCCATGATTGAAACTGCACCAGTGGCTGTGCATGTGTCTCTGGAAGCACCTATGGTCATGGTTATACCTATGGTTGAGGTTGTGGTGGCCGCTATAGCACTGAACTAACCATGGGCCTCTTTCCTCTAACATGAGACTCAAAAGTACTATAAATATTTGCCTTCCTAGGAGGTGGTACCAATGAAAACTCCTTCCTTTGAGGCCTATGAGGAGATAACTTCTTAACCTTAGGAGGGACTACAGTAGGTATTTTATCCTGTAAGCTAGTGACCTTAGCTTCTGAAAGGTTTTAATGATAAAACCCTTCAGATATGGAATAATAGGACCATCTATATTCTTCAACAAAATCTCAACTACATGTTGCTCTTGTAACTAATGCTCATATTGAAGACTAAGATTTCCCCACCAAATAATATAGTTAGCAGAGACTCATGGGGATACTACTTAGTCACAATCAACTCACAAACTATCACTTGGTACATTGTACTTATGAACCTGTAAACAGACAATTGATAAAACTTTGTAAACATACTCACTGAATTAGTGGGGAGAAGGTCATAACACTCAAATGCCATCGCAATCAAATTGCTAACAAATAATCTCAACAACATTATGTCATTCAATCTAATATTCCAATATATGGACAAATACTAAGTAACATACTTTCTGTGGTTCCCTAATCCCTTAGATATTAAAAAAACATGGAGGGAAAAAATAAGTACAGTATGGCTCTGACTCTCACTCTATCGGGTATGAATGACATTTACTATCTACATCTCCAAACTTCTTTGAAGAAGAAGCTTGCTTTGCCCTCTATGCAATCATATCTTAAATTTGGCAGTTTAATAATTGTACAGACTGACGCAACATCAGAACACTAAATCGTATTACTGAGGGTGCTACTGGAATTTGAAATTACTAAATGACAAGAGGGGAGGGGGGGGGGGGGTGAATTGTGAAAATCTTTTCCTTAATAAAAATAACCCTAAACAAGAGTTCTAATTTTTTGTTATTTTGGAAATTCTACAACAAAATTTTAAACAATTTTTCTTCCACAAATTTCACCATGCAATAGTTATGAAAATTAAATGCAAGTAAAAAGTAAACGACGATAAGGAAAAAACACATCAAGAATTTTTATAGTGGTTCGGTCAAAATATGACCTACGTCCACTCCCTGGATTCCTCCGCTCCGAGATTTTCACTATCAAAATAGTTCTCCTTTTGCCCCCCTCGTCAAGGCTGAGAAGCCTTTACAAACCTCCCTTTCACCAACCCGGCGTGGCGGAGTGGAAAACTCTGTTTTCGCCCTCCTGGCGACGGCAGAGAACCTTCTCGTTTTTCTCCCTCCTGGAGAAGGCATGGAACCTCAAGGCAACGGATGTAGACGAGCCTTTCCCTTGGAGATCCTCCCTCAAATCCTTCTAGGGCCACAGGAGGAGCAAGATGCAGCAAGCTGGGAGCAACCTGTGATCTCCCTCACACCTCTTCTCCCTCACAACGCTCAACTCCTCCTTCCTCTCTCAACCCTCAAGAATTTTTCTAGAGCTCTCTCCCTTGGAATCCCTCTCTAACCACGTTCAGCCCCTCTGTGATTCTTACTGAAAAAAGACTTGATTGACATCAAAAAACGGGCTCCAAAAACCTCTGATTTCAAAAGTAGTCGTTACTTTTCGTACAGTACGATGAAACCTCGTACAGTACGATATGTATAAACAGACGTCGTCCTAGTACGAAGATGTACGAACAGTTCAAAAACAATTCGTACTGTACAATATAATATCGTACGGTACGATCCACAAAACACTATTCATACAGGACGATAGTCTGGACGATCAGATGTCGTCTCTGTTCATCGTATGGTACGATCCAGTTCATATAGTACGATGTTCAAAAATTAATTAGGCCTGGATTACATGTACTAATTACGGGTTAATTTAAGTAAGTATTAAAAATATATCGTACAGTATGAACACGTTCGTACAGTACGAGCGGCGCAAAATCACTTACTCAAATTAAACTATGACTAGGGTTTTGGATCTGAACATATCGTACAGTACGAAAATATTCGTACAGTACGATCTATTCACAGAATCATCCACATAGCTCTGATCGTATGGTACGAAATAACATCGTATAGTACGATCTACAGAGAAGAATTTCTATGAAAATTTTCATTTAAAAACAAACTCTTCCCCTGTGTGTGTGCATGGTTGCTCTTACTCTTATGCATTTTGTGGCCAGACTCAATAAAATAAAATAAAATAAATAGAAAAATACAATGTTTGACTCATACTCCTAATCTACCCTTTCTTGAGTCTTCCTTTCATCCTGAGTCACTTGTGATCTTCCTGAAATGTTTGTACTCAAGGATAATAGCAAATAAAATAGTATTCAATAAAAGGTTATTCCAAAACACTAATTATTTAACATCATCAAAATCTCAAGCTCAGGATCATGGGTTGCAACAATCTCCCCCTTTTTGATGATGTAAAATAATTTGTTGCAAGTGAGTACGAAAAGCATTTCTTTTGTTTTTTATTTTATTTTTTTTTAAAGTAAACACAAGAAAAAAAATGATACCAAAAGCAAGTGCAAAACAAAAAGAATGTATTTAGATAACAGGCACAACAACAGGTATAACAAACTTCTCCCCCTTTTGACAGCACAAAAAGGAGGAGCAACTAAAAGCAAAAAGCAAAAGAAGAAAACAAAAAACTACAATGCAAACATAAACAAACTAAGCAGACGGGTCCTGTTCTTGTGGTGGTGGATGTGGATTTGGTTGAAAATATTAAAATAGAGCATCGAAGCGGTGATCAATTGCAGTGAAACGTTCTCCAAATCACTGCATATCAGTCTCATGTTGGTGATGTTGTTCTTGAATATGCATGTCGAGACGAGTCTGCAGCTGGTCGAAGCGGGCGACTAAATCATCATTAGGGTGTGCTGGTGCTGGTGCAGGTGCTCGGGGTGCAGCATGGCGTCGTGGTTGAGCTGGAGCTGCGGCTGGGGCATCTTCTCCTTCTTCGTCATCAAAGAATGGATCTTCATGCTCATGTCCCCGATAAAAGAGAATACGGAAGGAAGCATCCGTATAAAAAATAGGAAGAATGTCGGGTTCACCAGGGTAGGACAATTGATATTTATTGTGGAGGATATATCCTATTAGGTGACCAAGAGCTAGATTTTGTTTCCATCGGGTGGTAGGTAGACGAACAAAAGTCATGTGGCGAATGTAGTTGCTAATTAAGTCGACCTCATCAAACTTAATATTGGACATAATAAGATAGGTAGAGACGGACAAGGTAGGGGTCAGATTGATATGGTCGCCACCTTTGGGTATGATTGAGGTTCGAAAAACATGTTGAATTATACAGGTATTTCGAGTTAATGATTGAACAAGAGGTTGGTGTTGATGAAAAGCAGTATTCTTAAGGACTCTATTTACATCGCTCCAATCAAATTCATCGGTAAGAAACGAGCGAACCATAGGTCCTTCAGTGGACAGCCTAATATATTGGGCGATATCGGCTCTAGTGATCTCAATGGTGTGGCCACAAACAAAAGAGTGAAAAGTGGTGTTGTCGATGGTGTAGGTGAGGTTGGCGAGAAATTCAAAAAGAAGTTTAGAATTATATGGAAACACCAGGGTGAGAAGGAATTGGAAGGTGGTGGAAGCAAAGAGGTTCATTACCTCGAAATTGAGAGTAGCCTGATTAAGCATTTTTGAAGGGGAAATTTTGCAGGCTCTATATCGATGGTAGGCTTCCTCATTTTCAGTATTCAGAAAACAATCAGGTTGGCGACTCGATGAGGACGAGCTTCCAGCAGTCATCCTACCTCGCTTAGACATTGCAATAGAACACGAAAACGAGTGAAGAAGTGAGTGAGGAGAGGTTTTTGAGTGAAAAGAACGGCCTAGGAAAGGGTTCTTATAGGAAATTTCGTGAATCGTACAGTACGATAGGCAATCAATATTCTGACCATTCGTTTCAAAAAAAGGCAGTCAAATCGTACAATACGATATGTATCGTATAATACGATCAGGCAAATTTCGATCATCTCGAGGCCTCAGTATGACTTTTGATCAAAAGTTTCATACTGTACGAACAGGTTTATCGTACAGTACGATACATAATAAATATCATACCGAACAGCTTTAACTCACATGTATTCTGTGTGCTGATGTGGATCGTACCGTACGATATGGTGGTATCGTACAGTACGATACTCAATAATGTCGTACCAACCGGGTTTAATTCTTCCCAATCCGTTGCTGACGTGGATCGTATTGTAAGAAGAAGAGATATCGTATAATACGGTAGGCAATTATGCGGGATGAATATCGTACAGTACGATATAGATCGTACAGTACAAACAACATAGCTGAAATAAGCTTGTTTGTGGACAGTGAGATGTATCGTACAGTACGATGTAGGTCATACAGTACGATGAACAGTGAACGCAGAGTTTTGGTGAGGTGAGTGTGTGATGATCAGGAGTAGCCAAACAAAAAACACAAATTTTTATTTATTTATTTATTTATTTATTTATTTATTTATGCTGTTATATATATGACACCTAATCTGGTCCTCAGGGTGCTAAAGGTGTCGAAAGCTAAAGGTTTCGTGAATATGTTTGCCAATTGATCTCCTGTAGTGATGTGATGTAGTTTTATATCTCCCTTAGCGACGTGATCTCTAATGAAATGATGTCTAATGTCTATGTATTTCATTCGAGAGTGTTGAATTAGATTCTTAGAGATACAAATTGCACTTGTGTTGTCACACATGATCGAGATGGTTCCAACAGGTAGTTCAAGATCAAGAATTTGTTGTTTTAACCATAGCACTTGTGCAACACAACTTCCTACTGCAATATATTCTGCCTCGGCTGTGGAAAGTGCTACTGAGTTTTGCTTCCTACTGGACCAAGAAACTAATGATTGTCCGATGAATTGGCAGGTACCAGAGGTGCTCTTTCTATCCATCCTACATCCTGCAAAGTCAGAATCTGAGTACCCTAGGATTTCAAAGGAAGTGTTGTGTCTGGGATAACAAATTCCTAAGTTTGGGGTGCCAAGTAGATATCTAAGAATTCTTTTGACAGCAGTTAAGTGAGACTCTTTAGGATCGGCTTGGAAACGGGCACAAAAGCACACACTAAACATTATGTCCAGTCTACTGGCAGTCAGGTAAAGAAGGGATCCAGTCATTCCTCTATATTTTTTCTGATCTACTGATTTTCCACTAGGATCCTTATCTAATTGGATTGTCAAACTCATTGGGGTGTTCATGGGTTTTGCACTATCCATTTCATATTTCTTTAAAATATCCTTAATATACTTTGATTGGCTAAGAAAAGTTCCATTATCCATTTATTTTACACTAAAGCCAAGAAAGTAATTAAGTTCTCCCATCATGCTCATTTCAAACGCATTACTCATTGTTTTTGAAAATTCATCGCACAAGTTTTTATCCGAAGATCCAAACACGATGTCGTCCACATATATTTGAACAATGAGAATTTCTTCTTTGACCTTTTGTAAAAAAGAGTGTAGTATCTACACTACCCTTTTTAAATCCTCTATCCAAAAGAAATGAGCTAAGTCTTTCGTACCATGCTCTAGGTGCTTGCTTTAATCCATATAGTGCCTTCTTTAATTTAAATACATGGTTTGGAAATAGTGAACTTTCAAATCCGGGGGGTTGCTCAACATAGACATCTTCCTTAATTACCCCGTTCAGAAATGCATTCTTTACATCCATTTGATATAACTTAAAGTTCTTGAAGCAAGCAAAAGCTAAGAGCACTCTTATGGCTTCTAGTCTAGCAACCGGGGCAAAGGTTTCTTCAAAGTCTATCCCCTCAATTTGGTTATACCCCTTAGCTACTAGTCTTACTTTATTCCTTATTATTGTTCCTGAATCATTCACCTTATTTTTGAAGACGCATTTTGTTCCAACAACACTGTGTTCTTTAGGTCTCTTGACTAACTCCCAAACATCATTTCTGGTGAATTGGTTCATCTCTTCTTGCATTGCTAGAATCTAAAATTCATCTCCTAAGGCTTGATCTATACTTGTGGGTTCTATCATAGAGATGAATGCTGAGTGACTAACCTCCTTCCTAAGTCCATGCCTAGTTCTTACACCTTCTGAAGGGTCTCCTAAAATTAACTCTTTAGGATGACTAGAAGAATATCTCCATTCTCTAGGCAAAGCTTCCTGAGTTTCGACCCTTTCTCCTAAGGTCATAGTCTCTACTCCTTGAATTGCCTCTATTTCATCATCTTCAATTTTAGTTTCTAAGGGCATATCTGATTCATCAAATACCACATGGGTGGATTCTTCTACTACAAGGGTTCTCTTATTAAAAATTCTATAGGCCTTCCCTATAGAAGAATAACCTAAGAAGACACCCTCATCAGACTTGGGATCAAATTTTCCTAAGGGATGTTTACCATTATTTAAGATGAAGCACTTACACCCAAAGACATGTAAATGTGAAAGATTTGGTGTCCTACCCTTAAGGAGTTCATATGGAGTTTTATTTAGCTTCGAACTTATGTTTACTCTGTTCAAAACATAACAGGCTGTGTTGACTTCTTCTGCCCAAAAGTATCTAGGAAGTGTATACTCCGCTAACATTGCCCTAGCAGCTTCTACCAAAGTTCTATTCTTCCATTCTGCTATGCCATTCTGTTGGGGTGTTCTAGGAGCTGAGAAATTGTGTTTTATTCCTATCTCTTGACAGAATGACTCAAACCTATCATTTTGGAACTCTCCACCATGATCGCTATGGATTGTTGATATTTAACAACCTAATTTTCGTTGAATCCATGTGGAGAATACTTTAAATTCCTCAAAAGACTCATTTTTGTGTGCTAAGAATCTTACCCAAGTAAATCTAGTGAAGTCATATACAATCACAAATCCATAATTCTTTCCACCTAGACTGGCTGTACTAACGGGTCCAAATAAGTCCATGTGTAGAATTTCTAGTGGCCTAGAGGTGATCACATCTCTAATTGAGTGAAATGATGATTTGACTTGTTTTCCTAGTTGGCAAGCATCACATAAGTTATCCTTGGTAAAGTCTAACTTAGGTACACCTCTAACTAGGTTTTTCTGAGTGAAGTTTCTAAGAGTTTTCATACTAGCATGGCATAGTCTCCTATGCCATAGCCACGAGTCATCAACTATTATTTTCAAGCAAAATGATTTTGAGCTATCAACGCAATCAAGGTCTAACATGTAAACATTGTTCATTCGTTTTCCTTCTAAAATTATTTCATCAAATAAACTAATCAGGCATCTATTAGTAAAAAATTTAACATCAAAACCTTTGTCACACAGTTGACTAATGCTAAGTAAATTATGTTTCAAACCATCAACTAGTAAAACATTTTCAATTAAAATATTCTTAGCATTACCAACGATACCTGAGCCTATCACCTTCCTGGTAGTGTTGTTTCCCAACATTACTTTGCCTCCAGTTTTGGTCTCCAATAGGATGAACTTCTTCATATCCGCCAGTCATGTGTCGCGAGCAGCCACTATCCAGGTACCACATGCTCTCACTAGGTCTTTTGTGAGAGCATCCCTACAATTTCATTCAAAGATAAGATTTGGGAACCCAAGTGAGTTTGGGTTCCTCCTGATGCTTGCATGAATGAGATGTATGCATGCTATTGCTGTGATGGATGCAGTTTAGGTCTCCATACTAAGTGTGTCCTACGGTGAATTGTGCATGTGCGGGCTATGTGACCTAGCATGCCACAAGAGAAACACCTAACACCAGAAAATGGGTTTACTAATCTACGTGGGTGGTGGTGCCTCTTTCTAAAGTTTTGTGATGCATGCTGTGTTGGGGGTTTGCGAGGATGGCCTGTGAGTGATGCAATTTCATTTTCTAGTTCTTTTATTCTCTCACTAAAAGTTTTATTTTGAGCTGTCAATCCATCAACTTCTATTAATTGCAAGTGCTCACTATGATCTACTTCTAATGCAAGTGCCGTTAGTTTTTTAAACTCTACATCTAGTTCAATATGCGATGTTTTCAAGGATTCATGCGCTTCAATTAGTTCAATATGCTTCTTATTTAATGCATCATACTCATCAAGAAGCAACATGTGATCTTTATCTAAATCAGAATTTTCTTTAACTAAGTTAGCATGCTCAATTTGTAAAGAACTAAATTCAATATTGAGTTTAGCATGCATTTTTTTCAGTTTCCTATACGAGTCATGAATATTCTCAGAAATAAGCAGTAATTCATCATATGAAAGTTGACATACCTCATCTTGATCCGATTGATCAAGGTTATCGTTAGCCATAAGACACAAATTAGTTACCTCCTCCTCTGACGATTCTGAGGCAGAGTCGGCCCAAAAAGCTTTCTGTGTCCTCATCTTTCCTTTCTTGTATTTGGCTTTCTCATCACCTTTCTCCTTAGCTGGTTGGCTCTTCAGATTTGGGCAATCGGGTCGAAGGTGACTTGGCTTCCTGCATTCAAAACAGATTGTATCAGATGAAACCTTATTGGACCTTGAGCTCTTACCTTTATTCCAGCAGTTCTGATGACGCTTCTATTTTCTCTTCAAGAAATTTTTGAACTGTTGGGTCATCAGAGCTATCTCATCGTCGCTTTTAATGCCACCATCCGCTCCTTTTTCTTTTCACCTGCATCATTTTGCCTTTGGCTCACTCCTTGCTCATATGCAATGAGTGACCCAAGGAGGTTATCAATAGAATAAACATTAAGATCTTTGGACTCAGTGATAGCAGTTATCTTAGCATCATAGGAACTAGGTAGGCATCTAAGAATTTTATTCACTTTCTCAGAATTTGAAATTTCTCTACCTAATGTATGCAAGGATGTCACGATTTGGGTGAACCTAGTGTACATGTCAAAATTGTTTCGCTAGGTTTCATACGTAATAATTCATAATCATGCAGTAGAATGTTAAGTCTAGACAGTTTTACTTTGTTTGTTCCTTCGTATGTAATGCACAGTCTATCCCAAATCTCCTTACCAGAAACACAAGTAGATACTCTCATATAGTCCTCAGATTTCAATGCACAAAAAAAACAGTTTAAGCACTTAGCATTCAGTTGGGCTAACTCCCTATCCTCATTGCTCCATTCAATAAAAGGTACAGGAGTTTTCAAACCATTAACAATCTTAAACGGTGCAACATATCCATCATTTATTAACATCCACATGCGGTAATCTATAGATTGCAAAAATGTAGACATTCTAATTTTCCAGAAATCAAACGGAATGTTATCAAAAAGTGGTGGACGAGTTATTGAATAACCCTCCGCAGTGTTACGATTACCAAAATTTGACAAGATCATTTTTTTCAAGGTTTTCTAAAACACTATTTTTGAAAAACAAGCTCTGATACCAATTGAAATTACTAAATGACAAGAGGGGGGGTGAATTGTGAAAATCTTTTCCTTAATAAAAATAACTCTAAACAAGAGTTTTAATTTTTTTGTTATTTTTGAAGTTCTACAACAAAATTTTAAACAATTTTTCTTCCACAAATTTCACCATGCAATAGTTATGAAAATTAAATGCAAGTAAAAAGTAAACGACGATAAGGAAAAAACACACTAAGAATTTTTATAGTGGTTCGGTCAAAATATGACCTACGTCCACTCCCCGGAGTCCTCCACTCTGGGATTTTCACTATCAAAATAGTTCTCATTTTGCCCCCCTCGGCAAGGCGGAGAAGCCTTTACAAACCTACCTTTCACCAACCCGGCGTGGCGGAGAGCCAAACTCTATTTTCGCCCTCCTGGCGACGGCAGAGAACCTTATCGTTTTTCTCCCTCCTGGAGAAGGCAGAGAACCTCGAGGCAACTGATGTAGACAAGCCTTTCCCTTGGAGATCCTCCCTCAAATCCTTCTAGGGCCACAGGAGGAGCAAGATGCAGCATGCTTGGAGCAACCGTGTGATCTCCCTCACACCTCTTCTCCCTCACAACGCTCACCTCCTCCTTCCTCTCTCAACCCTCAAGAATTTCTCTAGAGCTCTCTTCCTTGGAATCCCTCTCTAACCACGTTCACCCCCTCTGTGATTCTTACTGAAAAAAGACTTGATTGACATCTAAAAAATGGGCTCCAAAAACCTCTGATTTCAAAAGTAGTCGTTACTGTTCGTACAGCACGATATGTATAAACAGACGTCGTCCTGGTACGAATATGTACGAACAGTTCAAAAACAATTCGTACTGTACGATATAATATCGTACGGTACGATCAACAAAGCACTATTCGTACAGGACGATAGTCTGGACGATCAGATGTCGTCTCTATTCATCGTATGGTATGATCCAGTTCGTACAGTACGATGTTCAAAAATTAATTAGGCTTGGATTACATGCACTAATTACGGGTTAATTTAAGTAAGTATTAAAAATAGATCGTACAGTACGAACACATTCGTACAGTACGAGCGGCGCAAAATCACTTACTGAAATTAAACTTCGGCTAGGGTTTTGGATCTGAACATATCGTACAGTATAAAAATATTCGTACAGTACGATCTATTCACAGAATCGTCCACATAGCTCTGATCGTACGGTACGAAATAACATCGTACAGTACGATCTACAGAGAAGAATTTCTATGACAATTTTCATTTAAAAACAAACTCTCCCCCTGTGTGTGTGCATGATTGCTCTTACTCTTATGTATTTTGTGTCCAGACTCAATAAAATAAAATAAAATAAATAGAAAAATACAATGTTTGACTCATACTCCTAATCTACCCTTTCTTGAGTCTTCCTTTCGTCCTGAGTCACTTGTGATCTTCCTGAAATGTTAGTACTCAAGGATAATAGCAAATAAAATAGTATTCAATGAAAGGTTGTTCCAAAACACTCATTATTTGACATCATCAAAATCTCAAACTCGGAGTCATGGGTTACAACAGAATTACCCTCGGGACTCTGGCTACTCTCACAGGCATTTTCACTAAGATATGGGGCACTGCTAGATAATCCCTAGATATAATTGGAGTAATTAATTCCTTGACATAAGGTATAGCCCCCAATACTATTAACTAGACATTCATCACCACCACTACTCTGGCCATCACAATCATCTGAGACTTTAATTACAAAATTGTAGCGTATGTACCCATAGATCGGGGAGGACCACCATGTTTTGAGGTTGAAGGCACTTCAGCCTCCTCCTCCTCCTCCTCAATGCCATCGTCTAGCTCTCTATGCTCATTACACCATGCATCATAACAACACATACACATGGTGGATAGGGATATCCATATCAGGCTCTTCTCAAAGTAAATCATCCCCAAAGAAGGTCTAATAGAGGGCATCAATATATGAGCTGATACGGGACAAAATCCTATGGGGTCAGGGAGCAGGAATTGACCTTAATTTACTCATTATACTATATGTTAGAATAACATCTTCATCATATTCCAAAGAACAACAAACCATGAAGATTACCACTAATCTTGATGGAAGAACTGTGTCAAACTACTAAGCTTCCATAACTATCTGCACAAGTCAGTCTACCAGTTGACATCACAAACTATGATGGGAGCCAACGTGAATATCTAGTTATGGAGGGGGAAGAATAATTATGGAAAGGAGCTGAGGCTGGACTAGCTCTGACTGTGGGTGACATCCATGATGATGTAGGCATCATATAACTGTAGGAATGTCTATCTAAGGCCTTGCCATAGAAACTACTATAAGCTAATTTTGATGAGGTGGATTCACTTTCCACCATATATAACTAAGTCTAAATAATTTTCATTGGTGTTGGGCAATAATTAGAGAGATCTGATAGTGTACACACTACTCACTAACACTACCTTTACTCTAAACTAAGCAGAAGATACTCTTGATCCTTTAAGAAAGGGCTTTAGCAGCAATGTCCCTGGGGACTCTGACACACAAAAGAGTGGTGCTGATAGGAAGGGTTATTACAATATAAATAATGTCCTCCTCATCAGCCCTATGTAGTAGTGAGGAGAAGCATCCTCCTTAAAATACATCGATCTCAAAGGAGATAACTACCTCAGGGACCTGGGGAACTGATAATGAGTATGGCTTCTATAGTAAAGTAACCACCTCAGCTTCCCTAACTCCTTATATGCCACAGAATATGACATCCTCTATACTGCTACCTTAGATGATGTTAGTCTTAACATCTTAATACTATTCTTTTGGGCCATTCTCCCAAGGCTAGAAATAGAGGAAAACACTACATCTTAACCCACAATCTAAATAACTATGGGTGGATAAGAGTTTTTGAAAGAGGAAATATCGGGGTCTTCCCGATAGCCTCAGAACATAAAAGTTAGGAAAAGATAAAAACTTGACAAGAGGAAAAAAGTGATGGGCGCTCAGCTCGGGCACCCATATTTCTTGAGGAGGAAGAAGGAGCGAAAAGCTTAGCACGAGCATCTTATATCGGGAAGTGGGAAGAGGAACTAAGAGATATCAGTGCTTAGGGGCAATGGAAATTTGTGAAATTGGCTTTATAAGTATGGATCATCTGACTGCTGGCACTCTAGCCTCAGGCATCCTTTCTACTTGAGGTTGAGTTTGTAATAGCATAAGCACTAGATTTCTAGCCATGCGGTGCATTAGTTATGTGTTGATAAGAGTAGGATGAGTAGGTGCTCAAGCTGGTTACTAGACATCTGGACTACCAAAGGGATGTATGGTTATAGAAACTCACCTTTATGGGGGAGAAAAATTATTAGTCTCAAAGGGGGTAAGCCTGCCTAGAGTGACGTAGTATGAGTCGGTAAAGGAATCAAAGGTTCTCCCCCTATAGGAAGGCTTGATAGTAGGGACTCTAGAAGTGTCACCCATGAATTTAAGATAAATAAAAAGATAACCAAAGGACAAGAGAAAGACATGATAATGTGTAGTAATAAAAAATATAATAATTAGCACAAGATAATACCACGAGAAAGAATGGGGAAGAGAGGGTGGAATAACCTGAAAGGCTAGTATGAGAAGAACCTAACTAAGAAGTATTAAACCCATAGTACACACAAAATGAAAATAATATAGCATTAAAACATGGAGAGAGAAACTTATCCCACTATTATCACCAAAATTTTGTGGGTCTCTAAAAGAATACTGCTAGTAGGGTTCAAAATATAAAGGTTATAATCGCACTATCCTATAGGACAAAATTGTCATAGGACTTTATACTCTAAGTAAGTAGGCTAATGGCAGAGAAGATGGGATCATACATATGATAAATCATGGAGGATAGTGTTTTTCGCCTGCACATCTTGGTGGGTAATATTATATATTACCCAATAATTATAAGATTTTTCCCATCTTATATATCAGCTCGAATGGAGTTTATTTGATGTGGGTGTCAGTTTCCCATGGGAATGAGCCCCCATGGTAAATGATAGCATAGGCCTTGACCTAAGAATACTCTTGATTAAGTATATTATAGTATTCTTTTAAGGGTTCAGCATGTAAGTGAATATCTTTACTCTCCTAATCTGATGGAATATTGGATTAATTGAGTTATTCAACATGCACAGAACATAAAATCACTTGGCCGGTCCAAAGAAGAAAAATCTTGGGTGGAGACATCACAAATCAAGCATAATTGAGAGAGAGATGGAAGTGACTCCCTTAGTAAAACACAGATGGGTTTGAAATTCTCCAAAGAGTGGAGATCTTACCCATCGATAAGGCATATAATGATATACCAAAGTAGCCAATCTTTGACCCTCAATCTATAAAGGATGTATTATACACTCGAAATTATTTCTCATGACCTAATTAATAAAAGATACCACGAGGGAGCTTATAACTTAAACCCCACTACGGCTCTAAGCAGCTAAGCATCGCCGACATGAATTTAGCACCCATCTTGAAAAGTGGTACCACTAAACTCCACCTAGCATTATAAATCCATGTACTCCGATCTTATGAAAATGCAAGAGTAGTTGGAGGCACAGAAAGGGAAATAAGTATTAAGCCTGACCATGAATGGTACTATACTATGCAAAGTTAATAATCTCTTTATATTACAATAAAAAATTTATATGATTTGACATAAGGCCATGCATGCATGTGTAGGGAAAATGAAAAATGGTCAATTGTCACTATGAAGTAAAAAAGGCAAGAAATATTTAGTTATTTTTAAAAGGTGACCCATAAGGTATTATGCATTAATTTTAGAAAAAAAAGTTAATTTCAAATTGTTTGTTTATTTTTATCTTATTTAAGACAACTTTAACATTTATAAAAAATTTAACATCCTAAAGAGCCTAACGAAGACTCCATTTGAGCCACCCCATGCAAAACAAATTAAGAAACCGAAGAAAAAAAACATGCTATTCTAATGAACATTTATAGTAAATAAATCATCACACAAAAAATAATAATTATTGGCCAAGAATACAATATGGTTCTATAATACACCCAAGGAAAATAAATAAAGGTTGTTAAGCTCTACCATATATATATCTTAACCTAAATCTATATATGAATGAATTGGTATGTGGGTTCTTGATCGGTCTTCATCTTCTTAGCCTCTTGCCTTATCAAATTCTCGCACACCTACAAAGCTTTCCTAACAAAATTTATATTTCAAAACTAAAAATTATATGAATTCTGTATTAAACATATGTCAGCGCAATTGTAATAAAAATCACGCACGTTAAACACCTAGAACAATGTTTCTGGGGAATTCACATACAGCCCTCTGAAATTATATTCTTTTTTAATTTTCAGAGTTGTAAGTAAATTAAAAAGTTTTAGTTATTTTTATGAATTTTATTGAATTTTATCGTAAATCGGTTCGTAGCCTTGTCACAGTAGGAATGGGAACCAAACTGCTTTACGATACTTAGCCCCATAACCTAAGGAAGTCCAACATATAGACTACATTGAAAAAATTTATTATATTAAAAATGTATATTATTGTTACATTTCATTTGAAATTTTAATAATTCAAGTTTAAAGTTATATGAAATATTATTTTTTAAATTGAATATTATATATAGTACAAAAGTTTAGTTTGTTGGTGGCTTGTTACTAATTTTTAAGTTGTGTGATAATCACCCTTGTTTAACCAGGGCCATGATGTTTCTTTCACCCTCCATGCGGTATAGTTAATAGCATAATAGGTCCGGATTACCAGTTAATCATCTTTATTGTTATTGAGTTTTATGCTTTCTGCTTTGTGAATTTAAGAAGGTGATAATCATTTTGGCTTGTTTATTACAAATTTTTAAGATTAATTATAAGTTTCTTTAGGAATATTTTACTAGTTGGTTTTATAGCATTTAAGGGTTCTTTGTGATTATTTTGGAGCAAATAAACTTTAAAACGAAGGTGCTGCCATATGTTTAAGATAAAACTAAACAAATTATTTATAAGGAAATCCAACATACAACATAGATTATAGATTTATGTTTTTTTTTTAGCACATGAGGGGCCTATGTGTTAATTAAAAAAGGGATTATAAGATCCTTAAGGGGGACTTCCATCTTACTATTGCTCCAAAGAGCTAAAAAAACAAAGGAAAAGAAAATGTAAAAGCCAAAAGTCCAAAGTAATAAAAAATACATGATAACCAAATAACAATCTATGATGGCCAGTAGCCAGCACCCCAAAAAGAAAGATAAGAATAAAGCCATTAAGCACAATCTTCCTGCAAAAACTAATCAACCATTGAACCAAAACCATGAGCCAAAGCACCTGCAAAACATAAAGGCTGCAAAAAATTAAAAAGCATTGACTAAAATAATATTAAAATAGTAGATTAGAATGTATGATATCATATAATAACCATAATAAGATTGATCATATAAGATTGGTCAAGAGTGATTTCAAATTTGTAGTTGATCATGCATTGGATAAGCTCAATGCTTGGGGAGCTCATTTCCTTTCACTTACTGGAAGGCTGATTCTTGCCAAATTATCATTGCTTTCTCTACCCTTTTATTTCAACGCATTCTTTAATCCCCAAGAAGATACTATATGAGCTGGACCGTATTTGTAGAGATTTCATATGGCATCAAAACTATGGTATCAAGGGACTTCATTACATAGCCTGGGATGAGTTATGTATTCCTAGAGATAGCGATGGTATGGGAGTGCACTCTACTATTAAAAGAGTTGGTCCCTTAAGAGCTCGGTTGGCTTGGAGGCTCTACCATAATCCATCTTCTCTTCTTTATAAATGCTTGTCTGCTAAATATGGCTCATTCATGTGGAGCAGTACGACTAAGTATGGCCAATCTGCAGCTCTATCCATCATCTATGGTGGAATCTCTTTTCTTAAACCAATTGTAAGGTGGAATATTTTTAATGGTGCTAGTATTAGAGTCATGATGGACATTTGGCTGCAAGATAAATGTTTCAACAAATGGCCTATACTTGCTGACTGCACTGGCTTGGAAAATCTGACGTTGTAAAGCTGCATCCTTGAAGATGGTAATTGGAATATTTTGGAACTCAATCGTTATTTCAACTTTGAGTTGGTCAACCTCATTGTTCTCCATTGTGTTATTCAAGAGGGTGATGATGACTACATGGAACTTCTTTATCAGTATTCTGGGAAGTCTATCACCTCATTGGTTTACTCTGAATCTATCAAGGGCCAAAACTTTATTGATGACTCTGATTTTGCCAGTTGGCTTCGGAAGCTGAAGCTTAAACCAAGAGTTGAGCTCTTCTGGTGGCGTTTAAGCAGGTTTGCATTCCTACAAATGAATTTTTGAAATTCAAAAAGCTTAGCAATAGTGATTGTTGTGCTTATGGTTGCCTAGTTATTGAAAATTATGATCATATCTTAGTTCATTGCAAATCTCTTACCGAGATCTTAAGTAAGCTGAGGTCTTGGGGAATTTGTATTCCTTTGTTTAGCTCTCTTATGGATTGTTTTCAGCAGTTGAGATGTTTATCCAATGCAAGCTTAGATATTGTAAAGATATATTGCACTACGGCTTACTTTTCTTGGAACCGTAGGAATGACGAGAATCATGGTAACCCATCAATTCCAGTTTCTGTTATTGCTGCCAACGTTCTATTCACTGCCACAAGTAAGTATCCAATACTAGTTAACTGGGATGCTAACCTCCATAGGGAGTCCGAAACCTCAGGGCATCCCCAACCAATGGATTGGATAAAAATTAACGTTGACGCATCTATAATGGATTCAAATTTAGCTAGCATTGGTGGTGTGGCTCGGGACTCTAAAGGTAGTTTACTTCTTGCTTTTGGAAAGAAAAAAATTCATTGGGATATCAACCAACTTGAGTTGGAAGCTGTTTACTCTTTGAAAAACTTCATTCAAGATTGGAAATTTGATTGTAAAGGCTTAATAATAGAAGGAGACAACTACAATGCCATCAAGTTCCTACATAATTTTGTTGTGAACTCTATTGCTGATGGTCAGTTCTCCGATCAGATTTCTATCCTCCATGACTTCAATAAGGTAATATTCCAACAAATACCTAGAAATTGTAACAAAGTTGCTGATTTGTGTGCAACTTTAGCTTTACAAAATAAATTTTGTTTTGATTCCATTTTTTCTCCTGATATTCTTTCTTCATTATCTAGTCTTCTGAAGAAGGATTATGAGGCCTGCTTTTCTTGATTAGTTTGTAATAGTTTTTCTTGTTCTTAATGAAAGTTTGGAATCTTCAAAATAAAAAAAAACCATACTAATCACAATTAAAAACTAATAAGAAATGAAATAAGATCTCACAACACCACAACCAAATCATGGTTATTGTAGAGAAATTATAGATAGAGAGAAAATAAAAGCATCCTCATGCCAATAGATATAACAAAAAATGATAAAATTTCTCAGATAACTACCATCCAACAAGATATCCACAATATAGGATCTCCACCAAACAAGATAATATTTATCACAAATGACATGAGCATCCAAAAAAGGATTATTAAAGAGCAGCCACAAAGGAGGACACACTCACTTCAAATAACAACAAAATAACCATTAGAAAGTTGCAATTGGAGCTCACAAGTTAATGTTTTTAATGAAAACAAAAATTATGGCTCACATCTTTATTGCTGCAAATCTTAACTCAGGGATTATGATTTTGATGATAATAAACATTTGTTATATTTATGTATTTCTATTATTGCCCTGCCTACTAACATTTCATGTCCACAATAAAAATTACAAATCAAGCCATCTCAAGATTGGGTAAATTAGGATTGAGTCAGTCTGTAAGTGTATTTTATAGTTCTTTTACCTTTTCTTGAGTCAAATGTAAATTTTTGGATCCTGATGCTAAGTAATCTTGCACACACACACTCAGGGGGAGAAATTTTATAGGATTAAGAGTTTTACTATTTTTGATCACATCGGATAGGACGATCCTATATCGTCCTAGACAATCAGTTAAAAACAAAAACCCTAATTAGAGCATCCATATTAAGATAACCATTTTAAACAAATCAAATAAAAAAAGAAAAAAAAAACCATTTTATACAAATCATCCTTGACAATATTTATATCATTTTGGACGATAGGCTCAAATCAGAAAGAATCCAACCGCCAACTCTTTTAGGTTGTTTATTATTTTTGGCATCATACATGACATCGTATTGGATGATGCATTACAATAATGCTTAAATTAGTCTAGTGATTAAGGAAAGCATATAAGGTTTGTTTGATTGATTATATTATTCTAAATGATCACAGGATCTTCTGGGACGATCAATTAAACAAACCTTAGATTCTTCTTGAATCATCCGAGACTAACAGAATAATGTGCTGGACGATATTTGTTGATTTAAACTAATTATACAGGATGATCCCAAAATTGGCGTGGATGATTGGCTATTTTTTCATTATCCAACATATAAATTATAGCCGAACATAAGAATGTTCTGGATGATATTTAACATTTTTTACTAATCGTACAGGTTGATGTACTCATCATCCCGAATGACTAGAATAAATATATCTTCAAATCATCCAGCCTCACAAAGATCATCTTGGCTGATTGAGCTGAATTTGTACTGATCTTACAAGATAATTTGTCGATCATCCTGGATGATCTTTGTCGATTAATTTTAAATTAGGGAAAATTTGATGCCATTCTATTTAAGATATATTATTCACTCAATATGAGATCTTTTGTTATTGTCCTGACCTGAGAGAGCCAAGAGTAGAGGGAGAACTTTGGAGGAGAGAGGATCTTATGAGGGGGAGTTTTTGAGGGTTTCACAATATTTGCTCAACGCAAGGATCTAAGTCATCTTCTCCGGTCGTCATCCCTACTGCCTTGGAGGTTCTAGAGAGGTTTACTTCAATAATTATTCGAGGTTCTTTGCCTTCTTTTGGAGGAAGTGAATGGAGTTGGTATCTCTATCTGTTTTAAGAGGAAGCAAAAGGAGTTGGGTTCTCTGCCTCATGGGGTTCAGTGGAAAAGAGTTTTTGTACAGGCTTCTCTACCTTGCTATGGGAGCAAAAAGAAAGTCATTGAGTTTAGTGCAATACCCGGAGGAGAGGCTCCGTGGAGTGGACGTTGTTTAAGTTGACCGAACCACTATAAAACATGGTGTGTTCTTTTTTAATGTATTTCCATATTTAATTTCTGAAATTTATTTTTTGCTGAATGATTATTTGGTTTAACTCATGAATTTTATTTAAAAATTTTTAAAACACCAATTCACCCCCCGCCCCTCTTAGTTGACCTCGGGCTAGTTCAAAAGGGCTTAACATCCATAATGAACTTTCAAGTGGTATCAGAGAGGGATTCATAAAATTTAGTTTTTGAAAACTTTTGAATTTTGATCTATGACTAATTTTGGTAATTGTAATACTACGGAAGGGTATTCTGTTACCTGACCACCATTGTCTGATAATGTACCTTTTAATTTTTGGAAAACTTGCATGTCCATGTTTTTAAAATCTATAGATTATCATATGTGGATGCTTGTTAAGAATGGATATTCTGCACCTTTTATACTTATTGATAGTATAAAAACTGAACTTCCTTTTACTGAATAGATATTTGATGATAGAGATTTAGCACAACTTAATGTAAAATGCTTAAACTATTTTTTCTATGCTTTAAAATTGGAAGATTACATATGTGTCTGAACTTGTGCCACTGGTAAAGAAATATAGAATAGATTATGTATTACTTATAAAGGAATAAATGATGTTAAGCTATCTAGGTTGAATATTTTACTACATGACTATGAACTTTTTTGCAAGAAACCTAGTTAATCGATATCTAAAATGTATACAAGTTTTACTCAAATTGTCACCCCAGTACATGCTTTAGGAAGAGAGCTAACAACCTAAGAAAAAGTTAACAAAATTTTGAGAAGCTTATGTTCTTCCTTTGATGCTAAGATTGCTGTAATAACTGAATCTAAGGATTTAAATATTTATTCTATTGATAACTTACTTTGGTCACTCATTACATACGAGCAAGGAGTGAACCAAAGACAACTTGATGCATGTGAGAAAAAGAAGGAGAAAACTATGGCGCTGAAGGCCAATGATATAGAGACTGATTCTTTTGAGTCTGAAAGTGATGATATTTCCTTAATTACTAGGTAATTCAAAATCTTTCTAAGGAAGAAACAAAAGCACCATCAGAAATGGAATAAAGGTATAGGTAGAAATAATTTAAAAAATTCTTATGATATGGTTTGCATTATATGCAAGAAGCTAGGACATGTAAGAGCTGATTGTCCTATACTTAAAGCTCACCCAAGAAAGGTTAAGGGTCAGGAGAACCCAAGTTTAGGAAGGACAAGAAGCGGTTTCAAAAGGCATTATGGGTGGATTCTACATCTGGCTCCTCTGAGACTGAAGCTGAGGAGGAGACAACAAACCTGTGTTTAATGGATTATGATTATCTTGGTCAATCTAACCAAGAAGAGGTATGTGAACTAACCTACAATGAATTACTTAAAGTTTATGAACAAGTTCATTTATCATATAAAAAACTTAAGAAATTGCATGCTAGCTTGAAATTAAAATTTTTGAATTTGTAAAAAGAGAATGAAGTGTTGTTTAAAGATCGCTCTACACTTGATAGAAATCACATAACTTTACTTGATGAATTTGATGAGCTAAATAAAAAAAATATTCCAATTTAATCATTGAGCATGATTCATTGAAAGCTTTGAATGTTGAACTAGAAACTTCATATAAAGAATTGGATACTCTTGTAACTAATTTGTATAGTAAAGAGCATGCTTTGAAAATAGAAATTTCAATTATTAAAAATTTAAACAAGTTTTTAGAAGCTCAATTAAGTGCTTGCAGAGAAATAAAAACCACCCACTTTTCTTGAGTTTCACAATGCATCTGATCATCAAGTTTCATTTAAATCTTGGAAGAGGTACCTTAACCTGAGTATACTAGTAAACCCTTTTCTTGATGTTAGATATTTTTCTTGTGGCATGCTAGGACACATCTCCCACACTTGCACTATTCACTATGGTACATATTGGGTGTGGAGACCCAAATTACATGATTTATAACATAACACACATGCATTACATTCTTCTTTCTATAAGAATGAACCAAAACTTATTTTGGTTCATAAATCTGACATTTGATGATTTTGTAGGTGTGCTCTCACCAAAGACCTCATAAGAGCATGTGGTACCTGGATAGCGGATGCTCACAAGACATGACTAGAGATGCCAATCAATTCATTTCATTGAAGGCAAGGTCACTCTTGGAGACAACAAAACCAGGAACGTGGTGGGCGCATGTATAATCAGAAACTCCAAGAACCTTTTGATTAAAAATATTTTGCTTATAAATAAACTGAAATAAAACTTGCTCAGCATTAGTCAGCTTTGCAACAAGGGATTTATTATAAATTTTTTGGTAAATATATGCATCATTAGCTTGAATAACAACAATATTTTTCAAGAAAAAGATTAACACTATTTATATACTTGATTTAAATAATATTGAATGAGCTAGATATTTCTATTTAAAAACTACTGCTGGCGAGTCTTAGTTATGGCATAGGAGGTTATGTCATGCTAGCATGGAAACCCTTAGAAAAGTGACCCAAAAGATCTAGTTAGAGATGCCCCTAAGCTTAAGTTCACTAAGGATTACTTGTGTGATGTCTGTTAACTAGGGAAGCAAGTCCAGTCCTCTTTCCATTCCATTAAGGACATTAGCACCTCTAAACTTTTTGAAGTACTTCACATGGATTTATTTGGACCTATTAGCATAATAAGCTTAGGGGGTAAAGTCTATGGATTTTTGATTGTCGATGAATTCTTAAGATTTACTTGGATTAGATTTTTGACACATAAGAGTGAGTCTTTTGGTGAGTTTAGATCCTACTCCACTTGGATTTAGAAAAAGCTAGGTTGTGACATTTTGACCATTTATAGTGACCATGGTGGAGAGTTTAAGCCATGATTCATGAATATTCACTTCCAAAATACTTTTGGGCTGAAGCGAAAAACATAACTTATTATGTGTTGAATAGGGTGAATGTTAGAGCCAAACTAGATAAGACACCCTATGAGATCATTAAGGGTAAGACACCCAACCTTTCCAACCTATATATCTTTCATTGTAAGGTTTTCATTCTTAATAATGGGAAGTCGCCCTTAGGTAAATTTGACCCAAAATCTGATGGAGTGTTCTTAAGATATTCAATTGTGGGGAATCCTTTAGGGTGTATAATAAGAGGATATTAGTGGTGGAGGAGACTATTCATGTAGTGTTTGATGAATCTAATCCTAAGAAGTTTGGAGTTATGAAAAAAGATGATGTTAGAGAGATTACCCAATGAGTTAAAAATTTGGAGAAAAGGGTAGAGCCTCAAAATACTAAAGGAGTAGAAAACATAAATTTGGAGAAAAGGATAAAACTTAGACACACTCTGCCTAGAGATTGGAGATATTCTTTGAGTCATCGTAAAGAACTGATCTTAAAAGACCCTTCTGAAAGTGTTAGAACTATGCATAGACTTAGGAAGGAAGTGAACCAAATAGCCTTTATCTCAATGACTGAGCCCACCAATATCAATCAAGCCCTTTTAGATGAATTCTGGATCTTAGCTATGCAAGAAGAGCTCAACCAATTTTTGAGAAATGATTTTTGGGATTTAGTAGAAAGACATAAGAATCAAATTGTAGTGGGCACCAAATGAGTTTTTAAGAATAAAATTAATTATTCTAGTGTGCTGGTTTGGAATAAGGATAGATTGGTGGCTAAGGGGTACAATCAAATAGAAGGGATTGATTTTAAGGAGACCTTTACCCCTGTAGCTTGATTAGAAGCCATTAGAGTGCCACTAGCTTTTGCTTGTTATAAGGGATTTAAGCTTTTCCAATTGGACATAAAAAGTGACTTTTTAAATGGGTGATAAAAGAGGATGTTTTTATAGAGAAACCCCCAAGTTTTGAGAGTTACCAATTTCCAAATCATGTTTATAAATTAAAAAGGACTTACATTGATTAAAATAGGCACCCATATCTTGGTATGAGAGGCTTAGAATATTCTTACTAGAGAGAGAGTTTATTAAGGGAATCGTAGACACCACCCTTTTTATGAGAAATAAAGGAGACGAGTTACTCATTATTCAAATCTATATTGATGATATACTTTTTGGATCTTCGATAAAAAGTTATGTGATGATTTTTCTAAAATAATGAGTAAGGAATTTGATATTAGTATGATGGGAGAGTTATCCTACTTTTTGGGGTTTAGCATAAGACAATTGGATGATGGAACCTTTTTAAATCAACTAATGTACATAAAGGACATCTTGAAGAAATATGAAATGGATAAAGCCAAGCTAATAAATACTGCCATGACCTCCAATACTCTATTGGATAAGGACTCAAATGAAAAATATGTTGATCAAAATAAGTACAGAGGAATGATTGGATCATTACTTTACTTGACTGCTAGCTGACCTGATATAGTGCTTAGTGTTTATCTCTATGCTAGATTTCAAGCTAATCCTAAAGAATCCCACCGAATTGTAGTTAAGAGAATCCTTAGATATCTCTTATGGACCCAAAACTTAAGAATCTGATATCATAAGCACAACACTTCTTCTGAGATTATTAGAAATTCTGATTCTAATTTTTTTAGGGTATAGGGTGGATAGAAAGATCCCTTATGGTACTTGCCAATTCATAGGATAGTCCTTAGTCTCCTGGTCTAGTAGAAAAAAAAACTATATCGTACTTTCCACTACTGAAGCTGAGTACATTGCCTTAGGAAGTTGTGTTGTCCAAGTCCTTTGGATGAAGCAACAAATTTTGGATTTAGGATTACCTCTAAGCACAATTTCAATACTATGTGATAACACTAGTGCCATCTGCATCTCTAAGAATCCTATCCAATATTTAAGAATAAAACACATTGACATAAGACATCACTTTACTAGGGACCATGTTACCAAAGGAGATATTGAGGTACACCACCTGGTAACTGGGAATCAACTATCTGACATCCTTACTAAACCACTGGCCTTTGACACATTCAACTTCTTAAGGACCAGATTGGCTGTAATTGATATAAATGAATGAACTTGATGTTTTCTGAACTCTGAATGTTCTGATCTGTTGTTTTTTATTGTTTTTTATGTTCTTTCTTTTGTTTTTAGGTTTTAAGTGTTAATTTTCTTGATTCTCTTGTACTGCCTGTTACTTCTAACTTTTCAGGAATCGAAGATCGGACTAAAAATGAAGCCAGTTCAAAATTGCGTAGTTCTAGGGTTGAGTCAGTCTGTACTTTGTTTTTTCTTCTTGAGTCTATTTGTAATGGTCAAAGAGACTGATGCTAAATAATCCTATACACACAAACTTGAGAGAATTAGAATTTCTATTTTTACTCATATCGGCCAGGATGATATTTACATCGGCCTGGACGATCAGGCTTAAAACAGAAAGTCTAAATATGGATTCTTAATTAAGGCAGCCGATGTTGACCTCATTTTTGTATGAGGTCACTAAGACCCATCCAGAATCCAGATTTAATCCTAGACCCTAGGATCCACTCTAGACCTCAGGATCCTTCTAGATCCAAGACCTTAGAGCCTATTCTAGAGCCTAGGATTCCCTTAAATCCTAGATCTTAGAATTCTTCTATACCTTAGGATCACTCCAACTTCAAATCAAACTCCACCCTTGATCAACCTCAATTTTAAATCAATTCCTATATTTAATCCACTCCAATTTCAATTTGATTCCTACCTGTGATCAATTTGAATCTCAAACTCCATCCAATTCAAGTCCAAATTAATTCAAACTTCAAATCAAATCCAAACCCAGAATTCAGACTCAAATCCAAACTCTAGAGGCCCTGTCCTAATCACCCTTTTCAGAGATTTTTCAAACATTTCAAAACCCAGTCAAATGATCTCTGATTCAGGGTTTATCACTTGCAAAGTGATAAGACATGTCTCTAAAGATTACCCTCCAACTTTGAGCTCATTCTGAGGTCTCTAACCCCAGAATCTGAATTAAAATTCAAAGGCTGTAAAACCTTCAAATATTTACAGCCTATGCCACTGAGCCTAACCCCTTTGAGATCTTGACCTTGGAACCCTTATCCAAGCCTCCAATCACTTCCAGACCCTTGATTTTAACCCATTGAGCAGTAAACTGCATTTTTCAGACCCATTTTTGACCATAGTTGACCAATAGGTCAAAATTGACCAAAATACCCCCATGGGGCTCAATTAGGGATTTCAAACCAAATGAGCTCCAAATGGGATGCAACCACCTTTGACAAATTTCAAATGTCATTTCAAATCTTTTGAACCCATTTCCAACCCTTGAGTCAACCTGGTTGACCAAGTCAACTGGTTTGACCCAAGAGGCCCTTTAAGGGTCCAAACATGTGTTTTGACCCAAATGACCTCTTTAGGCCATCCAACCACTTCCTTTGAACTTAAAATATCATTTCAAACCTGTTGAGCCCAAACCCAGACCCTGGGTCAACCTGGTTGACCAAGTCAACCCAGGTTGACCAAACAGGCCCTTAGGGGCTCAAATAGGGATTTTGATCAAATTGACCTCCCCATACTTGGGTACCACCTCCAATGATTTTCAAATATCATTTCAAATTTATCCAGCCATGACTCACCCCTTGGGTCAACCTGGTTGACCCAGTCAACATGGTTTGACCCAATGGACCCTTATGGTTTCAAATGAACCATTTCAACCTGTTTAACCACGTCAATATCTTCAAACCCTTGAAATCATTCTATTCAAAGCCTTGAATATTTCTAAACCCATTTTGAGCTCAACCCAACTTGGTTTGACTAAGTCAACCCTCAATCCTTGGTCAAAATTGTGGTGGCATTTGTTCCCATCCTTTCTAGCCTTGACTTTGACCTTTGACCCTTGATTGAACCATTTCAAATATCCCTCTCCCTCCTTAAGTGCCACATCACTAACCTTGACCTGGTTGACTGGTCAAACCAAGTCAACAAAGCCCTAAATCCCTCCTTGAATTGGTCAAACCTTCTATTTAACTTCAAGGAGTGTGAGATTAGGCATGGAAGATCTCCCATTGGCTGCCCCTACTTCCCTTCATGCCACATCACCAGCCTTGACCTGTTGACTGGTCAACCTGGTCAAACTCAAGCCTAAAACCCTTCTAGAAAGCTTTATCACATGCTAAGCCCCTTTCCCTTGATTTAAGCTGCTTTAGGCCGACCTATTAGTGCCCTAAAGCTCCCTAATAGGCTCCCTAACCGAGCTCCACCCCTTGTTTAGCCATAAGTGGCAATGTTCCCCTCCACTCATCCCAAGTCCACCCAATGGGAATGAGGCATGTCCAGCCCTTTCCGCAGCCTTCCAGCTTTCCCAGGGACAGGTGGCATCATCTGGAGAGTCCAGGAGTCGATCCCAGCCATCCAATCCAGCCCAGGCCGCTTGAATAGAAAAAAAGGGAATTTTTGAAGCATTGGATCAAAGCATCTTCTCTCACTAACCCTAGCCTCCCAGAGCGAGTTCTCAATTCGTTTTGGATCTCCAGAGCCTCCTCTACCTCCCCACTACAAAATCCAAGTGGTTGCACGTCACCGGCGGCGAGTTCTCCGGCGAGCCCACCACCTAGACCGTCCCAAGCCTATAACAGTCAATCCAGACGTGTTCGAGCTCGGGTTCGTGCTGGGGATCTTCACTTGGACAGTCTACAAGCTCATCCATCCAGAAATTTTGAAGATCTAATGGTATAACTCCTTAAAACCCTAGATCTAGTTCACATTAGTTAGATCTAAATAGCTTTATGTTCTTAGGGTTTTGGCTGAAACAAATCCTTCCCCATTATTTCTGTTCATGCCTACTCTCTGTGTTTAAAATTTCAAGTGATTTGGTCCACCCGATCGAAAGAACGAACCACAAAACGGATCCTAGGGCGTCATTCGCAGTTCGCTGCAGATGTACGTTTTCTAGACCGTTGATCACGCGATCAACGGTCTAGATCTTGCCGTTTCGCGCTTTGGTTCGACCGTGTATTCGGTTTAGTGTTCGATCGATCGACCGGCGAAATCAGGGCCGTCCATTCGGAACAGCGGGATCAAATCTCCGCCGTTTGATCTTCTCCTGGTGAGATCGAACCGCGGGATCTGATCTCAGCCGTTAGATCGAACCCGCGGTTAATCCAACGGCTGCCATGAGCCGCTGACGTGGTTAAGTGGAAATCGCGTGAAGTGGCCCGCGGCCGACGCGTGTCCCCGCCGTCAAGCGGTTTCGATCCCGCCAATCCGAGCGTGCCGCGTGTCTGACCGCCGCCGTTTAATTAAGGAAAATGTGTTTTAATTAGTTTTAATTACAGAAACTTTAAAAAATCATAGTAAATTAAATACAAAACCAAAAAATGATTATAATATATCAAAATTTTCATAATTTAATCTAGTTTATTTTAAAAAAAAAATCAAACTCTTTTGGTTATTATTTTATTAGTAATTTAAAAAATACAGAAATATGTATTTTATTTTTAATTAATTATATATAAATTATTTTTATCTAAAATTTGACATGCATGTTTTTGAGTGCATGGCTGATCTCCAGAAAAATTTTCAATATTATTTGACTGGATTTTGATAGTATTTAGAACTATTGAAGCATATTAACCCTTTTTATATTTAATTAAATATTAAATATTTTGAAAATTAAAAAAAATCTTTTTTTTTTTATTATTATTATCAAACTTCTCTGGAGATCAGTGGATCTTTCAACTCATCAAAATGTATTTTAATAATATATTTAATTATTTTATAATATATATATATATATATATATATATATATATATATATATATATATATATATATATATATTTATCCATTTATATTTATATATTTTAAAATATAATTTTAGACTATATATATGTAAATCTTTAAGTGTTTAAGGAGTCACTTGAGATTTTAAATGTTGGATGACCATGTTTGAATAGAAATAAAGGGGATGATTAGTGGATAATCATTCCTTGATTATTCACTAATTTTGTCTTAATTATGTTAATTAGTTAATTGCATGCTTAAGGTGCACACACCACCTAGCCTAGGTTCTCCTAGATCTAAGGACTTGTTTGCTTGCTATTTGTATATGCATGCCATGCTTACTCAAAGGGTTAGAGGAACTTTGATTTAAACCTATTCAAAACTAGTGACACAATTAAGGACAATAATTAGGAACTTTGAGTAGAAAACTTAGAAAATTTATTGTGCTTAGAATTGATGTCCATTTGACTTGAAATTTGAACCATTCAAACTTAGTGACATTATTAGCCTTAGACAATTTATTTTACGGATTTTTGAAATCATTAAGACCACTAATTAATTTTCTAAGTCTTAAACCCTTAATTAAGCCTTTAAAACTTCTAAAAAATGTAATAAATCTATTTTAAATCCAAAAATTACATATAAACCCTCAAACTGACCAGAATCCAGTCCTTAATCCATGATAATTGCAAGCCCCTTGATTTGACAGCAATTTAAACCCTAATTTAATTTTAAGTGAAAATCAATATTTAATTAAGATAATTAATTAATAATAATTAAAAAATCCCAAAATCTCCCAAACACTTGGGGATCCCTCCTTAGGTTATTTCTGACCTTTGGAGGTGTTTTCAAGAGATTGGGAATTTGTTTGAAGCAAAATCACAAAAGGGGCCCTCTAATTAAGAAATTCCCAAAATTCATTAAAATGCCCAAACTTCGATAATCCATAACTAATTCCAGAAAAATCCAAATCTCCCAAACTCACTTGCATTCAATTCCTAATAAGGTCTAATATTTATTAAAAATATTAAATTCCAGAAATTTGCAATATTTTAAAAAGTCAACAAATCGGTCAACTCTAAGTCAAAACTAGTTCAAAACTTCAAACCTTCGTAATAAAATGCAGAAAACTCCAATTTCAACGTACTTACCTTCTAACTGATCGTAGTAAGGTCTAGTATTTTAATAAAATACAAACATTCCAGAATTTGAGCTTAATCAAAAATTCAATTTTTGACCCCTTAATTAAATCATTAAAATATTCTAAAAATTCATAAAACTCAAAGTTATTCTAAAATTCCAGAAAATGTTAACTTAATGTTTAAAATATTCAACAAACCTTTTAAAACACAACAACCATCCTATAGATGAATTTTATTGGCTGGACTACTCCGGGCTGCGGGGCTAAGTGTCCTAAGGAGGCTGGTTCCTCGAGCCTGGTGGCACAACGCCACGAATGGATTCTAAGGGGTGTTAAACTTTAAAATAGATTAATCATTAATTACCTAACCTTTTAAAACCTCTAATTCAATTACATTAGTTTGGTTTATCGGCTGGACTACTCCGGGCTGCGGGGCTAAGTGTCCTAAGGAGGCTGGTTCCTCGAGCCTGGTGGCACAACGCCACGAATCAATTAATGGCAAACTTAAATTAATCAAGCTTTTAAAATCAGTAACTAACTTTTTTTTTAATATTAATCCACTCTTTTAATTCTAACCAATTTAAATAACTTAATCAACCCCGATTGCTACTGGGTAACCCAAGCCTACGAGGCTATTAGCTTAGCCCCAAGGAAGGTGAAATAAACTTCACGGCCTCGGTGTGAAACAAAGGTAGTAATCAATTAACTTTTAAAATATATTTAATTAAAATTCTTAATTCATTAATATTTAAATTTTAATTTAAATCACCTTCTAAGCCTTAACAAATCCAAACTTTTAGACAACTTTAACTAATCACCCATTTTAGGATCTATCCCAGCCACACGACCTTTCTCACACACTTTAGATGATGTGCTAGGACAACCAACTTTAGATCTAGGATAGGCCGGTGTTTACTTTACTGTTGTGTGTCGGATTTTTCGTAGTTTTCACTGCATGTTGTGGATGAAATTGCTTTGCTGTGTCTGCTTACTTTTTCTGTACTCTGTGGATGGATTGATGTGTTTGGCGACTAGATTACCCTTAGGTTAGGTACGATCTGGATGTTGACACAGTTTTCTGCAGGTGGCCACGCTCATGCAGGGCAATATAAAAAGGGGGCAAATAAAAAAAAATGCATAAATATTATAAATTCTTTGCACAGGTGCTTCAGCTGCTAAAGCCCCCAAATCATAAAAAGAGCGTGGCCAGTGTGTTTACTTTCTTTTCTTCTCATATACAACTGCTTGGGGATAACTGCTTTTTATATATTAATTGCTTAGGATAACCCTGCAGGTGAGTCTAGATTTTTATTTTGATATAAATGTAATTTGTATAATTGTTAAGTGTTGTGAAAGTTAAGTTTGAGTTGGGATACATAGATCCAAAGCTTGGATTCCCAAGAGGAAAGGATACCCCTCTAGGGAACATTCCTTTTCCATTTGGAAATCCAAATTTGGATCATACCTCTTCCTTACCCAAAGAGGAAAGAGTGGCCATCCCCTTTAGAAGGAAGTGCCCTCTTATCCATTTGGGTAATCTGCTACGAAGATTCCAAGAAGATTGAAGAAAAGGAGTCCAAAGAAGAATGAAATTGAAGATTTTGAAGATTTGAAGATTGAGAGTATCCCACTCAAAATAACTTGCGTCATTACTAGGTTTAGAATCCGGGTTATTGTCAGTGGTGCCCGGCCACTTTACTTTCTGTAATATTCTGGTTTGTAATAAGTAGGGAAACTTTTCCTATGGACATTTATTAATTAGTTAAATATTTGATGTAATGATTTGATTGCCTTTAGGATTACTTGTTTTTACTAGTTTTTTGGCGATTGCATGCCGCTCTTTGTTTTCGCCTGGATACGCGAGGCTCATGAGGGTGTGAAATTTTTATACTCATAATCTTAAAAGTCTAAAATTTTAGTGAGTCTAAATAATGTAGAAAGATAACGAATCTAGGGAATTAGCCGGGGATCGCCCCCGGGGTCGCATGCATATTTTTGCATTACTCTTTCCTTGCTTTAGACCCTTCCCCGCCTGCGGGTAGAGTCCGGATAGTCTGACCTATGAGGACGAGGTGCCGGACCTGGGGAAGTCCAGTCTTCTAAAAAATTATTTTATAAGCCTGTTTTTAAAATTTCAAGCATATTTGATTTGAGGTTGTTAACCAGCATGCATTGCATTAGATACAAATTAAAGAGTAAAAATTTTAATTTCATAGTCCTTAGCATTTTAGCACCCAACATAAGTCAAAGGGGCCAATTAGGAAAATCTCTAGATGTCGGCCCCGCCTCCCCAAAACTTTAATTATAATGTCCCTACCACTCTTTCATAAAAGACCGGATTCATCTATTTTAAATCGATTAGGTGGTTAGCTGGCTCCCCAATCCAGGCCGGGGTAAGTCCAGACCTTGCACTGCATTAGTTAGGGTCGGACGACTGTGGTCCAGTGTCCAAAATAGATTTAGGATCTGGGGCAGATCTTTGATTATAAGACCCCAAATTTCGAGAATATAGTCTCAAATTTCTAATAAAATACTTAACTCTAATTAAAGCTTCATTTCAAATCCAAAACATAAAGCCCAACACTTAGACTAAGTTGGGACACTTCCGGATGGTTCTGGAATCTCAAAGTGTCCCCTACCTCTCATCCTTTAACTCCGTTAATAACTGTTCAATTTTGATCCATTCCCTTTTGATTTTCCAATAATTCTATTCATACTTTGATATCACTCCTAGAAATTCTAAACAAAATTTTGCCACTATTTTAATCGAGAGTTTTCGTAGGGGATTCTATCTCCCTACGATGTAATTAACTACGAGGGCTTGCGCTCGTAGGAGATTTAGACCCACACACACACCTGATTTTAAAATTGATTTTTCAAAGTTCAATTAGATTTCTTTGGGAAAACTTAAAATACTAAGTGATCATTATTATCATATTTAAAGAATTATCATTGAACGATATTTTCTCCCTTCGGAGAGAAATATCTTTCTTTGATAAGGCTTTGGATGTGAACCTAATGATCACACTTCTTGAATATTGTAGCTGGATATTCAATTGAACCTCAGTTTGACCCTTCGGGGTCACGTGAATTTCTCTTTAGCATCCGCTCACAATATTCAAGATGGATTTCACAATTCTAAGTCTGAATACCGTTATGAAAGTTTATTTTCATCCTTCGTGGTGATATACTCTTTCTAACGAGTCGATTCGACTTTAGAATTGGAACTTAACCTTAATCTTAAAATCCCCAAAGAAAACTAATATTTTTCAAAATATATTTTCAAAATTCCACCAACAGCCGACATTAACAGATCGACCTGGACGATATGAGTATCGGCCAGAACAATAAGCTCAAAACAGAAAGAAGTTGCCGCCATAGACAATTAAGGTAACAGATCGGCCTGGACGATACGTGTATCGTCCAAGATGATAAGCTCAAAATAGAAAGAAGTTGCCGCCATAGATAATTAAGGTATACTGTATTTTTAAATAATTGGCCAGGACGATCATTGATCGGTCTGGACGATATTAACAAATTATGTCTTAATTGATCAGGAAATCAAGGGAGTAATTAAAGATGATTGATACGATCATATCATCCTGGACGATCGCAGGATCGGCCAGGATGATCTATTCAAAAACCTTAGTTACTTCAGGATGATAAATATCAGCCAGCTCGAATTCAGGGCTATGCTCTGGATGATTTTCCTCTGATTTGAACTGATCGGCCGGGATGATCGTGAGATCAGCCTGGATGATCAAGCCAATTTTAAATCATCCAGTTTGCATTTGGGGTGATGCTCTGGCCGATCTTCTGAGTTCTGTACTGATCGGCTAGGCCGATGTCCATATCGGCCTGGACGATATTGTCGGCAACTTGCAATTAATGAACTCCTTTGAAGCTCTTCTATTTAAGAGCTCTAATTCAATGTTTTGAAAAACCTTTTTGATTCTTCCTCGACCTGAGAAGGCCTTGAGGAGAGAAAGAGAGAGAGGGAGAGAGAGAGAGAGGATCTTGTGAGGGGGAGCTTGTGAGGGGATTCACAAGGGTTACTTCAAGGATCGCTCTGCTTCTTCTTCATCTAGAGCTTCTATTCCGTGGAAGGGTCGGTAGAGGTAAGGAGTCAGCATCTGGTTGTTGGTTCTCTGCCAGCTTCAGGAGGAAGCAAAAGGAGATATGTTCTCTGCCTTGCCGGGGTGGCAAAAAGGTGGTTCTTGCAAAGGCTCCTCCGCCTTGCTGTGGGGGCTAAAGGAGAGTCACGTTTGTAGTGCAATACTTGGAGGGTGCATCCAAGGAGTGGACGTAGGTCAAGTTGACTGAACCACTATAAATTTCTGTGTTATTGTTTTCTTGCTTCTGCACTTTAATTTCCGTATTGTTTATTTTTCTCGTGGTGTGATTTTGGTTTATGTGATTTTTGTTCTTTGTGAAAAGAATTTTTTAAAATACCAATTCACCCCCCCCCCCCTCTTGGTTAGCTTGGGACTAAGTTCATTGGGCTTAACATCCCTAACGAACTTTCAAATTTTACATACTGATTCCTCCTTTAATAATTGCATAAAGGAAGGAGGAACCTTATTGAGCCCTATATCATCCAAACAAAAATAAGCAAAAATAGCATAGTTAGCACATAAGTCCGGTAACTTATTACCACCCCTTTCTATACAATTAAAAATCATATAACTAAAATCTTTAGTAAAAGATAGTTCTTCAAACTCTTTCCCATCTCTTTTGTATGAATTCTGAATGAACTTGATAACATTGGCATTATCTCCTTCAATAATGATTCATTTATATTCCATCATCCAATCTTTTATCATCACTTTAATGGTCTTTATAGCTAGAAGCTCCATGTAAGCTATATCTGAATGTTCACATGATTTACGAAAAGCCAAACGAAACCTCCCTTTGTTATATCTGAATACACTGCCAACCCCACCTTAGTAGGAAGGTAAAAATGCTGCATCTACATTCACTTTGATCCAATCGGGTGGAGGACGGTGCCAAGCTTTATCCAACAGGAAGATCTGATTGGAATCCAACTATCCTGAATTGTTCCCCTTAATAGGTTTGTGCACAGCTGTATAGTTGAAAGATTCGGTTGCTTAAAGACTGCAATTATTTTAATTTTCCCATGGACCAACTCATTCCTTCCCTTACAAGTAAAGTAAACAATATTGCAGAAAAGATTCAACATAAAAGGATTAAGTTTCCTCATCCAATTCCAGCGATCTTCAAAGTAGGAGACAATTGGTAACATGAATCCCCTTTGATTTAGAAGAAGGATAACCTCCTTCAGTTTCTTACAGTTCACCATCAAATGCTCTGTATCTTCAACTTCATTGCATCCTCTAGGACACAAGCTATTTGGCTCCAATCTTCTATAAGATAAGAAATGGAAAGTTGGTAAATAGTTGTTTAATAACTTGCACCAGAACATCTCCACCCTTTCATTCATCTTTGCTTTCTTCAAAAACCGCCAATACTTGTACTCTTCAAAATCCTATTTTGCCGCCAAACCAGCCATTGCTAAAATTGATTTTCCAGGTAATCCTTGAATGACCCTCAGCTTGTCTTCCTGATTATTTTAAAAAAATTGAATTTTACAAATCATTTCCACCAGCTCACCTCCAAAATATTTCTTTACTTCAGCAACATTCCATCTCCCTTCCAAAATTAAATCACTTAACTTTATAGTTTCCATATTACAATCTTTTTCCACTACAAATGTTGACCAAATGTTTAAGCTCTTATCCATGATCCATATATCATTAAAGATATCAATTGACTCCCCATTTTCTATCTTCCATCTCACTATATTTTTAAGATGCCTACCTCCATCCTTGATTAACTTCCAAGATGGCGAAGAAGATCTCCTCCCAGCAGTTTGATCCTAGATCAGACCATATTTTAGATATAAGCACATTGAATCTTTGTCTTAAACATATTTCCATGCATGCTTTGCTCTTAAGGGGCCCACTTTGGTAGAGCTTGAATGCAACCCACGGCTACCATTCTCCAAAAGTTTACACATATTACTCCAACTCATGTAATGAAGACCTAGACCTCCATTCATCTTTCTCCAAATAAAACTTCTACATAGCTTATCAATTTCATTTAAAGTACTCATTGGAATCATAGAATGTGTAGAGTAGAATGATGGGTAAGAGAGTAAAACCATTTTGACAAGTGCAATCTTCCCCGCTAAAGAGATGAACTTGGCACCCCAAGTATTTAAGATTTTTAACACTTTGTCAAAAACAAATTGGAAATTCCATCTTCCTTAGTCTTCTGAAATCCATCTTAATTTCAAGATAAAAAAACTCTTTATCTGATTTGAATCCAATGATATGTGTAATAGCCTTCCTCCTCCTTCTTTTCATCATTTTACCAAACAAAATCACTGATTTTCTTTCATTTACTTTCTTACAATCCACCCATAGAAATCCTTCAAGATACCTTTGATCTTCTTGACACTTGTTACCTTTGCATCTGAGAATATTACTATGTCATCCGCATAAAGAAAATGAGAGATCATTGGGCCATTTGTGCTAACCTTGATACCAATTGAGTCATCTTCAAAGAGAGCATTAGACAATAACTGAGAGCAAAGAATAAAAAGATACGGGGATAATGGGAATCCCTGCCGAAATCCATATTTAGCCTTTATCCTATCAGTTTGATTCCCATTAATTATCAAAGAAAATGAGGGATTTATAACACAATCCATGATTAATTTAGAGAAAAATATAGGAAATCCAAAGTACACCAAAGACTTGTTTAGAGCCGGCCAACCCATGGAGTCATATGCTTCTTCCATGTCAATTTTGAATGAAACTAACCCACTAGAAGATTTATAAATTCTAAATTTTTGAAAAATATCTTGGGCTATAAGAATATTTTTCAAAATTGATCTCCCTTTTAAGAAAGCAACTTGCTCATTAGAAATTATCTTTGAGATTATGCAAGACATTATATTAAACAAAACTTTGGCCACTATTTTGTAAATCATTTTGTACAAGCTTATAGGTCTATAGTTGGATGGAGTCGAAGGATTACATACTTTAGGAATCAGCACAATGATAGTTTCTTTTCAATTCACACACATTTTAGCTGATATGCAAAACTGATTTAATGCATTCCAAACATCCTCTTTTAGAATAGACCAATAGCTTTTGAAAAAGGAGTATGATATGCCATCATTCCCCTATGCAATGAATCCCATAGATTCTTTTATCACACTATCCACTTCTTCAACTGAGAAACATTTGTTCAATAAGATTATATCCTCCTCATCCAGAGTTCTTTTCAGTTTTGGCCAACCATCCAGTGAACAGGTTTTTCCTCCCCATTTTCCATTGAAGAACCTTAGCAAAACATTCTCAATCTGATGTTGGCTCTCCACATTGCATCCATATTCATCTTTTATACTAAACATAAAATTGGAATTCCTTCTAGCACTTGCAAAGGATTGAAAACATCTAGAATTGCAATCATCTTCAACAGTCTATTTCACTTTTGATCGCTGTCTCCACCAAGTGTTGAGTCGAAGTAAAGTTGAATTAAGCTCATTGATTTTGGTCTTCAGGCACCAAATGTCGTCACTTGAAAGAAATCCATCATCTTCTTCTTTTATTTGTAATTGGAAAATCTCTTTCTTTAATAGTTCTTTCTGTTGATTTAAGCCTTTAAATTTTGCTCTACTCCAAAAAAATAGAGACTTCAAAGCCCTTTTAATTTTTTTATAAAAATTTGAGATGAGCTCCCACCAGTTTTTATGTTCCATGCCTTTCTCACCAGAGCTACTGAAGCCAAAAATGAAGTCCAAATATCTTCAACCTTAATTATTCTTTTAACTGAATGATGAATTCCAAAAAGATTCATCATAATGGGGAAATGATCCAATGCTACTCTTGGAAGGTGTTTCACCACTAAACCATGAGAAGAGTTAATGGCCCAAGAGTTCACGAAGCATCTGTCTAGCCTTTCTAGAATTTGGTCATTACCTGAATGGTTTTTACACCATGTAAATTTCGGGCCAACATATTGACCTCATGGATGTCATTGCAAGTGAGGAAGGTCTTCATCTCTTTAGGGCCCATGGAAAAAGTTAATCTTCTACCACCCCTTTTGTCTTCCTTAGTAAGTAGACAGTTGAAGTCACCACCTATTACCATTGGAAAATAAATACTAACATGAGCTTCCAGTCATTTTAGATAAGAGGGGAACAATTTCGAATCCAATACACTGAAAGATTCTAAATTGTTTTTCCAACTTAAAGAATTCCAATACACTGAAAGATTCCAAATTGTTTTTCCAACTTACCACAATACCTCTAGAAAACCCTTCTGAAGGGACATGAAAATGATCCCAACCAGGACCAATCAAAGAGTTAACATCACTACTATCAATACACATCAACTTAGATTCCAAAAGGCCAATAAACAAAACATCATTTTCTTTCACCACCTCCTTGATATATAGAGAAGCCTTCTTTTTCTTAGCTCCTCTACAAATTCAAAAAACTATTGAGTCATTTTAGATAAGAGGGGAAGGGTTCCCCACTTTCTCCATTGAATCTCCTTCCACTCTTCTACTTGTAGATTCTGGTCTAATTTGTCCCAAACTTTTTAATTGCTTAGTACCTTTATTTTTAGAAATAATATTTCCACCTTCCTGACTATTCCCTTCAAAATTCAATATTTTAACATGATTTGATACAACATCACCTCCTTTCATCGTCTCTGTGACCTTTCAAGAGTTTCATCAACAAGCCAACCTTCCTCGATCATAACATTTAAACATTCATACTTATTATCAGTAAAGAAGAAATCATTATGTTTGAGATTCATACCATTAGGTAGATCACAAGTAGAAATCAAATCCAGGCAATTTTGAGTTCCACCTCCATGCTTTAGACCTCTGGGATTCTTGATAAGATCTTCCAGATTATCGAAATTAGCTTTTGAATCAACCTTCCTTTCTTCATTACTGGACTGATCCACAACTACCAGATTTCCTTTCAGAGAATCAAGGCCCCGTCCAGCAGCTTGAGGCATTTCATCTTTAGCAATTAGCTTATTTCCTTCCACCACAACAACTATTTCAGAATTTCCAATAGCATATATTTTATCCCCCATCAGTTCAGTATTCCTTTCAACAGCAATGACCAACTGATCTTCAGGATTTTTAATAGCATTCCTTTCATTAACATGATTTACCAAGAGTTTGAATTCTGGTTTCTTTGAATTCTTCTTCCCATAATTCACATGGACCCAATATCCATAGTCTTCTCTAACATCATCAGCAGCTCCATAATATTTTCTTTTATCAGCTTCAACTTCAACATTTTTAACATTTTTCCTTTAATCTTCACTAACAACTTGATTTTGGATGGAAGCTACTCCCTTTTGAGAGCAGTTTTCTTTCAAATGCCCAATCTTCCCACAAGTGAAGTAGAAGGTAGGAAGTCTTTCATATTAAATGCATTGATAGAATTTACCCAAATTCCCTTCAACCCAAACACCCAAGGGTAGTTTTTTATCAAGTTTTACAATGACACAAACTCTTGAAAATTCTCTTCTACCCCATTGGAACATGTTTCCATCTATTAAATAAAGAGTGCCTTCCATGGAATCAATCCTACGAACATTTATCTCATCCCAACTTTGTAATGGATGATTAGCCATACGAATCCTTATAGGTGCTTTTAAACCTTTGAAGGAAGTAGGAGAAAAAGATGGAGACCATCTATCCATTCCCACAACATTCTCATTCACATACCACGGACCCGTGGTAAAAACCTTGTCCATAACTTTTGGATTCTGAAATGCACATAGAACCCAACCCATTCCGAGTAAGGTCAAATGAAATTTCCCAAAAATGCCCCATTGCCTTCTTAACTCCATACTTATGATATGGAAAGGAATATTGTCACTGAAGATTTTGATTACCAAGGATTTTTGAAGTATGTTTGAGTTCTCCAGCTCATTTCCTATGTGCAATTTAACTGTTGATTCATTTTTAATGAAACCTTTCCCCAGATCTATATCAATTACTCTGATGTTGGTCTTCTTACTCCATGCATTTTTCTTCACATTACCTGGCTTTTCTTTAGGACCATCGAAGCTGTTAGCAAATAAGTTACAATTACCAGGTTCACCTGATTCACAGTTCCTAACTTTGTTTAGATCTAAAGTTATATGCTTAAAGCAGGAACTATCTAGCCCCAGAATAACAGACGCAAATGCAACTCCTATCTCAGCTTCCATGTTCTGCACATTTGAAATAGGACCAAACATAAGTTTCTCCTTCTTAGACTTGTCTTAACTAATAGCTTCATTTTCCCTTACTTTAATGAGAAATTACCACTAGAATCATCTTTCACCGCACTAAAAGATGAATTGCCCAAATAAGATTAACAACACCTTTTGAATTCTTGAACTCTTCAACCGAAGACTGATTTTTTACATAAATTTTGAATAAAATCTTCTTTCCCTTACCGACAACTTTAAATTGAACATTCTCCTTTAATAATCCTCCCTCTTTTATCACCAAAGGTCAATCCATTCTGAATTTAACTTTTAAATCTTTATCAAACTTTGAATCCCCAAAGGCTGGAGGAGACGAAATAAATATGAATCGAGAACCATTCCAGGATGGAATTGATGGTGGCTGAATGTTGAAGGAGACACCAGCTAGAGATTGCCAGCGACCCTCCGACATCATCAAAGCCAAGCAGAAAACCCATGCGCTAGAGAATTTTAAAATCCATCTTTTCTTGGAATAAATGGAGCTTCCTCTCTTCACTGAAATATTAATTTCATTCCCCACATTTACATCAACTCTCAATGTAATTCGACTAGTGAGGGTCGGTTTAGGAGAAAATATTTTTAGTTTGCTAATTCAACCAATATTATTTATCTTCATAAAAAAGGTAGAGATTGTTACAACTCAGGCTTCCGAGTTTATAGTTTTGATGATAACAAATATTATTGGTTAACTCTTCATTTCTCTTATTATTTATAGTTCATATTTGTTTGTGTGTTGACTAATATTTTAGGTACACTATGCACCGTTCTTTGAATATTCAGTGCTCAAGATTGGGTAGAATTTGTTATGTTAAATGAGTTTGTAATTTTTATTTATTTATTTTTAATTTATTGAGGGAAGTCTTTTAATGATGTATGTTATATTAGTGATTGTGCACACATAAAGGGGGAGCAAAATATGATTTTTAATATTTTATTTTTTATGTAAATCGTACAGTACGATCTGGATCATACTGTATGATCTCGTGTAAAAAAAATTAATTAAAATATTTTATTTTCCTAGAGAAAATATTTTTAAAATAAAACTAATCATATAGTATGATCACCACATTGTATTAGATGATCTGTTATAATTAGAAAGCCTACCATTCGTTAAATTAGGCAAAAATTTGAATTTGAAAAGTAATTCTAATCTATTGAACAAACATGATCGTACTGTACGATATTTAAACTATTACGTAATTTAATCCTATGATTAGTCAATTAAAATGGCTTAGTTTTGATATTTTGATCATCTTGTATGAATTGGAACATACTGTACGATCAACATAGATGATTTTAGTTGTCCCATGCTTCGTCCTGGATGAACTACATTTTTATTGAACTGTTCATACAGTACTAACTGGAAATCATATAGTACGAACAGGCAAATTGGAAATGTTTGTATATTACTAACTGGTGATCGTACTGCATTTTTATTGAACTATTCTTACAATACTAACTGGATATCGTATAGTATGAATAGTAAAATTGAAATGTTTGTATAATACTAACTGGTGATTGTATAGTACTAACAGGTGAAATTTTGCACATCGTACTAGACGATCTTGCGATTGTACCGTATGTTCTTTGACAGTTAAAATTTTTTTAGGGTTTTTTGAGGCCCTTTATTTAATCTTTCTCATAAGTCTTTATAAGAGTCTTTAGCAACCATTGAAGATTCATTTTTCTAAAGATAATGTGAAGAGAGAACTTGAAAGGGAGAGAGGAAAGGGTGGAGATTTAGAGAGGGTGAAGATCCTTGGAGGTGGTTTCAAGGAAGTGTGAAGGGGATTTCACATGGTTTCTCCAGCAAGCTTGCACCTTAGTACCATCAGATGCAAGGTTCGTCTTAAGAGAAATTTTGGAAAGAAGAAGATCTCTTTGTTGTCTAGGGACCCCACTCCACCCCTGCACCAAGGAAGGTGGATGTTATTTTGCATAAGGACTTCTCCGCCTAGTTGTGGGGGCTCAAGGAGAGTTATTAAAGGTTTTGTGCAATACTCAGAGGGTTCCTCCGGGGAGTGGACATAGGTCAAGGTTTGACCGACCACTATAAAACCGGTGCATTCCTTCCTTTATTACTTTTGCACTTTATTTCTGTATTTATTTTCTTATGATTAATTGCGTGGGAGAAATTGATAATCTATCTTTTTATTGTGAATGTAATTCTCTTGTATATAAAGTTATAATTTTTTTTCTTTTTATTAAACAATATTTTAAATATCTAATTCACCCCCTCTTGGAGCATCTCATACTTTAACATCTTGGTCACTTTGACCAAGAAGAGGTATGCGAACTAACTTATTATCAATTACTTGATGTTTCTGAGAAAATACATTTATTATATATAAAGCTTAAGAAATCACATACTAGCCTAAAATTTGAATTATTGAATTAGTAAAACGAGAATGAAATCTTGATGAAAGATCATTCAACACTTGATAGGAATCACAAGACATTTCTTAATGAGTTAAATAAAAAGTATTCTGATTTAATAGTTTAACATGATTTATTAAAAACATTGCATGATGTACTAGAAATTGTATATAAGAATTTTAAAACTCTTGCAACTGATTTGGATAGTAGGGAGCTTGCATTGAGAATTAAAAATACAAAGCTTAAGAATGCAAATCAATATTTCTAAGTCAAGATAAATGCTTTTGAAGAAAACAAATAACTTCCTTCACTTGAAGAGTTTTGCAATCCATCACAACAACATGCATCATTCAAACCTATGAAGAGGAACTAAAACCCAAGTAGACTTGTAAACCCTTTTTCTAGTATTAATATTTTTCATGTCGCATACTAGGACACATCTCACATACTAGCCCTGTTCACCGTAGTACACATTGGGTGTGGAGACCCAAATTGCATGATTCACAATATAACACACATGCATTGCATTCTCCATTCCATAAGAAGGGACCCAAACTTGTTTGGGTTCCTAAATCTAACATTTAATTATTTTATAGGTGTGCTCCCACCAAAGATCTCAAGAATGCAAGTAGTACCTAGAAAGTAGATGCTCATGACTTATAATTAGAGATGCCAATCAATTTATTTTGCTGCAGGCCAGGGCTGGAGGCAAGGTCACTCTTAGAGACAACACCACCAGGAAAGTGGTGGGCACAAGTTTAATTTGAAACTGCAAGAACTTTTTGATTAAAAATATTTTACTTGTTGATGGCTTGAAACACAACTTACTAAGTATTAGTCAGCTCTACAATAATGGTTTCATCATAAAGTTTTTGTCAAACACATGCATCATTAGCTTGAATAATAACACTGTTTTGTAAGGAAAATGATTAATAACATTTACATGATTCATTTAAATAACATTGAATGTTCTACCTTTTTTAATTAAAAACTATTGCTGATGAGTCTTGGCTATGACATAGGAGGTTATCTCAAGCCACCATGAAAACCCTTAAGAGAGTAATACAAAAGGACCTAATTAGACGTATCCCAAAGCTTAAGTTAACTAAGGACCACCTTTGTGATGCATGTCAAGTAAGGAAACAAGTTAAATCTTCTTTCCCTTCCATTAAGAACATTAGCACCTCTAGACCTTTAGAAGTCCTTCATATGGATTTGTTTGGTCCCATTAGTACCGCTAACTTAGGGGGAAAAGCCTATGGATTTGTGATTAATGATTACTAGTTTAGGTTCACTTGGATTAGATTTCTGTCACATAAAAGTGAATTTTTTGATATATTTAAATACTTCACCACTTAGATTAAGAAAATGATAGGTTGTGAGATCTTGACCATCCATAGTGTGTTGAAACTTGTTTAATATGAAGTAGGTTTTTATACCTAAGCTTATATCCCAGCGGCTAACCAAGAGGGGGTTAATTGGTAATTTAAAAATTATCCCTCTTTTAAAATTTAAACCGATAATAATTTTAATGAATTTTTGTAGAAAAAGTATTTTTTTTAACCACAAATTAAACAATACAGTAAAATAAAAACAAAAGCAGCGGAAAATAAAAAGACACAAGATTTATAGTGGTTCAATCAAACACGACCAACATCCACTCCCCGGAGGCACACTCCGAGTATTACACTAATACCACTAGTGAATCTCCTTTTGCACCCACAGTAAGGCGGAGAAGCCTTTACAAAAACTCTCTTCCACCACTACCCGGTGCGACAGAGAACCGTCGTCCTTTTACACTCTCCAAGTATTGGCAGAGAACCGTTGTCCTTTTACACTCTCTAAGTGTTGGCAGAGAATCATCCATCATTTCATACTCTCCATGTGTGGGCAGAGAATCCTTCATCCTTTTACACTCTCAAAGTGTTGGTAGAGAACCCTTCGTCAATTAACACTCCACGAGTGTTGGCAGAGAATTGGATCTCCTTGATAGATCTTCTCACGAGAAATCTAGAAAGACGAGAGAAAAGAGTGAAATAATCACAAATCATAATTGAAGATTTTTACCTTTGAGTACCAAGTGAATCCTTCACACTCCAGTAGTAAGAATCCTCCTTCAAACACTCTCTCCTTCACTCTCCCTTCAGTTTACATGAAAACCAGTAAGCAAAAAGATTACAAAGTAGTTTATAAAGGACCTTTTATATGAAAGTCATGAAAAACCGTCCAAAAACTATAAATTTTCAATTTTGTACGTACATGATCATCCTATACGATCGTGATTTTATACGTACGAATAGTGCAAAACTGTTATGTATGAACTCTTATGTGCATTGGGACGAGGTGACTTCGTACCCGATTATCATCCTGTACGAACTTAGTTCGTCCGGTACAAATAGTTATTTTAAAGCCACATTGAAACATAACTACAGACGATCCATATGTTAAAAGAACAGAGAACATCATCCTGGGATGAATGTTCATGTTCGTCTTGACGAACAGTACAAACCTTGAAACCCAAGAAGATCATCCTAGGACGAATGGCGTGTTTCGTCTGGACGAACTGTTCAAAATGAGAATCCCGAGGACATTTCTAGGGATGAATTTGGTATTTCGTCTGGATGATCCGTTCAGAGTAAGGATCCAGAGGAGTTCATCCTGGGATGAATTGGTTATTTTGTTCGAATGATTAGTTCAAGTTGTGAATCTAGGGAAGATTGTCCTGAAACAAATGGTCCATTTGATCTGGACAAACAGTTCAAAGTGAGAAATCAGAGGACATCGTCCAGGGATGAATTTGGTATTTCATCTGGACGATCAGGACTTAGAAAAATTTCTTCACTTTCTTATTTTTTCCATTGCTCTCCGAGGGGTATAACTGACTTGATCGTCCCGTACGAACAATGTTTATCCCGTACGATCAGTAAAAAAAATTGAATTTTTAAAGATCTTCCTCACTGTGTGTGTGCTAGGTTGCTCAATTTCAATCGTACTATTTCTGACTCAATAAATTGAAAAATATAAACTTCAAGTTAAAAAATATCATATACTGAATTTGATTTGAAGTCTTCAGTATTCTGGAGTACGATTATCCTAAAATGTTAGTCCACACAAGATAAAACATAATTCTTCTAAAAAGTGTTAGAAAAAAAATACTAATTGGAACAATAATATTTGGAATCGTCAAAACTATATAAGTTGCAAGAATGTAAAACATGCAAATAGCAACTCTCTTAACAATCTCCCCCTTTTTGATGATGGAAAAATAATTATTATTTATAAATATTTCAAATTCTAAAGCATCTTCTAAACTCCCCCTGAATTGATAAACTCCCCCTGAACTGATAAACAAGTGAGAATAAGGAGGTTCACCAACATTTGCACAACAGTCTCTTTATATTAATTTTTTAATAAAAAAAGAGATACGATAGAACATATATGATACAAATAAAAATGAATACAAACACGAGCAAAAACGTTAGAAATAAAAAATATTTCTCTCTGTTTTTTACAACAATAAAAAGAGAAGAAGAAAAAAAACAAAAAGAGAAATGTAAGAAATCATATGATAATTCTTTGATAATTGATCCTTGAAAGTGATTGAGATAAATTTGCAAAAAAATTAAAAAATCATCAGGCAAATAAAATGATTCATTTGATTTAAGAAAAGATATAACATCGATAATAAAAAGAATTGTCAGAAACATGAGTCAATTTAGTTTTGAGATAAAGAATATCATTGCAAAAATGATGAATATAAAATTTATATACTTCAAATTTTCAATACCAAATAAAATCATACAGAAGTTTAACTTGAATTAAAAGATTGAAAGATTAAGGAAAGAATTAACTACCACATGCGGCACTTTGCGCATCCTTCTCAATAGTTGTGGCATATTTTTTTGCATCTTTTTACTTATGGGATTATTTTGTGCCTCTTTTTTAAATTGCGAACCATTGTGCATTCTTTTTTATTTTTATATATTTGTACATTTTTCAAGAGTAATCTTGATCTTTCCAAAATCAACAATAAAAAAATTTCTCTTAAGTATGATAATATTTATATTGAAAATAGAAATACAAAATAAGAAAACATCACAATTACAATAATAATATAAAACTTTAAATTAGTCTAACACGAGACATGAGATTGACATTCTTAATTACATCAAGTTATAAGTACAACTTAAATTTAGAAAAATTACATTTTTTAATGAATTCAATTTTGTGTTGCAATTGAAGATATAGCACTTATAAGATAAAAAAATTTTAGGGATTATCATATAGGCTAACACACATTTCAAAACAAGATTAAAGGAAGACAATAACTTATATTGATATCAAGATGAAAATTATTACATTCAGTACAAATGATATCAATACACTCACAATCTAAAAAAAAATAAAACACAAAACATAACATAAAAGCATAACTGCTAACAACACATCACTGATACAAACATATCACATCACATTGAAATGCATAAAGAACTACATTGATCACTCAGAAGGACCTTGATCAAAAGGAGGTTGCTAGTTGTAGAAATTAAAATAACTGGTCATCATAATCATATTTGAGTTTATACCATCGATTTGCTCTCGCATCCAACTCATATCCTGATGGTACTAAGCATCCTGCATTTGTAGATGAGTTTCAATTTGATCAAAGTGTTGATCAAAATGAGTCTCTAGAAGATCAAATATGTGAACCAAATCTTCATAATTTGGTTCACCAGCAGGTGCAGGTGGAGGTGCTCCCATTTCCTCCTCTGAGTCACTACTAATATGTTGTTCAAGATGCTCATCTTTATTAAAGGTTGCTCAAAAAGATCCATCATTATAGTAGAGAGGCTCCTCTAGATTTTGAACTGGATGGACTTCTTCAAACTTTTTCTCCAAAATATAGGTCACAAGATAGCCACTCTTAATCGTAACGCCCGTATCATCCAGCATGTTCTTCACACATCCATTTATCTTAAAATTAGTGATCGAGTCAATATCACACCTCTTCTTTCTATAGTGACCAATCTGATTATGACCAATCAACCTATAGATGAAGCCCAACATACCATTAATTATATTTATGGACTATCTGAGATTGGCCATGTCACCCACAAAAGAAAGAAAAATATGACCTACTCCTCTACATCCTCTAATTACTTGATTTAATGTTGTCCAGTCATAGTTAGTGGAGGAGGTCAAAGTGTGGGCTCTAATCCCTTGAGTTCTTAAGTTTATAAAAATTCCCAAGTCTTCTTTAGTGATTTCTACTTTCTTTTTTAAAACATCCTAATCACAGATTGGTTAGAGTTAAAAGACATATTGGCAAAAAAGTAGTGGAAGGTTTCTTTATTTTACAAATGGATAAGAGTGAGGATAAGGCCGACTTGGGTGGAAGCAAAAAGGTGCATTACCTTGAAAGTGAGCTGCTCCTGAAGAAGGACTCTAGAGGGAGTGATTTTGGCAGAAGCAAATCTAGGGAAGGATTCTTCATTTGCCTTGGATAGGAAGTTTTCACTAGTGTTTTTGGGTGGTCCCTTAGCAAGCACCTTTTGTCTTTTGCTAGAACTAGCCATGAAGAAAGCCTAGGAGAATGAAGGATTGAAAGGGATTTTAGAAGAGATGAGATTTGAGTTCAGAACCCTTCTATTTAAAGAAAAATAAAGAGTTTTTGTATAGACAAAATAAATTTTGTCCCGTACGAATTTTGGTTCGTACATACGAAAAATATTTCATATGGACGAATGAATACGTCCAAAAATGAAACGACTTTTCGTACTCACACAAGTTAGGCATCCTTTTGTACAGACTTTTGACTAAGATGGTCATACAGACGAACAGGTGTTCGTCTAGGACGATCAGAAATTTATGATCATTTTTATGATAGTTTGAAACATCCCCTGCTTTGAAATGCCACGTGTTTATATGGAAGAACCAAAGGTTTGTACGTTCGATCAGGAATAATTTATTTGATCTTATCCATATAACTGCCTTCACACAAACATATGATTGAATATATATCGTCTGGATGATCGTCGCGATCGTACAGACGAACAGTGAAATGAAAACTGAAAAATTATATGCAAATTATTTAAATCTGACAGTTAATACAATACACAATTCGTCCCGTATGAAATGAATTTCGTCCAGACGATTATCACTTAAAACAAATTGAGAAAATATTCAAAATCATGAATCTAGATGTGAGAGAACACAAAACAACATGGACAAAAATTATTAAAACCAAACACAAACACAAAAAAAATGATGGAAAATACAAAAAATCACAAAATCAAAGGACTCACAAAATACTAACAAAAATACACATCAATGTTGTAGAATCATTTTTATTTAAGCATTCAAATCAATTACACCAAACCTTATTCTTAATATGCTGAAGGTATCAAATGCAAGTGGTTTTGTAAAAATGTCTACAAGTTGATTTTCTATGGTAATATAAATAAGTTCAATTTCTTCCTAGGATACATGATCCCTTATGAAATGATGCCTGATGTCTATATGTTTGGTTCTTAAAGGTTGAATAGTATTTTTAGAAATACAAATAGCACTAGTGTTATCACAATAAATAGGAATAGTGCCTATAGTTAATTCTAAATCAATCAACTGTTATTTCAACCAAAATACTCATGCCACACAACTTCTTAATACAATGTATTCAGCTTCAGTAGTAGATATGGCTACTGAATTTAATTTTCTACTAGACCAAGAGTCTAAAGAATTTTTAATAAAATGACATATTCCAGAAGTGCTATTTGTATCAATCTTATAACCTGCAAAGTCTGAATCTGAATAACCAATTATTTCAAATGAAGAGCTAATCTTAGGATACCAAATTTCTAAGTTCTGAGTTCCTAACAAATATCTTAAAATTATTTCTACTACAGTCAAATGTGTTTTTTTAGGATCTGATTGAAATCTAACACATAAATAAATACTAAACAAGATATTGGGCCGCCTAGCTGTCAAGTAAAGTAAATATTCAATAATCCCTTTAAATTTCTTTTGATCAACAGATTTTTTCTTAGGGTCCTTATCCAACTGAACTGAGGAACTCATAGGTGTACTAACAGGTTTAGCATTATCCATTTCATACTTTTTGAGAATGTCCTTAACATATTTCGATTGACTAAGAAATATACCCTCCTCAATTTGCTTTATGCTAAAGCTTAAAAAGTAACTTTAATCTCCCATTAGACTCATCTCAAATTCATTACTCATTGTTTTATAAAAATCATCACAAAGATTTTTATTTGAAGATCCAAAAATGATGTCATCAACATAAATTTGTACAATGAGTATATCCTTTCTAATTTTCTTCAAAATGAGGGTCGTATCCACACTCACTTTTCTAAAATATTTCTCAAGTAAGAATGTGCTCAACTTCTCATATCAATCCCTAGGTGTCTGTTTCAATCCATATAATGCCTTTTTTAGTTTGAAAACATGATTTGGGTGTTTAGAATTTTCAAAGCCTGGAGGTTGTTCTAAAAAACATCCTCTAGTTTTACCCCAATTAAAAGGCACTTTTAACATCTATTTGATAAAATTTAAATCCTCTAAAATAGGTAAAGGCTAACAAAACCCTAGTAGCTTCAAGTCTAGCTACAGGGGCAAAAATCTCCTCAAAATCAATTCCTTCAATTTAATTATACCCCTTCTCCAACAATCTAGCCTTATTTCTAATGACTACTCCCGAGTCATTCATTTTGTTCTTGAAAACCCGCTTAGTTCCAACTACACTTTAATCCTTTGGCCTTGCAGTTAATTCCCAAACTTTATTTCTTACAAATTGATTTAACTCTTCTTGTGTAGCCAAAATCCAAAATTCATTCGAAAGTACTTGATTAATATTTTTGGGTTCTATGATTGAAATAAAGCCTGAATGATTGACTTCTTTATTTAATCCACGCCTAGTACTTACACCCTCAGTAGGTTCACCTATAATCAATTCCTTTGGGTGGTTCTTAGAAAATCTCAAAACTCTAGGAAAAGGATTTTCTATCTCAAAATTTTCTTCCAAATTTATTTTATCAATCTTTTGGGAGTTAATCTCAATCTCATCTTCTACAACATTTGACTCTTCCAAAATTTTAGATTCATCAAATACAACATGTGTGGTCTCCTCAATTACCAAAGTTCTTTTATTGAATTCTATATAAGATTTTCCAACACTTAAGTATCCTATAAAAATTCCTTCATCTGATTTTGGATCAAATTTTCCTAAGGTAGTTTTCCATTATTATGAATAAACACCTTACATCCAAAAACATGCAAATATGACAAATTAGGTGTTCTTCCTTTTAGCAACCCGTATGGTATTTTTTTTAATTTTGATCTCACATTCACCCTATTCAGAATATAAGATGCAGTGCTAATAGTTTCAGCCCAAAAATATTTAGGAAGTGAGTATTCTTCCAATATGGCTTGGGTGGCTTCTATTAATATTCTATTTTTTCTTTTGACTACACCATTCTACTGAGGGGTTCTAGATGCAAAAAAATTATGATCAATTCCTTTCTCCTTACAAAAATCCACAAATTTTTCATTCTCAAATTCTTCTCCATGATCTCTTTGAATAGTCAAAATTTCACATCCTAGCTTTGTTTGAATCCAAGTCGAAAAGTTTTTAAATTCCTCAAATGATTCACTCTTATGAAATAGAAATCTAACACGTGAATCTAGAGTAATCATCCACAATCACAAATTCATATACCTTCCCTCCTAGACTTGCAGTTCCAATTGGTCCAAAAAGATCCATATACAAAATCTCCAATGGTTTACTAGTTCTAAGATCTTTAGTGGACTGAAAAGAGGACTTCACCTATTTTCCTAATTGACATGCATCACAAAGGCGATCCATAGTAAAGTCTAGTTTTGGTATACCTCTTACTAGGTTCTTTTGGGTAATCCTCCGAAGGTTTTTCATGCTAGAGTGACAAAGTCTCTTATGCTAAAGCCATGACTCATCAGAAATAGTTTAAAAAAAAAATCAGTAGGAATTTTAATGCAATTCAAGTCTAGTATATACATGTTGTTTACCCTTATACCATTCAAAATATCATTTTCATTTAGGCTTAACATGCAGCTAGTAGGAAAAAATTTTACACGGTATATTTTATGACATAGCTGGCTAATACTTAACAAATTATTCTTTAAGCCTGCTACCAATAACACATTTTGAATGAAAAAGTTCTTAAGATTTCCAATCATACCTTAGCCAACCATCTTTCTTATGGTGTTATCTCCAAGTGTAACCTTGCCTCCACTCTTGGCTTCCAGCGATATGAATTATGCAGTATCTCCAGTCATATGCTTTGAGCATCCACTATCCAGGTACCATATGCTCTCACTAGGTCTTGTGTGAGAGAGACCCTACAAAATTATCAAACGTTAGACCTGAGAACCCAAACAAGTTTGGGTTCTCCTTTTGGCAATTTATAAATAGATGCATGTATGATATGTCTAGGTTTATACATCTTAGGTTTCCACATCAAATAAATTTTCTTCTTCAAAGTATAGGTGTGAGCTATATGTCCAATCAATCCACAATTATTACATTTGAATTTTAGAAATGGATTCCTAAGTCTTCTACTATTCATCTATCTATTCAGGGATTACATAAGTTTAGGATACAAAATAGGATTAGTGAAATCTTCAAGTCTTGGGGGTATCCTATTATCCTCGAGAGCTTTATCTTTAATTTGTAAAATGAATTCATATCTTTCAAAATTCGATTTGTATAATTGATTCGATATATTTTGCTCTCTAATTCATCCTTATTATTCTTGATTTCAATTTGAAGTTCTGCCAAGGATGTTTTTAACATTTCATGATTTTTATTCAAGTCATCAAACTTATCAAGTAATTTTATGTGGTTGTCATCAATTAAAGCATAATTTTTCCTAAGGATTTCATGTTTCTTTTGGAGTTCCTAAAATTCTATGCTTAGACTAGTATGCATTTTCTTTAACTTTCTATATGCATCATGCATGTATTCAGAAACTTCAAAAGTTCATTGTAAGTTAAGTCAAATACCTCTTCTTATTCTAACTGATCAAGATTATCGGCCATTAAGCATAGATTAGTGACTTCCTCTTCCTTTTCCATCTCTAACGAGTCTAATGCTGAGTCCGCCCATAAAGCTCTTTGGAATTTTCTCTTACCCTTCTTCACAATTGGTTTCTCCTCTACCTTCTCCTTGCTATGAATGGTTGTGAGTTTTGGCCAGTCTGTCTTAATATGTCTAGGTTTCTTGCACTCAGAGAAAATAACATCATTTGAAACCTTGACATTTCTATTAAATTTACCTCGTTTCCATTGCTAGTGTCTCTTTTGCTTCCTCTTTAGAAAGCTTTTGAATTGTCTAGTCATCAGTGTGATGTCATCTTCATCCTTAGGTTATCAGTGTTCACTCTCTAACTCCTCCACTTTCAGTGCTATGTTCTTCTCCCTTCGTGGTTCACATGCATTAATCTTTATTTGGCTAACTCCTTGCTCGTAAGAAATTAGCGATCCAAGAAGATTGTCAATAGAGTAAATGTTTAGATCTTTAAACTCTGTAATTGCAATAATATTAACATCATAAGTAGTAGGCAAACAATGAAGTATCTTATTAACCATTTCAGCATTCGTTAGTTCCCTACCCAATGTATGTAAAGAGGTAACTATTTGTGTGAATCTTGTGTACATATCAGAAATGGATTCATTTGATTTCATACAAAATAATTCATAATCATGCAACAAGATATTAGTCTAGATTGCTTAATTTAATCAGACCCCACATATTTTATACAAAGTCTGTCCCATATATCCTTTCCACTCTTGCAAGTAGAAACACGCATGTAATCTTCTAATTTAAGAGCACAAAATAAACTATTCAAGCATTTGGCATTTAGTTATGCTAAGTCACGTTCTCCTACTGTCCAGTCCATAAAAGGTGTTTCAACTCTAACTCTATCAACTAGTCTAGTTGGTTTTGTATACCCTTCATGAACTAAGATCCACATACGGTAATCAAGTGACTGTAAAACTGTAGATATGCATGTTTTCCAAAATCCAAAAAGAATATTGTCGAATAATGGAGGTCTAGTTATAGAGTAACCCTCAGGTGTATTTTGGATTCCAAATGTAGCCATTTTTTTTTGAAGAAATGCATAATTGCATTAATTAAAAAGGAAAAGACAACCTAATACAAACTAGGTAAAAGAAGCTAATGGTTCCTTTTTTTAATAAGAAAAAAGGACCATATTGAGCTAAAATTTGTTAATTTAAACTTATTATAAATGATATGAAACCCACTAATTCCTATTTTGAAACTGTTGAGATTTAGGGGAAACCAAAATAATAAACAACTCGAGGGTTAATTAGTATCCCAGAGTTCCCATCCAGTTAGAGAATAAGACTTAGTAATGATTCCAAAATCAGTTAAAAAAAGTTTAAAATAAAAAATTAGATGAAAGCAAAGTAATAAAAGCTAAAAAGAAAATTACATTTTAACAATAAAATCCAACCATCACTTAAGAATATCTTTGATAGATATTCCATAAGCTTGTTCCAATCTCCAAAGTCCGATTTCCAAGATAGCATTAAATCAAACATTCTGATAATTTGCTCTATCTCCAAGTATGTCTCCGCTATGTAGTTATCATCGGGATAATTTTCTTGCATTTTATTGAGATAGTGGAGAAGAAGAACCTCTCATGCCATTCTTCACTTTGATTTCCTCCATCTTCCTTCTGGAAATGTCTTTCACCGGTCCTAATGCTTGAAGTTCTTTGATCAATGTGGGATTATATCCGGGGGACTTACTCTTCTTAAAACGACTATTGTCTTTTTTAAGAGCAGATTTTTTAAAATTCAAAGAGATATCCGATAGAGGAGAAGTAACTCTTAATATGCAAAAATTGTTTTTTAATTCAGGTATAAAAACTGAATTAAAAATTGGTTCAGCATTAATGCTAGGTCCAGCCGCCAAATTAGTTAAAGGAATTGCAATTACCTCCTAAAATCTTGTATTTTTGACTTCAATAGCTTCATGAATTTCAGCAACTTGAGTTGAATTGATTGGAACAACATCAACTCCTTCCTTAATAGTTTCCACAACTTCAGGAATTTTGAATTCATAATTTGAATTCAAATTATTGTTGTTAATATTCACAATATTGCATTCCACATCCAAAGGATCGGCCAACCGAATTACATAATTTAAAATTTGAGTTTCCTGCATATGATCCATCGGAACGTTCTCCTCCATAATTTGTGGGATTTGTATTTGAATATTTTCAGCAATCATAGGAAACACGGTGGCAGCTTCAATATCTCGTCTAACAGCCTTGTCTCCTTCTTCCTTGTTTCCAGCACCTTCCCGATCTGTCAAGGGAACTTAAGAAAATTCCGAACCAGAATTCCCTTCTCCATCAGCAACTTCCAAGGCAGCTTTTTTGATATTATCCTCATTAGATTTATCCAAGGTTGAGATATCTTTAAAAATCTTTTTCTCAGGAATAATTCTCCTTTTATTTTTGAACTTCACATGCATCCAAGGTCCAAAAGAATTAATTTCAGATTGATTGGAATGGACCTCTTTAACAAGAGGATTTTGATTATCAGATGTGTTAGGACACATCGAATCGATATGACCAATTTTTCCACATTTAAAGAAAAAAGATGATAGATTTTCATACTCAAATTTTTGAGAAAATCTACGATGAAACCCATCCACCCAAATTCCAGAGGGGAGTTTAGAATCCAAATTAACTCGAATGCAAGCTCTCGTAAATTCCCTTCTCCCCCATCTAAACATGTTACCATCCAATAATAATGGAGTTCCAATTCTAGAAACAATTCTAGTGATATTGGATTCATCCCAACAGTGAAGTGGCAAATGAGCAAGACGAACCCAAATTGGAGAAGAAATTCCATTCAAGGAATAAGGAGAGAAGGTAGGAGACCAATTGTCTAAGCCTACCACAAATCCACTTACAAGCCAAGGACCTCCATTAAGAACTTCCTCCATGGCTTCATGAGACTGAAAAGAACAAAGGAGCCAATCTAGACCAAGCAATGTAATATGAAATCCACCAAATTTTGACCATTGCGTCCTTAATTCAAACGAACACATAGAAAAAGGATAATTTTTTCTATGAATTTTAACAACCAAGGAATTGTTCAAAACTTGAGCATTAGATTTTTCTTTATCTTTGTCAAGAATGACAATATTTTCATCTCCAATATCCTTATGAATTTCACTGAATTTTATTTTAATGTGAGGTTTTTTAATCCACACATTAGGAGAATCCAATTTTGAAGAAGAAATTGGGTCCTTCTTCAAAATATCAGAAAAATTCCACCTGATGAAGATGTTTCCTTATCATTTGCTCCAGCAATGATAGCCGACAAAGATTTTGGCTTATCATTCAAAAACAAAATTATTTCCTTACCTTTCCTTGAAATCGGCAAAGGTTTTCTCATAGAATTTAGACCTCCCTCTTTTATGATAAGAGGAGATTCCAAAATCTGAAAAGAAGAGTTACGATTGAAAGAGAATCTACCTCTTGAATCCAACATGATTGGACTCGCAGTAGATATCAAATTTTTTGTGTTCCGATCATCCTTGGATGACCGGCCGCCCTCTTCCATCTCCAATAATGGCACTTGAATTCTTCAAAATCTTCTTCTAAATTCTTCCTAACTTTGTGGAGCTTCTCTCTCTTCCTTTAATCAAAAGTAGTCTAAACTTATGATTTTGAAACAAAGCTCAGATACCACTTATTGAAACTTATTCAATATGAATTAGGTTATTATACCTAAGCTTATATCCCAGCGGGTAACCAAGAGGGGGGGGGGGTGAATTGGTAATTTAAAAATTATCCCACTTTTGAAATATAAACTGATAATAATGTTAGTGAATTTTTGTAGAAAAATTATTTTTTTAACCAAAAATTAAACAATACAGTAAAGTAAAAACAAAACTAGTTGAAAATAAAAAGACACAAGATTTATAGTGGTTCGGTCAAACACGACCTACATCCACTCCTCGGAGGCACCCTCCAAGTACTACACTAATACCACTAGTGACTCTCCTTTTGTACCCACAGCAAGGTGGAGAAGCCTTTACAAAAACTCTCTTCCACCACTACCCGGTGCAGCGGAGAACCATCATCCTTTTACACTCTCCAAGTGTTGGCAGAGAATCATCATCCTTTTACACTTTCCAAGTGTTGGCAGAGAACCGTCCATCTTTTCATACTCTCCAAGTGTGGGAAGAGAACCCTTCATCCTTTCAAACTCTCCAAGTGTAGGCAGAGAACCCTTCGGCTGTTCACACTCCATGAGTGTCGGTAGAGAATCAGATCTCCTTGACAGATCTTCTCAAGAGAAATCTATAAGGATGAGAAAAAAGAGTGAAGTAATCACAAATCATAATATGAGATTCTTAGCTTTGAGTACCAAGTGAATCCTTCACGCTCCAGTTGTAAGAATCCTCCTTCAAATACTCTCTCACACTCTCTCCTTCACTCTCCCTTCAGTTTACACGAAGACCAGTAAGCAAAAAAATTACAAGGTAGTTTATAAAGGACCTTTTATATGAAATACACTAAAAACCATTCAAAAACTGTGAATTTTCAATTTTGTACATACATGATCATCCCGTACGATCGCGATTTCATACGTACGAATAGTGTAAAACTATTATGTATGAACTCTTATATGTATTGGAACAAGGTGACTTCATACCCGATCATCGTCCCGTATGAACTTAGTTCGTTCGGTATGAATTATTATTTTAAAGCCATGCTAAAACATAACTGCAGATGATCTATATGTTAAAAGAATAGAGAACATCATCTTGGGATGAATGTTCATGTTCGCCTTGACAAACAATATAAACCCTGAAAGCCGAGAAGATCATCATAGGATGAATAATGTGTTTCGTCTGGATGAACTTTTCAAAATGAGAATCCCTAGGACATCATATAGTGAAAAATTTGATATTTTGTCTGGATGATTTGTTCAGAGTAAGGATCCAAAGGAGATCATCCTGGGATGAATTTTGTTATTCGTCCAGATGATTAGTTCAAGTTATGAATACAATGAGGATCGTCCTGGAATGAATGCACCATTTCATATGGATGAATAGTTCAAAGTGATAAATCGAGGACATCGTCTAGGAACCAATTATTGTGGATCTGTTTTCAGGATTTATGATTTTGATGATAGCAAACTCTTCTATTTCTCTACGACAGCCTTATTTACTAACATTTCAGGTCCACACGATAAGACTGCAAATTTGAATCAGTTCAAGATTGGGTAGACTAGGTCTAAGTTAGTTTGTATCTTTTTTCCTTTCTTGAGTCTATTGTATTTTTGGTGTGGCTCATGATGCTTTGTAACTTGGAAGATTTTTGATTGTTCCCTAGAGTTTACTATTTTTGGTTACATCGTCCGGGACGATTTTATATCGTCCGGGACAATTTTATATCGTCCTTGATGATCAGTTCAAAAGAAGAAATACTAATTAGGGCATCCTCATTAAAGCAATCATCATTATGCAAAACACATCATCCTGGATAATTTTGTATCGGCCAGGATGATAGGCTCAAAATAGAAAGAATCTGCCGCTAGATTTATTTAGAAATAATCTATTTTTGGAAATCGTCCAGGTGGATCGTCCAGGATTATAAAATATCATCCAGGACGATCCAGGTTAATTTTTCCAAAATTTCTCTGGAATTTAAGGAAAGCAATTATGATTTTATTTCACGATCAAATTAGCCTAGATGATCGCCAGAATGTTCTGGCCGACATGCTGGACGATTGGACATCGGACAGCTCTTTTTTAGGGAGATGTCAAGGACAATATTCCATAATTTGTACTAATCTTCTAGGATGATATATGATCATCCTGGATGATATGAATAAAATTCTTATGATTATCTCAAATCATCCTGGCTGATTGGGCTTAAATTGTACTGATCGTACAGGACGATATGCCTATCATCCTGGATGATAATGTCGGTAACTTGCAGTAATGAGCTCATTTTGAGATATTTTATTTAAGCTATGACATGATACTTTGTATGTGTCTTTGGCAGGCATTATATCTTCGTTCTTTTGTGGGAAACTTGAAGAGAGAGCTTGAAAGGCAGTGAGGAATGGGTGAAGTCTGAGAGGGAGAAGATCCTGTGGGGGGGGACTCAAGGGAGTGTGGAGGGGGGGTCCACACGGTTGCTCCGACAGGCTTGCACCTTAATACAGTCAAATTCAAGGCTTATCTCGAGGGAAGTTCACCAAAGAAGAAGATCTCTTTGGTGTCAAAGGACCCGACGACTCCGCCGCACCGGGGAAGGTGGAAGTGATTTTGTAAGGGATTCTCTGCCTAGATGTGGGGGCTAAAGGAGTGACACTTAGTTTAGTGCAATACTTGGAGGGTGCCTCCAAGGAGTGGACGTAGGTCAAGGTTTGATCGAACCACTATAAATCTGGTGTGTTGTTTTCTTATTATTGCTTCCACATTATTTTCTTCCGCACTTGTTTTATTGTGGTGATATTGGTTTTAGTTTTATGGTTTGATTAAAGTTTCTTCTTTACCAATTCACCTTTATCTTCTTAATTAGCTTTGGGACTAGTTCATAGGGCCTAACATCCCTAACAAACTTTCAAGTGGTATCAGAGCACTTTCTAGTGTCATCTGAGCACTTTCAAGTGGTATTAGAGCCATTTTCAAAAAATAAGTTTTTAAAAGCTTTTGAATTTTGATCCATGGCTAATTTTTCAAATCATAATATTACGGAAGGTTATTCAATCACCAGACCTCATTTATTTGAAAATATCTCATTTGATTTTTGGTAAACTCGCATGTCTACTTTCCTGCAATCGATTGATTTTTGCATGTGGCATATGATTTTAACTGGTTATTCTTCACCGTCACGTGTTATAAATGGAATTAAAACTAATATTCCTTTTAGTCAATAGAATATAGATGAACAAATCGATGCTCAATTGAATGCAAAATCTTTAAACTTCTTTTTCCGTGCTCTAAATTCTAAAGATTTTATGTTAGTATGCATGTGTACTACTGGTAAGGAAGTTTGGGATAAACTACACACCATATATGAAGGGACTAGTGAAATCAAGCAATCTAAGTTGAATATGTTAATGCATGATTTTGAACTGTTTTCCATGAAACCTTTTGAGACGGTCTTAGACATGTATACTAGGTTTATTTAAATTGTGACATCATTGCATGCTTTAGGAAAAGAATTTTCAAATTTTGAAAAAGTTAACAAAATTTTTTGGTGTCTACTAGATAAGTTTGATGCTAAAATTGTTTCTATTTGTGAATCAAAAAATTTGAATGATTATTCTATTGATAATTTGATTGACTCACTCATTTCCTACGAGCAAAGTTTGGGTCAAAGATTTTTGATGTAGGTGAAATGATTATTCTAAAAGCTGAAGATACGAAAAAAGATAGCTTAGTTGGTGACAAAAGCAATGACTTGACATACAAATTAAAAAGCTTACTAAAGCATAAGCAACAACAAAAATGGAAGAAAGGAAAAAATATTAAGGATGTTAATATTTCTTCTGATGTTATTTGCTTTTGTTGTAGGAAGCCTAGTCATATAAAAAATCAATGCCCTAATTTAAGAATTCTTTCAGCAAAAGAAAAGGGTAAAGCGAAGCAAATTTTAAACTGGTAAATAATGAAAGGAAAAAATCTTCTAGGCAGATCTGGTTTCTGAAGCATCAGACTGGGAGAGAGATAATGGTTAAAAAGTCTTCTTTGTTGTGTTTTGTTTTTATTTTGTTTTTTTTTTCTTTTTTTTTTTCTTTTCTTTTCTTATTTCATAAAATTTGTTTTTCTGATCAACACACACATTCACTTTTCTAAAAATGAAAATTCTACTTCCTATTTTTTCTTGAACTCTTTGGTAAGTTGCGATTGACTTCTCTAAAAACAGTCAAAGGAAGGAAACTCATGTGTTTGACTCTCAATCTCTGTTTCCAAAAAGAGGTTATTCAACTTTTGATTTAAAATCTTTTTCATCTTTTAAATTGGTTCTTGAATCAATTTTTTTTATCTCCTTACATTTTATTTATCGCATAGGAATCTTTGCAAGGTGTTGAATCTACATCATAATTTTCTTAACCAAGAATTTCGTTTTTGTCAATAGTATGAGTTTCATTTTGGTTTTTAAGATTTTAGAAAGGTAGCATATTCAAAAAGTAAAAGATGCGCAAAGACGCCAAATTGAAAAAATAGAATACACAAAGTGTATCAAAAGATACTTAGTGCGCCAACCAATTGTCAAGAGGCATAAAATGAGCCCATAAATTTAATGCTTACCATTCTTGTACTTCTTAAAAGCTTAAGAAAACCCTTGATACTTTTGATACTTAAGTTTGAAAATTTTGATTCAGGATTCAACAATTCATGCATTGATCTTCTATTAGATATATTTTATGGAAGGAATTTTTAAAAAATGTGTGTTTCTTTCTCTAATTTATTCCTTGATTTAGATATTGAATTAAAAAAAATTTATTCTTTTTAAAGAACTTGAGTTTTGGATTATCAAATTATGGATTTCTAACCTTTTCTGGGCTATGCGTTGTCAATCCAATTCTACTAAGTTTTTGATTAAAACCAAGAGGTAACTTTCTCATTTTAAAAATATTTGTTTTTCACTAGATCAGGGAACATTTTTGTCTTTTGGTCGTTTTGTTTTTTGTTTGTGCCTCCTCTCGTTTTGATAATGTCAAAGGGGGAGAACATACTATTGTTGAATTTTTGTACTGTTGTCAAATTTGTATCTTTTTTTTCATTAAAAAAAAATTAAAAATAAAAAAAATATTTTTATCTCCCCTTTTTTTAAAGTGTTATTCTAGTGAGGGGGAGATTAGGAGAAAATGTTTCTTTTTGAAAATTCAATTTGTAGTGTTTGTCATCATCAAAAAGCGGGAGATTAATGCGGATCTGTTTATAAGATTTATGATTTTGATGATAGCAAACACTTCTATTTCTCTACGACGGCCTTATTTACTAACATTTTAGGTCCACACAATCAGAATGTAATTTGGAATTAGCTCAAGATTGGGTAGACTAGGTCTGAGTTAGTTTGTATCTTTTTTTCCTTTCTTGAGTCTATTGTATTTTTGGAGTGGCTCCTGATGCTTTCTAACTTGAAAGATTTCTGACTGTTCCCTAGAGTTTACTATTTTTGGTAACATCATCCGGAACAATTTTATATCGTCCTGGATGATCAGTTCAAAAGAAAAAACCCTAATTAGGGTATCCTCATTAAAGTAGCCATCATTATGCAAAACACATCTTCCTGGATGATTTTGTATCGGCCAGGACGATAGGTTCAAAACAGAAAGAATCTGCCGCCAGATTTATTTAGAAATAACCTATTTTTGGACATCATCTAGGTGGATCGTCCAGGAATATAAAATATCATCCAGGACGATCCAGGTCAATTTTTCCAAAATTTCTTTGGAATTTAAGGGAAGTAATTATGACTTGATTTCACGATCAAATCAGCTTGGATAATTGCCAGATTGGACATCGAACAGCTCTTTTTTAGGGCGATGTCAAAGATGATATTCCACAATTTGTATTGATCATCAAGGATGATATATGATCATCCTGGATGATATGAATAAAATTCTTATGATCGTCTCAAATCGTCCCAATTGATTGGGCTTAAATTATACTGATCGTGCAGGACAATATGCCTATTGTCCTGGATGATAATGTCGGTAACTTGCATTAATGAACTCGTTTTGAGATATTCTATTTAAGCTATGACATGACACTTTGTAAGTGTCTTTAGAAGCCATTGTAGCTTCTTTCTTTTGGGGGAAACTTGAAGAGAGAGCTTGAAAGGGAGTGAGGAACGGGTGAAGTCTAAGAGGGAGAAGATCCTGTGCGGGGGGACTCAAGGGAGTGTGGAGGGGGATTCCACACGGTTGCTCCAGCAGGATTGCACCTTCATACCATCGTATTCAAGTCTTGTCTCGAGGGAAGTTCACCAAAGAAGAAGATCTCTTTGGTGTCAAAGGACCTGGCGACTTCGCCACACCGGGGAAGGTGGAAGTGATATTGTAAGGGCTTCTTCGCCTAGCTGTGGGGGCTAAAGAAGAGATACTTAGTTTAGTGCAATACTTGGAGGGTTCCTCCTAGGAGTGGACATATGTCAAGATTTGACCGAACCACCATAAATCTGGTGTGTTCTTTTCTTATTATTGATTCCGCATTATTTTCTTTCGCACTTGTTTTATTGTGGTGATATTGGTTTTGGTTTTGTGGTTTGATTAAAGTTTCTTCTTTAACAATTCACCTCTCTCTTCTTCATTAGCTTTGGGACTAGTTCATAGGGCCTAACATCCCTAACAAACTTTCAAGTTGTATCAGAGCATTTTCTAGTGTCATCTGAGCACTTTCACCAATATGGCATTTCATCTGGATGATTAGGACTTAAAAAAATTTCTTCACTTTCCTGTTCGTTCCATTGCTCTCCGAGGGGTATAACTGACTTGATCGTCTGGTACGAATAATGTTCATCCCGTATGATCAGTAAAAAAAATTGACCTTTTAAAGATCTCCCTAAGTGTGTGTGTGATAGGTTGCTCAATTTCGATCATACTCTTTCTTACTTAATAAAGTGAAAATACAAATTACAATTTACAAAATATGATATGCTGAATTTGATTTGAAGTCTTCAGTAGTCTGAAGTACGATTATCCTGAAATGTTACTCCACACAAGAGCAAACATAATTCTTCCAAAAAGTGTTAGGAGAAAATAATAATTGGAACAATAATATTTGGAATCATCAAAACTATACAAGTTGCAAGAATATAAAACATGAAAATAGCAACTCTCTTAACATAGTAATCATGGTAGAGAGTTTCAAAATGTGAGATTTAGAATTTTCTGTGAGGAGCAAGGGATTAGTCACAAATTTTTAGCTCCTAGGACCCCTTTATAGAACGGGGTAGCTAAAAGGAAGAATAATACCTTAGTGAAAGCTGCTTGAGCCATACTTACTAAGTATTCACTTCCAAATATTTTTGGGTTGAAGTGGTAAACATAACTTGTTATGTGTTAAATAGGGTGAATGTTAGATCCAAACTAGATAAGACACCCTATGAGTTCATTAAGGGCAGGACACCCAACCTTTCTCACATCCATGTCTTTTGATGTAAGGTTTTCATTCTTAATAATGGGAAATCACTCTTAGGGAAATTTTACCCAAAATCTGATGGAATGTTCATGGGATATTTATGTGTGGGGAAATCCTTTAGAGTTTTTAACAAGAGGACATTGGTGGTGGAGGAGACAACTCATATAGAGTAGAGGAAGAAGATGAAGTAGAAAAGATTACCCAAGGAGTAGAAACTACAAATCGGGGGAAAAGGGTAGAGCCTCAAAATACTGATGGAGTAGGTGAGATTATCCAATGAGTAGAAACTGTAAATCTGGAAGAAAGGGTAGAACCTCAAAACACCTTACCTATAGATTAGAAATTTTCTTTGAGTCATCCTAAAGAATTGATCTTAGGATATCCTTCTAAAGATGTTAGAACTAGGCATGGACTTAGAAAGGAAGTGAATCACTCTGCTTTTATCTCAATGATCGAACCCACCAATATCAATCAAGACCTCCCTAATGAATTCTAGATCTTAGCTTAGCAAGAAGAACATAACATATTTATGAGAAATGATATATAGGAGATAGTAGAAAGACCTAAGGATAAAAGTGGAGTTGGAACCAAATGGGTCTTTAAGAATAAAATGAATGATTATTGTGTGGTGGTTAGGAATAAGGCAAGATTAGTGTCTAAGGGGTACAACAAAATAGAAGGGATTTATTTTAAAGAGACCTTTACCCCTGTAGCTAGATTGGAAGCCATTAGAGTGCTACTGGCCTTTTCCTGTTATAAGGTATTTAAGCTTTTCCAAATGGACGTCAAGAGTGCCTTTTTTAATTGGGTAACAAAATAAGATGTGTTTGTAGAGAAACCATAAGCTTTTGAGAATTCCCAATTTTAAAATCATAAAAAGGCCTTATATCGATTAAAATAGGCACCCAGATCTTGGTTTGAGAGGCTTAGCACATTCCTACTAGAGAGGGAGTTTGTTAAGGGGAGCATAGACACTACCCTTTTTTGGAGGAAAGTAGGAGATGAGTTACTCATTATTCAGATTTATATTGATGATATACTTTTTAGATCTATAATAAAAAAATTATGTGATTATTTTCCTAAAACAATGAGTAAAGAATTTGAGATGAGTATGATGAAAGAATTATCCTACTTTTTGGGATTTAGCATAAGATAATGGGATGATGGAACCTTTTTTAATCAATTAAAGTGCATTATGGATATCTTGAAGAAATATGAAATGGACAAAGCCAAGCCAATAAGCACTCCCATGAGCTCCAGTGTTCAGTTAGATAAGGATTTAAATTGAAAATTTGTTAATCAAAAGAAGTATAGACGAATAATTTGATTTCTCCTTTACTTGATAGCTAACAGACCTGATTTTTTTTTAGTCTGTGCCTTTGTGCTAGATTTCAAGCTGATCTAAAGAAATCCCACCTAACTACAGTTAAGAGAATCCCTAGATATCTCTTAGGAACCCAAACTTAGGAATTTGATATCCTAGGCATAACTCTTCTTTTGAAATTATTAGATATTCTGATTCTGATTTTTCATGGTGTAGGGTGATATAAAGAGAACCTATGGAACTTAATAATTCATAGGATAGTAGTTAGTCTCCTGGTCTAGTAAAAAATAAAATTCTATTGCACTTTCCACTACTGAAGCTAGGTATATTACATTAGAAAGTTGTGTGGCTCAATTCCTTTAGTTGAAACAACAAAAGGCATAATTTCAATTTTATTTGATAATACTAGTATCATCTGCATCTCTAAAATCCTATCCAACATTCAAGAACAAAACTCAATGACATAAGGAATCACTTTATTAGGGACAATGTTACTAAAGGAGGCATTGAGCTACACCACATAGCAACAAAAAACAAACTAGCTAACATCTTTACTAAACCACTTGCCTTTTACACATTCAATTTCTTAAGGATTAGATTGGGTGTGATAGACATAAATGCATGAACTTGATGATTTTTGAACTCTGAACTTTATTCTTTATGATCTTTCTTTTATTTTTGTTTTCTAATCTTTCTTTTGTTTCTAACATTCCTTTTTTTTCGCTTAGATTGTTGATTTTTTTGTTTATTTTTTTTTATTTTCTGTGTTTCATCTCTTATGTCTTAATTTTTTCTTTCAGATTTCTTTTGGTCACTGCCAAAATGATATTTTATGCCTTATTTTTTATTTTTAAAAATTTTTAATCAATGATTGACATCTCTAAATCTTTTAAAGGGAGAAACATCGTTGATTATTTTCCCTATTGTAACTCCTTTTAGTGGTTTAATTTTTTTTCTAAATAAAAGTCTATCACAAATTAACTACTAGACTTTGTAATTGAAATCTTTTCTTTCTTCTTACAATAATCTATCTCATATGAATCATATTCGGAAACATTAAATCACTTTAAAGCTTTTCTTAATCAAGTTGTTGAAATTATCAGATGTATATAATTCTGCTTTGTGGTTTACTCCTTATATTAGAGAGTGTGTTTTTCTACTCTAATATCTGAAAGATATTCTCACAACTGAGAGCTTTTAATGGTTTCGAAAGGGAGATAGCTTGCAAAAATGACAAGAGGCAAAAAATGTGCCCAAAAAGAAAAACTAAAAAGATGCGCAATGATCGCCAAAAAATTGAAAAGTAGACAAAGTGTATCAAAAATCAAAAGATACACAAAGTATATTAAGAATCAAAAGATGCGCAAAGTGTGCCAAACCAATTGACAAGAGGCATAAAATGACTTGATTTTGAAATTCATATTTGTGACTAATTACTTTGCTACATTATTCTATAAGTTATTTTTCTGGAACAAAGTTTTGAACTGATCACTTTTTCTTATCCGATTACTTTTTCTAATGGCTAATCTGACTCAATCATCTAAGATCATCCTAGAGGATCCGCTTCATCTTGGATGATCTATTCAAATTCTGGTCAATTATTTATGATCATTTTGGATGAAACACCTAATCATCTTGGATGATCCACTTGGAAAGAACGATTACAAATTTTAAATTTGACCCGTACACTCCATTATAGTCGATCATCCTAGATGATCCACCTAATCATCTTAGAAGATCCATTTCATCAACGGTCATCCAGTATGACTCCTCAGGATGATTTCCTGAGTCTAATCATCCTGGATGATGTCTGACCATATTAGACGATAGGACCACTTTTTTGACCAATTATACTGGACGTCATAAATTTGCCTGATCGTCATAGACAATCCTAAGACGTGCTTGATGATGTTCCTGATTCTTTATAAATAGTAGATTTCAAACATTTTTCTCACCCTTAACACCTTTAATTCTTCCTTCCTTCTCACTTTTTCTCTTAATCCTTATCAATGGCTGGTGGGAAAAGGTACAGGATGGCGACTGGTAGTTCCTAGAGGGCATCTGTCGACCCTCATTTCATTGAGGGGGTTGACCAAGCTACCTATCTTTGAAACAAAACTTTTAGGATCACTCTTCGAGGATTTTCAATCCTCAAACAATTACTTACCTGGTACTGAATATGTTCACTCACACCTCCCTCACCTTCATTTTGACTCTAGCTTTCCCATTCAACTTTGAACTCCTTTATGAGTTCTTTGCTAGTCTTAGGATTAACTCAACCTATACTGCCCTACAGTACTATATACATAGACACCTAGTAGAGATCACCTATCATGATTGTCATAAACTCCTCCAACTTTTTACTACTGGAAACAAGCTTCATACCCAATATTTAGATCCTGATTATGATTGGGGTCCAGCCAACCAACTTATAAGTAATAAAACTATCTCCTACCATGATGGGGTGTCAAGAACCTTAGTCAAGGATGCTAGGACAATCAAATATATTTCTAGAACCTTTGTAATCCCAAAGGCTAGTGACCATATCCACATCACTTCTGTACTCTTAATCACTACCTTTTATATAATGACCCATACGAAGTTCAATGCTACTGATCTTCTTTTTCAAACATCAAGCACCAGACCAATATTAGGGATCGAAGACACAGAAGAAAGCCTAAGCTTTCCTTATAAACATCATAACTTTCATCCTAGAAACCAAATATAATCTTAAATATCCTGCACCTCTAGATTATCAGACTGTTTACTACACTAAAAACTCCTTCCATGTTCTTCACATTATTCATCTCCATTTGGGGCATGAAGAGGCTGAGGGAGCTAAGGAGGAAGCTGCTCCTGCACCTGTTCCTGCACATGTTTTTATTTGCCAGTAGTCACAACTACATCAACTAGTGGAGAGGTTTGACTAGTGGGAGGCTAGGTTTGACTCTTATGTTACTACATAGGAGCAGCAGCATGAGGAAGCTATTGCTAGATTTTATGCATATGTGGATTACCAATGACAACAATACAACAAGGATATGGCCTTATTTCGGGAGCAATTTGCTTCAATCTCTAATTTCTTTCAGCCACCACCACCACCTCCTTCACCTGATTAGGGCCCTCCGTATTTATAGACTTTTTTTTGTGATGTTTTTTGTGTGATGCTTTTGTACTGTTATTAGTTTTTATTTTTGATTTTTTTTGTTTTGTATTTCTTTTGTATTTCCTCATCCTTTTTGTGATGTCAAAAGGGGGAGTAGTGGTAGTGTTAGTGTGTTAGTGTTATTTTATAGTATTGTTGTTTTTCGTACTACTATTATTTAGTGTTTGTACCACCTTATTATTTTAAGTAAAATTTGTATTGCTTGGTTCATACTATTCTCCTTTACTTTATGTTTTATTAATCTTCTTAAGATGAATTTTCTAATAAATATTTATCATCATCAAGAAGGTGGAGATTGTTGCAAACCTGGATTCAAGGATTATAGTTTTGAAGATAATGTACATTTTTGGCATTTCTATTTCTCTACTATTGCCCTATCTACTAATGTTTCAGGTCCACAAGGTCAATTGCAAATCAAGCCAGCTCAAGATTGGATAGATTAAGATTGAGTCAGTCTCTAAATGTTATTCCAAGATTGGGAATAAGTTTAAGGTTTTTTTCTATTTTGATCACATCAAACAGGATGATCCAAAATCATCTTGGACAATCAGTTAAAATAAAACCATTATTAGGGCTCCTGTGCTAAGAGAGTGGAATAAAACAAATCATCCTTGACGGTATTTATATCATCCTAGATGAAAGGCTCAAAATAGAAAGACTCAGTTGCCAAACTTTATTAGGTATGATATTATTTTTTGAAATCATACAGGAAGATCCCATATCATCCTGGATGATTTATTACAATCATGCTTAAATTAGTCATGTGATTGAGGAAAGTAATTAAGGTTTAATTGATGAATCATATAATCCTGGACGAATGCAAGATCATCCTAGGCGATTAGTTAGAAAAACCTTAGTCTTCTCCTGGATCACCTGGATGATCAGAACTATATGCTCGATGATCAGTTGAAATTCTCCATCATCCAGGTGTTTCAATTGGATGACCAGAATGATGTGCTGAACGAGAATCCCTTATTTTGAACTAATTGTATAGGATGATTCTTGAATCGTCCAGGATGATATGTTATATTTCTTCATCATCTAACATATATCTTCTTGACGACCAAAATGATGTGCTGGATGATATGTATGGTTTTGAACTAATCATACAAGATAATGTCTGTATCATCCCGGATGATCATAACAAAGAACGGTTCTAATAATCCAGCCCTCCCATATTGTCCCAGCCAAAAGGGATGAAAATACACTGATCATCTTGGACTATTTTTTATGGCAAGTTGTAAATTTGGGCAAATTTTAAGCCATTCTTTATAAGAACTCTTGATTATTCAAGTTTATATCTTTTGTTGCTATCCTGACTTGAGAGAGCCAGGAGAAGGAGAGGGAGAGCTTGGGAGAGAGGGAGAGGATTTTGTGAGGGAGATTTTATGAGAGGTTCACAAATGTTACTCTAAGAAAGGATCCAAGTCATCTTCTCCAGTCATTGTCCCTAGTTCCTTGGAGGCTCTAGGGAGGTCTTCTTTAGCAATTGAACAAGGTTATCTACCTACTTTAGGAGGATGTGAAAGTAGGTCAAGTTCTTTACCCATATCGGGGCCAGTGGAAAGGAGTTTGTAAAGGTTTCTCCACTTTACTGTGGAAGCAAAAGAAGAGTCACTATGTTTTAGTGCAATACCCAGAAGAGAGGCTCCAAAGAGTGGACGTAAGTCAAGTTGACCAAACCTCTATAAAATCTAGTGTGCTCTTTCTTATTACATTTTCGTATTTTAATTTTTCTACTTTATTTTCATGTGGATGATCGTATGGTTTGATGTTTTAAAATATTTCAAAAAGATCATGCTTTTGGTTAGCCTCGGGCTAGTTCATAAGGGCTTAACAACCGTAACAAACTTTATACCTAGTTTATGCAGTATGCTCCATGATTATGTACAATTTTGAATGAAACATAGTGAGTCAACTTCTGAAATGCATATTAGGTTCACTCAAATTGTGACATTTGTCCATGCTTTAGGTAGAGAACTTAAAAATCCTACAAAAATTTATGAGATTTTTTGTTATCTACATAGTTCCTATCTTGCTAGAATAACTACTTTAATGATTCCAAAGATCTAAATATTTATTCAATTGATAACTTGTTTGGATCATTCATTGCCTACGAGCATGGAGTAAGTTAAATATATATAAATGCAAGTGAAAAAAGGAGAAAATTTTATCCATAAAATCTTATGATTCTATTAGTGACAATTCCATTCAAGAAAATGATGATGACATAGTGTTGATGATAAGGAAATTTAAAAGCTTTTTAAAGAAAATATAAAAGCATCTTCAGCTATGGAATAAAGGTAAAGTTAATAAAAATTATGAGGTTTCTTCTGATGTCATCTATTTTGAATGCAGGAAGGAAAGCCAAATGAGGACTAATTGCCCAAATATTTAAGTTCACCTAATCAAGGAGAAGGGTGAAGAAAATGCTAAATTCAAAAAGAACAAGCAACTAACTCAGAAGGCTTTCAAGCCAGACTCCACTTCAGACTTATGTAAGATAGAAGCAGAAGAGGAGGTAACTAACTTCAGCTTAATAGAAAATCATAATCTTGATCATTCTGATCAAGAGGTATGTGAGATTTCTTATAATGTGTCTTATTTGAAATTTTTGAAAACAAATTCATAACATATATAAAAAGCTCAAGAAAATGTATGTCAGCCTTAATTTAGATTTTTTAAATTTGTTAAAAGAACATGAATTCCTTAGAAAAGATCACTTTACTTTGGATGACAAATATAAGATCTTACTTAATGAATTTGATGCATTAAATAAGAAGCATATTAATTTAGCTAATGAACATGACTCCTTAAAGCATTTCATATTGACTTAGAAAATCATTTAAAGAATTAAAGGCATGTCTAGATGAAGCTGATAATTATGAACATGCATTAAAAATTAACAATTTAATTCTTAAAAGTGCAAATAAATTTTTCCAAGTTGGATTAATTGCTCTCGATCAAAATAAAACATCACATACACTTGCAGAATTTCATAGGCCATCACCATAGCATCAATCATTTAAACATAGGAAAAGGCACCATAACCCACATAGACTAATGAATCCATTCCCAGGGTTCAATATTTTTCTTGTGGCATGATAGGACATATATCCCACACTTACACTATCCACTGTAAAACACATTTAGTATGGAGAACAAATCTACATAAATCAGAGTATAGCATGCAAGAATTTCATCTAATAATCCATATGATTGAACCCAAACTTTTTTGGGTTCCCAAATCTAATCCTTTATGACTTTGTAGTGATGGTTTCACAAAAGGCCTAGTGAGAGCATGCGGTACCTGGACAGTGGATATTCAAAGCACACGACTAGAATGTAAAGTAGATCATCACACTAGAGGCCAAGGCAGGAGGCAAGTTAACACTAGGAGATAACACCACTAAGAAAGTGGTTGGATCAGGTATAATCGACAACTCAAAAAATTTCATTGTTGAAAATATCTTACTGGTAGATGGCTTAAAATATAATTTACATAGCATCATCCAACTGTGTGATAAAGGCTTTAGCATAAAATTTTTATTTAGCAGCTACTTGATTAACATATTTGAAATATTATTTTACAAGGAAAAATATTTACTAATGTTTACATACTTAATCTGAATTATATTATATCTGCTACTTCACTTTGCCTAAAAAATATTATTAATGAATTTTAGCTATGACATAAGAAGAGACTGTGTCATGTAAGCAAGAAAAAATTTAAAAATAAATATCCCAAAAGACTTACTAAGAGGCATACCCAAACTAGATTTCACTTAGGACCACCTGTGTGATGCTTGTAATTAGGAAAGCAAGTCAAATATGTCTTATACTCAATCGAAGACATAAAAAATAGCAAATCCTTAGAAGTCCTTCACATGAATTTCATTGGACATGTTAGAACTCCACGCTTAGTAGAGAACATCTTTGGGTATGTTATTACTGATGATTACTTAGGGTTTACTTGGATTAATTTCTTATCTCTTAAAAGTGAATCATTCAAAGAGTTTAGGACATTCTTTACTTGGATTTAGAGAAGGCTAGGTTGTAAAATTCTAACCATTCACATTAATTATGGTGGAGAATTTGAGAATGAAAATTTTGAATCTTATTGAAGGGAGCAAGTGATAGAACATAACTTTTTACTTCCTAGAACCCCTCAGTTGAACAGGATTGCTAAAAGAAAGAAAAGAACCTTAGTAGAAGTGCTAGAGCCATGTTAGCTGAATACTTACTTCCTAAATATTTTCGGGTAGAAAGGGTAAATATAGTCATTACATTCTAAATAGAGTTAATATTAGTTCTAAGCTAAATAGGATACCCTATAAAATCCTTAAGGGTAGGACACTCAACCTCTCTTACCTTAATATTTTTGGATCTAAAATATTCAATCTAAATAATGGAAAATCTCTATTAGTAATGTTTGACCCCAAATATAATGAAGGTGTTTTCCTAGGATACACAAAAGTTTAAAAACTCTATAAAGTTTTCAATAAAAGGACACTGGTCGTATAGGTGACCACTCATGTGGTATTTGACGAATCTGATAATATTTGAGGGTCTATGGTAGAAGAAGAAGAAGTGGTTGAAGTAACCCAAGGAGTAAAATCTACAAATTTAAAGAATAGGGTAGACCTGAAATTTCAATACCTAGAGAATGAAGATATTCTTAAGGTCATCCTAAATAATTGATCCTATGAGACACATTTGAAGGTGTTAAAACTGAGAATAGACTTAGAAAAGAAGTTAACAACTCTACCTTTATCTTAATGATTGAACCCAAAAACATCAATCAAGTACTATATGAGGAATTCTAGATTCTAATAATGCAAGAAGTATTTAATCAATTTGTTAGAAATGATGTTTAGGAGCTAGTTGAAAGACCAAAGGACTAAAGTATTATTGAATAAAATGGATTGTCATAAATAAAATGAACGACTCTAGCGTAGTGGTTAATAAATAAAATAAGACTACTGGCTAAAGGGCACACCAACATAGAAGGGATTGACTTTGAAGAGACCTTTGCACCTATATATAAACTAGAAGCCATAATGGTACTACTAGCTTTTACCTACTTTAAGGGATTCAAATTGTACCAAATATATTTTAAAAGGGTCTTTACTAAGGGGTTAATAAAAGATGTGTATATTTAACATCCCTAATGTTTTAAAACTTCACAATTTCCTAATTATATGTTCAAATTAAAAAAAGGCATCATATGGACTAAAATAAGCACCTAGAACATGGTATAAAAGGCTAAGCACATTAGTACTAGATAGATGCTTTATAAGTGTAGCATAGACACTACACTATTCCTCAAAAAGGTAGAAGAAGAACTACTCATTATCTAAATCTATGTTGATGATATTTTGTTTGTATCATACGATAAAAACCTATGTAATGAATGTTCTAAAAAATGATTAAGGAGTTTTTGGTGAGTATGATGGGAGAACTGAACTATTATTTGGATTAAGTATAAGGTAGAAGGATGATGAAATTTTCCTTAATTAATAAAAATATATTAAGGATATTCTTAAGAAATATAAAATGGATAATGCTAAGGTAATATAAACTCCCATGAGCTCTACAATCCAGTTAGATAAAAAATTTAATGGAAAATTAATTTATTAAAAGAAATATAGAGGAATAATTGGATCCCTTCTTTACTTGAATACTAGCAGACCTGATATTATATTTAGTGTTTATATCTATGATAGATTTCAAGCTAATTCAAAAGAATCTCACATGACTGTTATTAAAAGAATGCTTAGATATCTCTTAAGAACCCTAAATTAAGGAATCTGGTATCCTAGGCATAACACTTCTTTTGAAATCATAGGATATTCTTATTTAGACCTTACAAGATATAGAGTTAACAGGAAAAGTACTTTTGGGCCCTTCCACTTCATCAAATAGTCTTTAGTCTAATAGAAAATAGAACTTAGTAGCCTTTTCCACTGTTCAAACATAATATATAGCCCTAGGAAGTTATGTTTGATATGTCCTTTAGTTAAAGTAATAAATATTAGATTTAGTACAACTTATTGGCAACATTCCAATCTAGTGTGTTAACACTAGTGCTATTTTTATTTCAAAGAATCCTATCCAAGACTCTAGGACCAAACTCATGGACATAAGGCACCATTTTGTTAGGAACCATGACACTAAAGTAAAAATAGAGCTACATCATGTAGCCACTAAAAATCAACTTACATATACACTTAAAATGTCATTACCTTTTCAAACCTTTAGTACCTTAAGAACCATATTAGGTGTAATAGATTTTCATACTTAAAATCAGATGCTTTAAAAATCTAAAATCTAGATATTATTTTTTGTTTTGTCTTTAACTGTTTAATATATTTGCTTTTATGCATATGTTAGTTTTTTACAAAAATAAAAACTTTTAAAATATAAGAATCTGATCACTACTCACTTCACTAGTTGAATTTTTTCTTTAAATGAAATTTTTATCTTATTTTTATAATATTATTTAAGTAGTTATTGACTCATCTAAAAATGTTAAAGGAAGAAAAATTGGTGGTTATCCCTCTTCCTCTAACTCCTTTAGTGGTGTAATTTATTTTTGAATCAAAATCTTTTTTAAATTAAAAATTGGACCTAGAAATAGAGATCTGCATCATCTTCTAATAGTCCTTTATCTCATATGAATATTTTTCCAAGACAATATATCTACTTAAAAAGTTTCTTAATCAAGTTGTTTGTTTATATCATATGCATCGAGTTTTTCTTTATGCTTTACTCTTTCTCATATAAGAGAGTGATTTTTTCTTATTTTATATTTAGAAGATAACCTCACAACTAAGAGGACTCATTTAATGATTTACAAAAAGAATAAACTTTACAAAAATGAAAATAGGCACAAATTGAGCTCAAAATTGAAAAGATACGTAATGTCCGCTAAAAATTACATGATGCACAAGGTGTATCAAAAACTAAAAGATGTGCAAGGTGTAGTAAAAACTAATAAAGAGGAATAAAATGAGCCCACATTGAGTTTTCTTCCCTTTCTTTCAAATCTTTAAAACTTAGAAGAATCCACGTGCCAATTGATATCTTCTACAGTTGAATATGAAAATTATGATTCATGATTCATCACTTGTCAAAGCTATTTTCTTAGACATATTTTTTAAAAGAAGTTTAAAAAGATCAAATTTTCTTCTAATTTGTTTTTTTTAACAAGATTTTTGGTTTAAAAATACTTTAACCTATAAGGAGTTTTAGCTAGGGAAAACAAAATTTAAATCTTTAACCTTTCTTAGTTTAAACATTGTCAATGCATTTCTTATTGAGGTTTTTCATGTGGTAAATTTATCATTTTTGAAATTGATCAAATCATACAAAAATTTATTTGGTTTGAATTTTCTATTTTTGTTTATTTTTTTTTATTATTATGATTTGATATTTTCCATCATAGAGCTTTCCTAATCATCTCTCACCCATCTCTGAGTTTTGTTCACATCGTACTATAGGATCAACATCGTAATGTATGATCTTAAAAAATATCATCACAAATCTAATCATAGAACATCCAATGGACAATATTGACTAATCATTTTTATCGTACTATATGAAAATCTACTTTATATTATACAACATATATGGTCGTAGATATTGGACCAATTTAATTCAGCTTGTATGATATTTAGTATTGTATCATATTGTACAAACACTTGTTTATATTATATGATATGATTAGTCAATAATCATCCAGATTTACCTTTAGGATAAAAGTCATCTCACTAATCATCCACTATAATTCCAATCATATTGTATAACAAGATTGACTTTTTGAAGGGATTTGATTAGATGAATTGATTGCATTTGATCACCTAATACAATATTATGATCATACTGAATGATTTGACTGATCTATTTAAATAGAGAGATTTTAATGATTTTTTATATTCAATCCACATCAATCATCTTTCCTCCTCTTTAAGTTCTTAATCTTTGAAATGGCTGAGGAAATCATTCACAAGCTTTAGTAGGAAGTTCCTTCTAATGTTATGTAGATCCCAAATTCTCCGAGGTTTCTAATGTAGAGCCCTACCAGAGGTATAGAATTGCTGGCATCACCCCCCCAAAATCACCAAACATAAAGCTTTAAACATCCAAGTACTTCCACTCTTTTCTCAATCCACTCTCACCTTCATTGTCACTCTTGCATATCCCTTTAACTCTGAATTTCTTTCAAGTTTTTTGCTAGCCTAAAAATAAACTATGAGGGTATTGCCCAATCCTATATCAACTGGCGACCTGTAGAGAAAACATAACTAGACTTTTATTTCATGTACCTCTCTACTATCAGAGAGAAAATTCACATTATGGCCTTAAAGCTTGACTATGATTAGAAATATGGCAACAACCGCCCTTAGGGAATCCAAAGTTAGATACCATATAGTCAAGGATGCCTAGATTATCAAGCACATTCTTTGTAACTCCATCATTCCTAAAGCTGGTGATAGGATCAACATTGCACATGTTCTCTCTCTTGCAACTTATTACATTGTGGGTCACAATAATTTTGATGTAGCTGATCTAATAATCTAATATCTTAACTTGCATTAAGGATACTAGATATAAGAGAAGGATTAATCTTTCCTTAAGACATTTTATTTCTTTTGTCCTAGAATCCAAATATAATTTCCAATTTCTTGCACCACCTGATAACCTGTAATCTTCTATTCCAATAGCTCCTTCTAAGTCCTTTAGAGTGCTCTTCATCACAATGTTTACTTAATGGATGAAGAGTCCATGGAAGATGAGGGAAGACCTATTCTGGCACCTGCCCCAATATTCCAGTAGTCTCAGCTCAATCTGCTAGTCCAAAGGTTCAATTATTTGGAGGCCAGCTTTCACTCCTACATGACAGAGAACATGAAAATGATTTATCTTGCTTTGATCACTACATAGCCAAATAGCAGGAGATGCATGATCAGGACATATATTGGATCAGAAATCAATTGTCCTCACTCCCCCAATACTACTAGCCGCCACCTCCCCAATGTCCACCTAATCAGGATCCCTCCTTATTTTAATTTGTTTTATATTTTTATCATTATGTACTCATGTACTTTTTTGATGTTTCCTATTATTTCCTCCATTTTGTGATGTCAAAATGGGGGGGGGGGGGGGGGGGGGGGGGGGGGGGAGCATGTTATTGGTGGATTGTATTTTATTATGAAATGTTTAATTCCTTGTTTGTCTCATAATATTTTGTGTTCTATTGTTATGTATTATTTTCATTTTAAAAAAATAAATAAAATAAAATACTAAATAATAAAAACCAACACCTCCCCTATTATTAAAAGAATTTACTTTATAAGGGGGAGCGTAGGGAATAGCAAAATACTTTTGAAACATAAACCAACAATGTTTACCGCCATAAAAAGGTGGTAGATTATTAAAAATTTGGACCTAAGTCTTGTAATTTTTATGATAACAAACTTTATTAAATTTATTAGTATGTCATCTCTTAATAATTGAGTTTATTTCATATTTGTTTTGCCCTGCTCACTAACAATTCAAGTCCACTATTCACTTGCAAATTTGATTAGCTCAAGATAAGGTAGACTATGAATAAAGTCTGTATTTTTAGCCTTTACATACTATTTATCTTTCTTGAGTCAATCATGTATTTTTATGGATCCTAAAGTTGAGTAACCATGCACACACACACTCAATGGGGTAAGTTAGTGAGTTAGGAAGAAGATGAGTTTTCTAAACTAATCATACTATAAAATTTATATTGTATTAGACAATCAGTTAAATAGAAATATCATTTGTTAGGGCACTTATTTTAATTAGGATTTATTAAACCAATCATACTTAATAATTCTTATCATACAGGATGATTAGTTGTAATTATAAAAATAGCCACCAATCATAATTTAGGAAATATTTCAAAAATAAAATTTTATTCTAATCGTGTCATATGATATGAATTGAATTGTATAATATATGACAATCATGCCTAACTTGATCCTGTGACTATGGTTAATTTGTATGATCAAATTATACATAATGATTGGGGATGATCAAACTATACAACCCTAGCAATGCATAGAATAATAGTTTATCCTCGTCTATCACCTAATATAAAATGCCATAGTTTTTCAACTAATCTTGTAGGATGAACCGCCAATTTCATGTTGTATGAACGGAGTGCTGCATGGGAAGGTAATTTATTGTCACCTATCATACTGGATGATCAATATGGGCTCCTAAACTTATCAAACAATATAATATAGTTCGTACTATCTAAAAGTGTTATTTTGTACTAATCATGCTGATCGATCATAGGATCATACTTGATGACCAGAGTTGCTAGAATCAAAATTAGGGATTCTTTAGAGGCATTCCATTTAAACTATCACATGGACTTATTTTATAAGCTTTTTACTACTAAATGTTTTGAGAAAGTATGATACCATCACTTGGAGGGTGTGAAATGCTTTTGGTTCTCTGCCACATTAGGTCGGGGAATGTAAGGGATTCTTTGCCTTGTTGTGGGGGAAAAAAGAAAGACACTATTTTTAGTGTAATAACTATAATGGAAGTTTCATGAGAGTGGACATAAGTTTAGTTGGACCAAACCACTATAAATTTTGATGTGTTTGTTCTTATTATTTTTCGCACATTATTTTTCTATGATTAATTGTGTTATTAAAAACTCTAATCTTTTTGTTATTTTGAAATTAATTCTCTTTCACATCTAGTGATAAATTTATTTGTTTTTAAATATTGAAAAAGATATAAAAATATTTAATTTTTGTTAAATAAAATTTTAAATAACTAATTCACCCCCGTCTTCGTTAGCCTTGGCTGGTTCTTTGAGGTTTAACAACCTTCACAAACATCCACTATCATCAGTTGTAGAGCTATTACTTCAGAGTCATTTCCTTTTAATGCTAGCTTTCTCTTTATTTTTTTCACTTGCATCTTGAAGTTTTTGACTCATAATTTGCTGATAGGCAATAAGTGAGCCAAATATATTATTTATTGAATAGACATTTAAATCTTTAGATTTTCCTATTGTGGTGACTTTGGCTTTCAATAACTAGATACCAATGCATAATCTTTTGAATTTTCTCTGAGTTTAAAAGTTCTCCACCTAGAGCATGCAAGGATGTCACTATTTGAGTAAACGTTGTGTACATGTTTGAGATAGTTTCATTATGTTTCATGCAAAAAAGTTTATAATCATGCAATAAAATGTTCAACCTAAATAATTTGACTTCACTAGTACCTTCATATGTAAAGCATAATCTATCTAAAATATCTTTGTCAGTGATACATGTATAAACTCTTATGTAATCATCTTATTTCAAGGCTAAAAAAAAAGTTTATACATTTTGCATTCAATTAAGCTAAGTCCATATCCTCATCACTCCATTTAGAAGGGTAACTCTACTTTTACTCCAATAATGAAGAGTATCCCTCTTGAATAATATGCCACATTCAAAAATCTATAAATTGAAAGAAACTAGACATGTGGAATTTCCAATAATCAAATTAAATATTATCAAAAGGTGGTGGATGAGTTATTGAATAACACTCCACACTTCTTCTATTTCTAAAGTGTGTCATAAATAATCTTTCCAAAGTTTTTTAATTTGTTACTTCGGAGACCTACTGTGATACCAAATCAAAGTTCAAAGGAGGTTGTTAAGCCTCGTTGAAATGTCCCTAGGAACACTAGAAGGGGGGGGGGGGTGAATTTTTTATTTAAAATTTTTTGTTAACATAAAAAACTTTTTTAAGTTTTCAATAACTTAAAATAAACATCTTTATCACCTTATGCAGAAGCAAATTAACAAAACCATAATTACAACAATGGTGATGATAATTCAATCAAATCAATATAACATCAACCACAAAATTTGTCAACATGTAATTTTATAGGAAAGTAAATCACAGCAAAAGGAAAATGCAAAAAACTAAAATTAGAATGAAAAGAACATAGTTTTATAGTTATTCGATCAAACATTGACCTATGTCCACTCCTCGGAGTCCTCCACTCTAGGTATTGCCCTAACTCTTAATGTCTCTCATATAGCCCCCATAGCAAGGTGTTCAAGGAACATTCTCGAGGAAGGCTTGGTAAGAGAGAGAAGCTCCACGAATTGAGGAAGATTTTGGAGGAAGGGTTTTCGGCTTTGGAAGTGAAGAGAAGGCTGAATTCATTATAAATGGAGAATGGTGGCCGGTCTTCCTTGGATGACCGGAACACCAACTCCCTTGGTTCTACCGCGTGTCCAACTTTGTTGGATTCAAAAGGTAGTTTTACATTTAATCGTAGATTTTCAATTTTTTTCAACTCTCCTCTAGTGATTAGAGAGGGAGGATTGATTTCTAAGAAGAAACCGTTGATGGTGAGTGGTAAAGGAAAAGAAGTTTTAAATGCTATGACAAGTAAGTCTTGTTCATCTTTGCCGGTTTTGGTTCATAGAGCCAATGATTTGGAGGCTTCAACCTCTAGTAGCTTCAATCAAAATTTGAGTAATTCTAATGTGTGGATAAAGAAACCACACATTAAAATTAATTCATCTTTTTCTCATGAAGGAAATAAGGAAGTTAAGGTGATTAAACTTGACTTGGAAAAAGAAAAATTCAATGTTGATGTTCTTAGGAATTCATTGGTAGTAAAGATCCTTTGCAAAAACTTGTCATTTCCCAGCTGTGCTTTTGAATTAAGGAGGAAGTGGGATAAATTTGGAGGATTCCATATTACTGCTCTTGGTTTAGATTGGTTCCTTTGCTCCTTTCAATCTCAGGATGCAATAGAGGAAGTTCTCAATGGAGGTCCATGGTATGTGGGAGGATTTGTCATTGGATTAGACAAATGGACTCCCAATTCTTCTCCCAATTCTTTGGATGGGATTTCTTCTCCCATCTGGGTTCGTCTTCCACACTTACCATTACACTGCTGGGATGAAACCAACATTTCGAGAATTGTTTCAAGTATAAGGACTCCGTTGTTATTGGATGGAAACATGTTTAGATGGGGGAGAAGGGAATTTGCCAGAGCTTGTGTTCGGGTGAAATTAAATTCCAAACTCCCTACTGGTGTTTGGGTTGAAGGTATTCATGGCAAGTTCTTTCAAAAATTTGAATTTGAAAATTTATCGTCTATATGCTTCAAATGTGGAATTATTGGACATAAAGATGTTGTATGCCCAAATGGTTTTCAAAATTATGATCTTAATAAGAAGGAAGCTACCAAAGAACCTCTATCAGTTGATGAGTGCTCTTACGGGCCTTGGATGCACGTCAAATTCAAATACAACAGAAATTTTAAAAATGTTAAGATGGTTTCTCAAGTAAACCATGGTGCAGATTTTCAGAAAGTTTGCTGGCCAAATTTTCAGAAAGCTCGCCGGCCAGATTGTCCCCATCCGGAATCTGATTCAAATTTGGTAGAAAATACAGCTGGAATCAAGGGTAGAGATGAAGTGGTTGTTAGCATTAATTCAAATTTGTGGAGTAAACCAGATTTAGCTCATAATACAAATGCTGATTTTAATGTATCAGGTTCGTTGGATGTTACTAGTCCAACGTGTATGCCTAGAATAGCTAAAGTTTTGAATTTTCAAATACCACAAGTGATGGAGGCTATTTTGAAGGCATGTGAGAAGGAGCTAAGTACGGTTTTGGCTTCTTCTATGGCTACTAATCCGTCTAAGGAAGAAATTTCTAACGGAACTCTTGTTAATATTGCTGAAAAGCTAGGATCTCTAGATTCAAATTTTAAAATTCCACCAAGCATGGTTGCAGTTAAGGCAATTGAGACCCATTCTATTCCAGTTGTTCTAAAATCTGATCCTCAACCTAATTCTCCTAAATTGATGCAGAATTCAAATTTTCAAGTTCCTAACTTAATGGAGGCTGTTATGGAGAAGGGTATGGAAGAACATGTCACGGTTTTAATTCCTTCTAAAGCTGATAATATTTCAGGATTACATGCTGTTAACGATTTAATTAAAGATGGTTGTTCCATTTCGCCATCCTCTACAACTAGTTTAAAATTCAATAAAACTATTTTATTCAAAGGGAATAAGAGTACTCTTATTTCCGGTTCTAAACCAAAGCTATTCAAAGAGCTTCAAGGACTAGGACCTATGAAGGATCAAAATAGAAGAAGGATTGTTGATCACAAGATGAAGAACGGATCGATGGGTTCTTCACAAAAGCTTTCAATATGATACCCGATTTCAAAGCTGTTAGAGACATGAAGACGGGAATTCCTTTCGGAGTATTTTCCTTTTATTATGCTTGGTTTTACAAATGTTGTTTTTGGAAAAGACTTCTAAAATACCTATTATTGGTGTTAATAGATATTTTGAGAATGTCTTATCTATTTTTTAACTTTCCTTTGGTTTTTCTTTATAGCTTGTTTTTTTTCTTAGCTTTTTTGTTTTTTAAACCTACTATTTTTGTTTATGGAATCGTTACTGGATTCTATTCTTTAACCGGATGGGAACTCTGGGATACTAATCAACCTTCGGGTTGTTTTAAATATTTGGTATCCCCTGCATCTCAACGGTTTCAAAATAGGAAACAGTGGGTTTTATATCAAACTATTAGGTTTAATGATAATAAATTGCTTTCAATAAGGATCCTTTTCTTCAAGGATCATTTAGTTTGTATTAGGTTGTTTTATTTCCTTTTTTTTTAATGCATCTTTGCATCTTCTCAAAAAAAAAAAAAAGCAAGGTGTACAAGCACTTATAAGAATTACTTCCACCAACTTGGTTTGGCAAAGAACTAGAATCCTTTTCACCCTCTTGGTGAGGCAGAGAATCCTAGGATCTCATTTTACCCTCCTCTTGACGGCAATAAACCTGAAAGATTTTTCACCCTTATGGTGAAGGTAGAGTACCTTAAAATTTTTTTTCACCCTCCCGATGAACGAAAAGAACATCATACTTTGACATTGAAGCCTTTCTTCCATGAGCATCCCAAGCATATCCATAGAGCCTTGTGGAGGAATTAAAGGTCTAGCTTGATTGGCGCCACCATATGAAACTCCCACACTACTTGTCCTTCTCCACTCTCCAAGACCTCTCTTTAGTATCTTTCATAATACCTTCAAAAGCCAATGTCTCTCTCTTTGAATCAAAGAAGAAAATAATTTTATGTAAGTTCTCCAAAAACTCTAAAATTTCAATTGAGTTATAACTATTCGTGCAGTATAATTGATGTTCGTACATTATAATTAGTTCAATAATTAGATAATGCATAGTACGATGGAACAAATGTAACATGAAATATTCAAAAAATATATACCAGATTATGTATTAATCTCTAAAGATTATATAGTATATTTAGTTTAATTTTTGAGTGATTGTACAAGTCAATTTCTAAGACGATTAAAAATTATCTCATGCTATCATTTGGATGACTGGCATCGTACTATATGATTAGTAAAAATTAGGTTTCATCCAAGATGATCTCTAGGATGAACATGCTTTGTATAGTATGATCTTAAAATCATATAGTATGATCGACTATATTAATTAACCCTTGATTTATTTGACTAATCTTGTGGATTTAATAAGCAAGTTTTTAAATATCATACTTTACTAACGAGATTGTACAGTACGATTAGTTCAAAGATAAAAAGTTTAAAAACTTAATTTGTATTTATACCTAGGGTTTCCATTTAGAATAGATCATACATTATGATTTTGATCATACAATATGATTAGTTCAAAGAAAATTAATTACAAATTATTCATTTTAAATCATTTTAAAAACATCTAATCTTATAGTATAATTTGGATCATATAGTATAATTAGTTAAAAAAATTATAAATTATTTTCTCACTACCCTATGTCTGTATGACTGCCAACCTAGCATACACCTTCTATAGTACTATGACTCAAGAAAAAAAAAAAAAACAAAGATTACAGACTCTTTATCATCCTATTCTACCAAAACTTGATCCTTAAATTTTCTTACATGGAGCATGATGTACATAAAATATTAGCACACACAAAAACATATACGAAATATATAATAGAAGGACAAATGAAATTTCAATCAATAATGTTTTTTATCATCAAAATCACAAACTCTGGATCCCAAATTGCAATAAAGGTCAAGGTTTGTACGAGTGGTACTGATAAGTGTAAATTGCATATGATTTTTTCTATTTTATTTTCGATAAAATGTGTTGTTATATATATATATATATATATATATATATATATATATATATATATATATATATATATATATATATATATATATATATATATATATATATATATATATATATATATATATATATATATATATATATATATATATATATATATATATATATATATATATATATATATATATATATATATATATATATATTTTGTAAAAACCTAAAAATGGCAAAAATTTTGAAGGATCCTACAATGTTGTGGCACATGAGAAAACAACGTCGTAGTGGAACTTTCAATACCACCGAGGTACCACAAATTGAATATTATGGCACAAAGTTCTCTATTTGTAAGCACTATGGCAGCAACACATCAAGGGTTGTAGCATTACCATCACCACAACATTAAAAAGTCAACTTAGCAACACCAAATTATATTTTTTTAAATGCCACAACTTCTTATGCATTGTTGCTATTTTACTAGTTGGGTGTTGTAGTGCTGGAATGACATTAGCAATGTGCATTTTTGTTGTAACTTGGACATGTTCATTGAATGAAAAGTTGCAACTACTCTCCATATAAGTGATCTTCATCTGTAAGCACCATTGTAGTGCAAAGCTTTGTGGCTAAGGAACAAATTCACTTCAGAGGAACTGTGATGCCATTCTTTCAAGCACCATAGTGCCAGATGCCTATTCAAATGGCTTTTATAAATAGTTGTAATTTTAGGTTTATTAGGGAGTTTAGTCACTTCTATAAATTTTTTTTCTTTTTATAATAAGTTTCTAATTCCCTTTTTGAGTAAAATCTAAGGAAGACTAAGAAAGTACAAAATACAATCAGTTTGAGTCTTTAGCATATATTTGTTGAATCACTATATATGTTAAAGGGATAAGGGGTGTAGAGGAGATACTTTGATCATTCATAGTCATATCACTCTATTGTATTTTCATTCTTCCATGAGTTTATTAAAAATAAGTTTGTTTTTTATTCATTCTATGTCTGCCTAATTCTCTTATTTTGGATTGATGATGTAAAGTGCATGTTAAGTACTATTGTAGACACTTATTTTATAAATGATAAAAGATGTTTTTAATATTATCTCACTCTTTTTTTATACATATAGTGTGATGTATAACATCAATGGAGGAATACAAGAAAAACTAGGAATATTGAGACAAGATGTTTTCATGATTTAACATAGGATGCAAAATATTCTAGGTTCTTAGGCATATACAATAACTATAGGAGTTCATTAGATATCCTTTTCACCCTACAAGTATGATAGATATTTAGGGATGCATATGCTCTAAATCTCATTTATAATTAAGAGTCTCATTCAAAAAGTTATGTAATTTGCACTCATTAATCTAAAATACTTTAATTAAATATTGTATGAAAATTTTTTACTACTTTATTCATTGATAGAATCTTCAAAAATATCATTTTTATTTATGTATGATAATTATTGTAATTAGAGTAAACAACATTAGTTTTTCACAAGTAAGCATACTTCTTCATGGGTTCGACACTCTACTTTATAACTTTATTAATTAATTTGGCATGTATACTTGTGTATTTTAAGTGGGGTTTTGTTAATTTTATATAAAAAAAAATTAAGGAGTGATAGAGTACTATTTTTTTAATTATACAATTGAAAAAGCTTGCTCTATTGACCCCATCAATGTTTTGGCTCCTGTGAAGAGGAAGTATTTTTTTTTTTGTAATTTTAACTATATTTTTAAATTAATTTCATAATTAAACCTACTTTTATATTTTGTTTTGTTTCTTTTTTTATTCTATATTCATGATTGCGTGATTTATATACGTAGAGAGGAACATTTAATATTTGACTCTAAAATAGAAAGAACACATTCAAATTAAAAAGATTATGAAAATGGTTAAACTTATATTAGATCTAGATTATTCTAGACCTCTTAGGGATTATTCTAACCCTTTAATAGATGGAATTCCTCAGGGCATTAATGGACATAATATCCAAGCTAATAATTATGAATTAAACTTGCAATAATTCAAATGGTTCAAAATTTTCAATTTGGTTGAACTCTTATTAAAGATTTTAATTTACCTATAACTAGTTTCTTAGAAATTTATGTGACATTTAAGTATAATGGTATCAGTGTTAATGTAATTAGACTTAGATTATTTTAATTTTCTCTAAGAGATAAAGCTAAGATGTTGTTGAATTATTTACACATGGGCTCTATAACGACTTGGAATGTGTTAGATGATAAGTTTTTTATTAAGTATCTTCCACTTTCAAAGACTATCAAACATAGAAATGATATCACATCTTTTACCTAGTTTGAAGGAGAATCAATTTATTGAAAGTTTGATGTAAGATATTAAGCCTCGGTGAGCACCCCGTAGGAACAAGAGGAGGGAGGGGGGGGGGGGGGGGGGGGGGGGGGGGGGGGGGCTTGTTGAATAGGTTAATTTTAAAAAATTACTTTAACACAAAATAATATTAGGATTTTCTTAATAACTTAATATAAACAACATTATAACCCGTTATAAAAGTAAAATAATGAAACAAAACATATAAATATGATGATAATGAGTTGATCAAATCAATATAACATCAAACATATAATTTTCCAACATACAATGTTTAAGAAAGTGCATAAGGTAAATAATAGAAAGTGAAACTCAGAATGAACACACCAGAATTTTATAGTTGTTAGGTCAAATAGTGACTTATTCCCACTTCGTGAAGTCATCCTCTCTGAGTATTGCACTAAAATCTTAGTGTCTCTCTTTTTTCCCATACAGCTAGGTCGATATGCCCTTACAATTTGTTCACCAACCTTAGGTGGCAGAGAACATTGACCTCTTTTTCACCCTCCTAGTGAAGGCAGAGAAAGTAACAATCATTTTTAATCCTCCTGATGAAGCTAGAGAATCTCAACCTCTTTTTCATCCTCCTGGTGAAAGAAAAGAACCTATCATTCCTTTTTCAACCTACTGGTGAAGGCAGAGAACCTTGACGGTCTTCAGAGTTATGTTCTTCTCCCCATAGCCATTCACAAAAATAAGCAAAACACTTGGAGGAAATAAGGTAAAAGTTTTCTCAGAGGAACTAAGTGAAAACCCTTCATACTCCTTATTCCGCACTTATAAACTCTCTTTTCTCCTTCCTAGAGCTCTCCAAGATCTCTTCTCAAAGTTTTTGCTCCAGAAAACCCAACAGAAAAAGACTTCTAGCAACTCTAATATTTTTTTTAGGCAAATGCAAATAGAAATCTTATTCAAAAAAAAAAAAAGAAACAATACTTATGTGATAGCTAACCTATCATAGTTTTCCTTCACTAAAAAAGTAAAAAGTGAAGGAAAATTATTATGGAAGAAATCCCAAAAGAAGTACCCACTATGAGCATAGGTTACACCATAATTCAGAACCTTATTCTCATCACTAGAGATACAATTAAAAATAGTACGCTTAAAATCATAAATAAAAGATAAATTGAAAGAATCAAAAGTTTCATCAAGCCAAAAATGACAAGACAATGATTTCTAGAAAAGCTTAATGATATTATCCCCTTCAATCCAAATTCCTTCATAATCTACCATCCAATCTTCAAGATCAACTTTAATAGCATGGATAGAAATTATCTGAAGTTAAGTTGTGTCCTAATGATAAAGTTGTCTTACAAATGCTAAAATAAATATTCTTTTTTCAACTTTTATTACACCTCCAATACCCACACCATATATGCTAAGAAAAGAATCATCAATATTAATCCTAATCCAATTTTGAGGTGGAGGATGCCAAAAAATTTCTTTCAATTCATAGAACTAGTTAGAAGCTCAGTTATCCATAATTAGATTAAGATGCAACTTAATAGAGATGGACAATACCTCAGCTAAAATAAATAATAAGGATGAATAATTTTTGCCATGCTTGTTAAAATTCCTATATTTCCATAAATAAAAAATAGATGTGCAATAAATTCTAGAAAGAACATAATTAATTGTAGATAATGAGCTAATATTATACAACATATGAGGACTAAAATAAAAGAAGGAATTTGGATTCCCCATTTCTTTGGCACTTCAAAGACTTCAACAAGCTTTAAGTAGTACTAACAACTCTATTAAGAAAGCATAAATACAAAGATTAACAAAAAACCCTAATAATTTAATACTTTGACTCAAGAAATATTGAAATGAATAAAACTAATAATGCATGATCTTGAAGACACTTAAACATATTCTACCATGTCCTGAGTTGATCAGTTCGTATTGTGTATGGTGGACATTAAATTTTAGAGCACAAAAACAAATATCCAATGATAATAATAACATGAGATGACGTAGTAAACAACCCAATAATGTTTTATATCATCAAAATCATAAGATCTGGTTCCAAATTCGTAACATTTATGAGAGTTGAAAAGATTTAATAAAATGCTTAGGAAATGACCTCACTATACTTTACCGGCTTGGTTGGTAATCAAATATTTAATAATGGACTAGTAGGATCTCTTAGAGAAATTATAGATGTTACAGCTGGAGGATTATTATTGTCAAATCAATTTGAGGAAGTATATCAATTAATATAACAAAAGACTACTAATAATTTCCAGTGGCTTGCTGAAAGGGTAAATTCTAAGGGAGTAGTAGGAATTTATGAATTTGAGGCTTTATTAATGTTAATTACACAAGTTGGAAAATTTCTAAGAAATTGAGCATAATAGGAGTGAACTTTGTATTTTGAATGAAATCATTTATGCAATTGGAGGATCAAAATCTAATTGAACATAGTAAGGTGCAAGGGATTGAAAAAGCAAATTTAATTGGAAGACAACATAATCCCTACTCCAATACATATAATCCAAGCTGGAGGAACCATCATTTTAATTGGTCAAATATTTTTGTTAATAATCAATAGAATTGCAATCAAAATAATATATTGTAATCTAGGATTCTAAGTTTATAATTTTGATGATAACAAACATTATTATGTTTTAATTTTGGCTATGTTAATCTTATTATTAGATGTTTAATTTTGTGCAAACTACCATTTCAGGTACGCCTACATTATAAAAAAGGCTCATGTAAAGACTGGGTAGAATAGGTTTATCATTTTTACAAAGAGTCTATATTTTCATTTACTTAATGCTTGTATTTCTTGAGTCAAGAGTCCTATAAATTGTATATTCTAGCTTGGCAATCATGCACACATACACGAAGAAGATAATTAAGTAATCTAATTTATATGATGATTGTACTTTATGATCTAAGTAAAATGGTGTTTAATTAAGTAGACAATTGAATTAATTTAAATTAGGGCTAATTATACTTTATGATTCACATCGTATTGGAAAATAAGTAAAATTTAAACTTCCTACCTCAAATCAAAAATTAGGTAATATTTCAAAATTAAAAATATGAACTAATCGTCCCATATGATACCCATGTACTGTATGACATCAACTAATCTTGCCTAATCTCATCTTAAAATTAGGAAATAAAATTAAGATGAATTGAACCTTACAATCATACTATATGATGTCCTCTATCATATTGTATGACCTCATTTTCTACTACAATGATATATAATTCCCACCGATTATACTAGACGAATATCTTATCGAATTAAACAAATCATACTATATAATACTAACCTCATACTAGATGACCTATTACAGAAATTGAAATCTTGTTATAAGAACCAATTTCATCTTATAGTACTAACTAGATAAATTAAGTTAATTATACTATAAGATCCCCAATCATATTGTACGATTAGAAGAAATAGAATTACAATTTTAGGGTATTTTGAAGCCTTGTATAAAAACTTCCTTATTACACTCTTGAGGAGTCTTTGGATGTTGAAGAAAATATGTGAGAGAACTTTGTGAGTTCTAAGAGCTTGGAGAGGGAGACGAGGTTGACTAAGAGGAAGAAGTAGTGTGAGGGGGGGTTCATGTGGTTGCTCTAGGCAAACTTCTACTTTTATTTCTCTAGGTGTCTTTATTTGTCTCTTAGGTAGTTAGGGGGAGAAAGTCTTCAAGGTTGAAGATCAAGGTTCTCAAACTTCATAAAGAGAGTGAAAAATGATTCTACGCTTGTTGCCTTAACTAGGTGGGTGAAAAAGCCTCATGGTTCTCTTCCTTACCAGGAGGTAAAATGGATTCTGGAACTCTATTGCACTGAGTTAGTATAAAAGATTGTGTATGAGCTTCTCCACTTTGTTATGGGAGCTAAGGGAAATACACTAAAGATTTAGTGTAATACCCATAGAGTCTTTCAGAGAGTGGACATAATCAAGTTTTGTCCGACCCACTATAAAATCTCGTGTACTCGTTCTACTTTACTTTTTGCACTTTTATTTTTCCTACATTTTATTTTCTTTCCCATTCTTTATTCTTGCAAATTTGTGTGTTGATTTTCAAGTTACATTTAGTTTTTTTCATATTGGGAAAAGAATATAAAAATTTGAAATAAAATAAAGAAAAATATTTGATCATTGAAATTTATTACAAAAATTTAAAATAGCAAAATTACAATTTCTGTTATTAATTTCTTTCACTTGCATTTATGTTTGGTTTAAATAATGAAAAAGGTTTCATTAAGAAAACTTTTAAATATCCAATTTACCCACTTTATGTGACTAGGACAGTGCAACAAGGTTTAACAACCTTGTTTAAACTTTAATTTGGTATTACAACGGGTCTCAGAATTAGAAATTTAAAACTATATGAGAAAACTCACATTACACGATTTTAAAATATGAATGTTGTGGAGGGTTATTCTGTAACTCTTCCACCATTATTCGATTATATTCTAACTAATTTTTAGAAAATTAGCATGTCTAAAAGTTTACAATCGATTAACTTTTGCATGTGGAAAATGATTCCAGAAGGTCATTCTACATAATTTAGACTTTTGAATGGCATCAAAGTTGAAACTTCTTTTAGAGAATGGAGCTTTGTTGATAGAGATCTTGTAGAACTTAATGTTAAATATCTAAACTATTTTTTTGTGCACTTAAATCTAATGACTATATAAAAGTCTCTGCTTATACTTCTGGCTAGGATGTCTAGGATAGGATATGCAGTTCGTATGAGGGTACAAATAAAGTCAAGTAATCTCATTAAAATATTTTTTTGCAACACTATATACTTTTTGCTTGAAACCAAATGAGACTATCTCAAATATGTACACTAGATTTACTCAAATAGTTACATCCCTACATGCTTTTGGTAGAGAATTATAAAATTAAAAAAAGGTTAACAAAATTTTACATTGTCTACCTGATTACTATGATGTTAATGTTACTAGAATATGTGAATAATAAGTTCTGAATGTCTATTCTATTGACAATATGCTTGGTTCTCTCATTTCCTATAAACAAAGTCTGAGTCAAAGACTCTTAGATGTATGTGACCAGAGGTAGATAAAGTAGTGGAACTGAAGGCCAATGATTCAAAAAGTGAAAGCACTATAACTAATGAGGATGATGACATAGCATTGCTGACCTTGAAATTCAAGAGCTTTCTGAAGAGAAAGCAATGACATCATCAACACTAGACTAAAGGCAAACTAGGTAAAACTACTAAGGTTTCCTCTAACACTATTTATTTTGAATCCAAGAAATTAGAAAATTTAAAATCTGATTACCCTAACTTAATAGCTCACCATATCAAGGAGAAGGGTAAGGCAAAGACAAACTTCTTAAAGCAGAAGAAAAGGATGCAGAAGGATTCTTGGGGAGGCTTTGCCATAGAAAGTAAAATAGAGAAGAAGGTAACTAATTTGTGTCTTATGGGGAATGATAATCTTGATCACTATGATCCTGTGAGGTTTGTGAAATCACATATGATAATTTATTTTCTATCGATTAAAAAATACATGAATCATACAGGAAACTAAAGAAACTCCATGCCAGTTTGAACTTGAAATTTTCTAAAAATAAAAATAGTTTATAGTCTAAGAATTGAACTTTCTTCTTAAGATAAAGAACATGATTGAAGCATATGGAATAATCAATCACATGAATCCTCAAAATTTAGGAAAGGGATTTAGGAGAATCATACAAATAATTAATAACACTTACTAGTGAATTAGACCTTATTGAGCATGCATTGGAACTTGAAGTGGAAAATTGTAGAAACTTGTTAATTATGAATTAGGTTGTTAGACCTAAGCTTATGTCCCAAAGGCTATCCAAGAGGGGGGTGAATTGGTACTTTAAAAAATCTCCTCTTTAATCCAATTTAAATTTAGTGAATTTTTAGAAATAATTTTTCAACCATAATTAAACACAAATATAGTAAAGTAAAAAGCAGAGGAAAAAAAAAGACACAAGATTTATAGTGGTTCGGTCAAATACGACCTACATCCACTCCTTGAAGTATCCCACTTCATGTTTTATACTATTACCACTAGTGTCTCCCCTTTTGCCCCCATAGCAAGGCAGAGAAGCCTTCACAAAAACTCTCTTCCATCACTACCCGATGCGGCAGGAACCATCGTCCTTTTACACCCTCCAAGTGTTGCGAATTTGAGATTATGGATTATACTTTTAATGATAGAAAACATTCATGTTTTTCTTTGACTACCTTGCCTACTTCTTTTTATGTCCACAAAATCGAACTACTCTAGACCAGCTCAAGATTGGGTAGATTTAGTTTGAGTCAATCTGTAATATTTTTCTTTTTCTTGAGTAATTTGTAAAAGTGGTTCCAGATGCTAAATAACCTTGTACACATACACTTGAGGGGTTTTCTGAGTTTTTCTATTTTGAGTACATCAGCTTGGATGATATTCATATCGGCCAGGATGATCCAACTAAAAATAGAAACCATAATTAGGGCATTATGGTTAAGCAGCCGTCATTAAGCAAATTGTCTTGGACTATCCTTGTATCAGCCAGGATGATAGGCTCAAATCAGAAAGAATCAACCACCATGATCAATTTAGGTATTCTTTATTGCAGGACATTGTCCAGGATGATCTATACATCGACCTGGACGATGAACCATAATTATGCCTAAACTAATATGGTAATTATGGAAAGTAATTAAGGCGGATTTATATGATCACATCGACCGGGCTGATCGCAAGATAAGTCGGGACAATGTTCTGGACGATTGACATCGACCAGTATCTATTCTGGGCGATGTTTAGGATGATTATACTCGATTTTGAACTAATCAGCCATGACGATATTATATTATCCTGGATGATGTAACCAATTTTCTTCTGATCGTCCAAAATCATCCCGGCTGATTGAGCTAATTTTGTACTGATCGGCCAAGAAGATATTCCTATCATCCTGGATGATAATGTTAGTTCTTGAAATTCTATTTAAAGGATCCAAATTTTCTCATCCAATGTGACCTTTAGCTGTTGTCTTGACCTGAGAGAGCCTAGTAGAGAGGGAGAGGGAGGGAGGAACTTGTGAGGGGGAGTTTATGAGAGGGATTCACAAAGGTTGCTCCAAGCAAGGTTCCAAGGCGTCTTCTCCAGTCTTCGTCCTTTGTCGTTGGGGGTTCAAGAGAGGTAAGCTTCAGCAATTGGTCAAGGTTTTCATCTGCTTCAAGAGGAAGCAAAAAGAGTCGAGGTTCTCTGCTTGCTTCATGAGGAAGCAAAAGGAGTCGAGGTTCTTTGTCTTCTTCAGGAGGAAGAAAAAGGAGTTGGATTCTCTGCCTGCTTCAGGAAGAAGCCAAAGGAGTTAGGTTCTCTGCCTTCTTCAGGAGGAAACAAAAGGAGTTGAGTTCTCTGCCTCATCGTGGTTAGAAGAAAGAAGATTTTATGAGGGCTTCTCTGCCTTGCTGTGGGGCAAAAGAAGAGTCACTTTTATAGTGCAATACTCGGAGGGTGCCTTCGGGGAGTGGACGTAGGTCGAGTTGACCAAACCACTATAAATCTGGTGTGATCTTTCTTTGTTTTGATTTCTGTATTTATTTTTTTGCACTTTGATTTCTGTGGTGATTTTGGTTTTAAGTTTTATGCTTTGATTATAAGAAATTTTTTTAAAATACCAATTCACCCCCCCCCCCTCTAGGTTAGCCTTGGGCCAGTTCATAAGGGCTTAACATCCCTAACAAACTTTTAAGTGGTATCGGAGCGGGAGTCATAAAAATTTAGTTTGAAAACTTTTTGAATTTTGATCCATGGCTAATAATGGTAATCGTAATGCTACGGAAGGATATTCAATAACACGACCACCTTTGTTTGATAATCTTCCTTTTGATTTTTGGAAAACTTGCATGTTTACTTTTTTACGATCGATTGACTATCGTATGTGGATGCTTATTAAAGAAGGATATTCTCCACCTTCTTGTGAATTTAAAGGAATTAAAACTGAAGTACCTTTTACTGAATGGATTTTTAATGAAATAGAATTAGCACAACTTAATTCAAAGTGTTTGAACTACTTTTTCTGTGCTTTAAAATCTGAAGATTACATGCGTGTTTCTACTTGCTCTACTAGAAAATAATATTGGGATAAATTGTGTATCACCTATGAAGGCACTAATGAAGTTAAGCAATCTCAATTTAATATTTTATTGCATGATTATAAACTTTTTTGTATGAAACCTAATGAAACGATTACTAAAATGTATACAAGGTATACTCGGATTGTTACTTCATTGCATGCCTTAGGAAGATAACTTATTAACTATAGAAAGTGAACAAAATTTTAAGATGTTTGCCTTCCTCTTTTGATGCTAAAATCACTGCAATTTCTTAGTCTAAAGATTTTAATACCTATTCGATCGATAACTTACTTGGTTAACTCATTTCTTTCGAGCAAGGGATGAACTAAAGAAATCTTGATGCAGGAGAGAAGAAGAAGAAAATGGTGGCACTTAAGGTGAACGCCTCGGACACTAACTCATCCGGGTCTGAAAATGAAGATATTGCCTTAATAACGAGGCAATTTAAGAGCTTTCTAAGGAATAAGCACAGGAAACATTAGAAAGGGAATAAAGATAAAGGTAACAAGAAATTTAAAAATTCTAATGATATAATTTGTTTTCAATGCAGGAAGCCAGGACATGTTAAAACTGATTGCCCAACACTCAAGTCTCACCCAAGCAAGGAAAAGGGTGAGGAGAAAACCAAGTCTAAAAAGGACAAGAAGAGATTCCAAAATGTATTCTGGGTGGATTCTGTATCAGACTCCTCTGAGACTGAATCAGAAGAGGAGACAATAAACTTGTGCTTAATGGTAGACAATAATCTTTGTCAAAGTGACCAAGAAGAGGTTTGTGAACCAACTTATGATCAATTATTTGAAATTTGTGAGCACATGCATGCATCGTATAAAAAACTCAAGAAAACTCATACTAGTTTGAAATTAAAATTTTTAAATTTACAAAAAGAGCATGAAATTCTTCTTAAAGATCATTCTACAATTGATTCTAATCACATGGCTTTACTTGATGAGTTTGATGCATTAAATAAAAAATATGATGATTTATCTGATGCTCATAATTCTTTAAAATCATCCCATGCCGATTTAGAAAAAGAATATAAAAAATTAGAAAGTTTAAAACCTTTTGAAAGTAAAAAACCTTCATTTCATGCATCACATAAAAAGTATCACCATAGATTAGTGCATCCTTTTCTTGGAATTACATGTTTTTCATGTGACATGCTAGGACACATAGCACACATTTGCACCATTCACCATAGTCCACATTGGGTCTGGAGACCCAAGTTACATGATTCACAACATGCATTACATTCTACTTTTTATAAGAAGGAACCCAAACATGCTTGGGTTCCTAAATCTGACATTTAATAATTTTGTAGGCAAGATCTCACAAAAGGCCTCATGAGAGCATGTAATACCTAGATAGCAGATGCTCTCGAATATGACTGGCAATGCTAATCAATTCATTTTGCTGGAGACCAGGACAGGAGGCAAGGTGACTCTTGGAGACAACACCACCAGGAAGGTGGTAGGAGCAGGTATAATTGGTAATTCCAAGAATCTTCTGATTGAAAATGTTTTGCTTGTAGATGGACTGAAATACAACTTGCTCAGCATCAATCAGCTTTGCGATAAGTGCTTCATCATAAAATTTTTGGCAAATTCATGCATTATCAGCTTAAATAATAACACCATTTTGCAAGGAAAATGGATCGACAACATTTACATGCTTGATTTAAATAACATTGAAAGTGCTGCTTCATTTTTCTTAAAAGTTTCTGTTGATGATTCATGGTTATGGCATAGGAAATTATGTTATTCTAGTATGAAAACCCTTAGGAAAGTGACCCAAAAAGACCTAGTTAGAGGTGTCCCCAAGCTTAAGTTTTCAAAAGTCTACCTTTGTGATGCCTGCTAATTAGGAAAGAAAGTCAACTCCACTTTTCACTCCATTAAGGACATTAGCACCTCTAGACCTTTAGAAGACCTTAACATTGATTTTTTTGGACCCATTAGCACTGCCAACTTGGGAGGGAAAGTTTATAGTTTTGTAATTGTCGATGATTACTGGAGGTTCACTTGGACAAGATTTCTATCACATAAAAATGAGTCTTTTGATGAGTTTAGAGCCTTCTTCACTTGGATTAAAAAAAATCTAGGTTCTGAAATCTTGACCATCTATATTGACCATGGGGGAGAGTTTGAAAATAAAATATTTGGAGATTTCTGTAAGGACAAGGGGATTAGCCACAACTTCTTAGCTCTTATGACCCCTCAGCAGAACGGGGTAGCTGAAAGAAAGAACCAAACCTTAGTGAAAGCCGCTCGAGCCATGCTTGTTAAGTTTTATACTTCCAAAATACTTTTGGGCTGAAGCAGTTAACATAGTTTGTTATGTGTTGAATAGGGTGAATGCCAGAGCCAAATTAGATAAGACACCCTATCAGATCCTTAAGGGTATGACACCCAATCTTTCCCACCTTCATGTCTTTGGTTGTAAGGTTTTCATTCACAATAATGGGAAGTCTCACTTAGGAAAATTTGACCCAAAATCTGATGAAGGAGTATTCTTAGGATATTCTAGTGTTGGGAAGTCTTTTATGGTATTTAATTAGAGAGGTTTGGTGGTGGAAGAAATAACTCATGTAGTTTTTGATGAATATGATCCTAAAAATCCTAGAGTTGAAGATGATGATGATGGAGAGATTACCACTGAAGAAGAAAATTTAAAAAAGAGGGTAGAGTACTAGAACACTGAAGGCGTAGGAGAGGTTACCCAAGGAGTATAAATTGTAGATCTGGAGAAAAGGGTTGAACCTTCTCATACATTGTCTAGAGATAGGAGATACTCTTCCTGTCACCCTAAAGATCTGATCTTAGGAGACCCTTATGATGGAGTTAGGACTATACATGGACTTAGGAAGGAAGTGAATCACTCTTCCTTTATCACAATGACTAAACCCACCAATATAAACCAAGCCCTTTCTAATGAGTTTTGGATCTTAGCCATGCAAGATGAATTAAACTAATTTGTTAGGAATGATGTTTGGGAGCTTATAGAAAGACCTAAGGAACAAAGTGTAGTTGGAACCAAGTGGGTATTTAAGAATAGGGTGAATGATTCTAGAGTGGTGGTTAGGAGTAAGACAAGATTAGTGGCTAAGGGGTATAACCAAATAAAAGGGATAGATTTTGAGGAGACTTTTGCCTAGTAGCTAGATTGGAAGCCATTAGAGTGCTATTAGCCTTTGCTTATTATAAGGGATTTAAGCTTTTCTAAATGGAAGTTAAGAGTGCCTTTTTAAATGGGAAAATAAAAGAGGATGTGTTTGTAGAACAACTCCAAGGTTTTGAGACTTCCTAATTTTCAAATCATATTTTCAAATTAAAAAAGGCCTTATATGGATTAAAGCAGGCACCTAGAGCTTGGTATGAGAGGCTTAACATATTCTTACTAAAAAGGGAGTTTGTTAAGGAGAGCGTAGACACCGCCCTATTCCTGAGGAAAGTAGGAGATGATTTACTCATTATTCATATCTATGTCGATGATATACCTTTTGGATCTCCTATGTGATGATTTTTCTAAAACAATGAGTAAGGAGTTTGAGATGAGTTTGATGGGAGAGTTATCCTACTTTTTGGGGTTTAGTATAAAACAAATGAATGATGGAACCTTTCTAAAACAATCAAAATATATAAAGGACATCTTGAAGAAGTATGAAATGAACAAAGTCAAGCCAATTAATACTCACATGTCCTCAGGAATTTAGTTGGACAAAGACCCTAATGGAAAATCAGTTAATCAAAAGAAGTACAGAGGGATGATTGGATCTCTACTTTACCTTACTACAAGCCGACCTGATATAATATTCAGTTTTTGTCTTTGTGCTAGATTTCAAGCTGATCCTAAGGAATCCCACCTGATTGCAGTTAAGAGAATTCTTAGATACCTTTTAGGGATCAAAAACTTAAGAATCTAGTACCCTGGGCACAGCACGTTTTTGAGATTATTAGATATTCTGATTCTGATTTTGCAGGATGTAAGCTGGATAGAAAAAGTACTTCTAGAAATTATCAATTCATAGGATAGTCTTTAGTCTCCTGTTCTAGTAGAAAGCAAAACTCTATTGCTCTTTCCATTGCTGAAGCCGAGTACATTGCTTTAGAAAGTTTTGTTGCCCAAGTCCTTTGGTTAAAATAGCAAGTACTAGATTAAGGATTACCTATATGCACCATCTCGGTTCTTTGTGACAACGCTAGTGCCATCTAAATTTCTAAGAATCTTATCCAATATTCAAGGACTAAGCACATTCATATAAGGCATCACTTTATTAGATACCATGTGACTAAGGGAGACATTGAGTTACATTATGTGGCGACTGAGAATCAACTGGCTAACATATTTACTAAACAACTGATCTTCGACACTTTCAGCACTTTAAGGACCAGATTGGGTGTGATTGACATTAATGCATGAACTTGATCTCTACTGATTTTTTTTTATTATCTGCTAATTACTTTCCTTAATCTTTTGTTAGATTTTTTTATGTTGTTTATTTTTTATTTTCTCTTTGTTTTTTGGTACTTTATTTTGTCGTATGCTTTAAATTTTTTAATCATCACTGAATTGATATCGTATGTCTTGTTTTTGTCTTTTTAAAAATTTGTCGTCAATGTTTTACATCTCTTAATCTACCAAAGGGTAAAAACACCGTTGATTGTGTCTCTTTCTCTAAAATATTTTAGTGGTGAAATTTTTTTTTCTAAACTAAAAGTCTATCTCAAATTAATAACTGGATTTTGTAATTGAGATATTTTCTACCTTGCTATAGTAATCTATCTTATATTATAATAATCAAAGTCTTTGTGTTACTTCAAGATTTTTTTGTTATCATGTCAATGCATCTCTCATATGATTTTTTATTCTGTTTTGTGGTTCATTCTTCCCTATATTAGAGAGTGAGTTTTTCTTCTCTAATATCTGGAAGATATACTCACAACTAAGAATATTTAAGAGTTTTTGGAAAAGAATCTAGCTTGCAAAAAAAAAAAAAGTTATCAATGATTCCAGAAGCAAAAGATGCACAATGACGCCAATTTAAATATATATATATATATATATATATATATATATATATATATATATATATATATATATATATATATATATATATATATACTCACACACACACAAAGTGTATCAAAAATAAAAAGATGTGTAAAGTGCGACATTCAATGGACAAGAGGCATAAAATGAGCTCATCAAAAGGCAAGCTATCTTCCTTTCTTCCAACTCATAAAACTTTGAAGATTTCATGTATCACTTGAGATTTTCAAGGACTTAATTTCAAATTTCACGATTGTAACAAACTACTTTGATATACTATTCTATAAGATATTTTTTTGAAACCAAGTCTTGATCGGATCTCTTTTTCTTATCCAATTGATTTTTTCTGAGTTAGGCCTTTTGATTTCAAAAGACGATTTTACCCTAAAAGAAGTTCGATCTTAAGGTAAACATGATCGGATATTTTACCATTTTTTAGATTTTTGATATTGTTAACTCATTAACTTACAAATTTTTAAAATCAATTACTTGGAAGACTATATCATGTTCATGCCATGATTTAAAAAAAGAAACTTTGTTTATTTGACTGTTTTTCTGTAGCTTGTTTTAGTTTTTGTTCTGTTTTTAGTTTTTGTTTTGTTTTTGTTTTCCTCCTTTTTGTGATGTCAAATGGGGGAGTAGTCTGCTGTAATATGTACTTTGATTCTGGAATTTAGTAAACTGCTTTTTCGTTACACTACTTCCATTAAACTGCCATAACTGCATAAACTTTTCTTATTGTGTTTGCCATCATCAAAAAGCGGGAGAATGTTGCGAATCTGAGATTATGGATTAGACTTTTGATGATAAAAAACATTCATATTTTTTATAACTATAGTGCCTACTAACTTTTCAGGTCCACAAGATCAAACACAACTCAAGACCAGCTCAAGATTGGGTAGATTTAGTTTGAGTCAGTCTGTAATATTTTTTTTTACTTGAGTCATTTGTAAAAGTGGTTCCTAATGCTAAGTTACCTTGCAAACACACACTTGAGGGGTTTTTTTAGTTTTTCTATTTTGAGTACATCGGCCTGGACGATGTTCATATCGGTTAGGATGATCCGACTAAAAATAGAAACCCTAATTAGGGCATCCTGATTAAGCAGCCATCATTAAGCAAATCATCATGGACGATCCTTATATCGGCCAGGATGATAGGCTCAAATAAGAAAGAATCAGCCGTTATGATCAATTTAGGTATTCTTTATTTCATAACATCGGCCAGGATATTCTATACATTGGCCTGGACGATGAAGCACAATTATGCCTAAATTAATCTTGTAATTATGAAAAGTAATTAAGGATGATTGATACGATCACATTGGCTAGGCTGATCGCAGGATCTATCGGGACGATACTCTAGATGATTGACATCGGCCAGCATCTATTTCGGGCGATGTTCAGGATGATTGTACTCGGTTTTGAACTAATCGGCCAGGATGATATTGTATCAGTCTGGACTATATAACAAATTTTCTTATGATCATCCCGATTGATTGAGCTCACTTTGTAATGATCGGCCAAGAAGATATTCCAATCATCTTGGACGATAATGTCGGTTCTTAAAATTCTTTTTAAAGGACCCAAAATTTCTCATACAAAGTGACCTTTAGTTGCTGTCTTGACCTGAGAGAGCCAAGAGGAGAGGGAGAGAGAGGGAGAGAGAGGGAGGAAGTTATGAGGGGGAGTTTGTTAGAGGGATTCACAAAGGTTTCTTAAAGCAAGGTCCCAAGGCATCTTATCCAGTCTTCATCCTTTATCCTTGGGGGTTCAAGGGAGGTAAGCTTCAACAATTGGTTGAGGTTCTCTATCTTCTTCAGGAGGAAGAAAAAGGAGTCGAGGTTCTCTACCTATTTCAGGAGAAAGCGAAAGGAGTTGAAGTTCTCTGCCTGCTTTAAGAGGAAGCAAAAAGAGTTGGGTTCTCTGCCTACTTTAGGAGGAAGCAAAAGGAGTTGGGTTCTCTACCTCACCGGGGTTGGTGGAAAGGAGATTTTGTAAGGGCTTCTCCGCCTTGCTGTGGAAGCAAAAGGAGAGTCACTTTTATAGTGCAATACTCAGAAGGCGCCTCCGAGGAGTGGACGTAGGTCAAGTTGACAGAACCACTATAAATCTTGTGTGATCTTTCTTTGTTTCGATTTTTGCATTTATTTTTCCGCACTTTGATCTCTATGGTGTTTTTGGTTTTAACTTGTATGCTTTAATTATAAGAAAGTTTTTTAAAATATCAATTCACCCCATCTTAGTTAACCTTGGGCCAATTTTTAAGGGCTTAACATCCCTAACAAACTTTCACCAAGTGTAGGTAGAGTACCTTCGTCCATTTACACCCTCCAAGTATAGGCAGAGTACCATCATCCTTTTACATCCTCCAAGTATAGGCAGAGAACCTTCCGCTTTTCATACTCTCCAAGTGTAGGCAGAGAACCTTCGACTGTTAACACTCCTCGAGTGTCGGCAGAGAACCGGATCTTCTTGAAAGATCTTCTCACGAGAAATCTAGAAGGAGAAGAGGAAAAAGTGAAGTAATCACAAATTATAAATAGAGATTCTTACTTTTGAGTAACCAAGTGAACCCTTCACGCTCCAGTAGTGAGAACTCTCCTTCAAACGCTCTCTCTCACTCTCTCCTTTAATCTCCCTTCAGTATGCACAAAGACCAAATGACAAAAAGATTGCATGACAGTCTTAAGTGGACTTTTTATAAGAAAGACACAAAAAACCATCCAAAAACTAGAATTATTCAAATCTGTGCGTTCATGATCGTCCCGTACGATCCTATTTCATACATACGAATAGTGTAAAATCTATTGCGTACAAACTCAAAGTACATTGGTACAAACTACCTTCGTACCTGATCATCATCCCGTACGAACATAATTCATCTGGTACGAATAGTTATTCCCAAGGTTCGTTGGAATGAAAATGCAGGACGGAACATCAGTTCAAAGAAAAGAGGACATCGTCCTGGGATGAATGGGTATCATCATCTTGACTATTAGTTCAAAAATACAAGTCTAGAGAACATTATCATGGGACAAACAGGTTAAATTGTCTGAACGAATAGTTCATAACACAAGTCCAGAGGACATCATCCAGGGACGAACATGTTAAATCGTCTGGATGAACAGTTTAAAACAGGAGTTCAGAGGACTTCATCCAGGGACGAACAGCTTAAATCATCCGGAAGAACAGATCAAAGGTCAAGTCTAGAGGACATCATCCTGGGATGAACAAGTTAAATCGTATGGATGAATAGTTTAATGCATGAGTCTAGATGACATCGTCCAAGGACGAACAAGTTAAATTGACTGGACGAGTAGTTCAAAGGGCAAGTCTAGAGGACATCATCCTCGAATGAACAGGTTAAATTGTCTGGATGAATAGTTCAAAGGTCAAGTCCAAAGAACATCATCTTGGGATGAACAGGTTAAATCATTTGGATGAATAGTTCAAAGCAATAGTCTATAGGACATCATCTAGGGACGAATAGGTTAAATCATTTGGACGCATAGTTCAAAGAAGGAGTCCAAAGGACAACGTCCAGGGAAGAACAAGTTAAATCTTCTAGACGAATAGTTCAAAGCAGTAGTCTAGAGGACATCATCCTGGGATGAACAGGTTAAAATGTCTAGATGAAAAGTTCAAAGAAGAAGTCTAGAGGACATCATCCTGGGACGAATAGGTTAAATCGTCTGGATGAACAATTCAAAGGTCAAGTCCAGAGGACATCATCCTAGGACGAATAGGTTAAATCGTATGGACGAACAGTTCAAAATAGGAATCTAGAGAACATTATCTAAGGATGAACAGGTGGAGTCTAGAGGATATTATCTAGGGACGAACAAGTTAAGTCATCTGGATGAATGGTTCAAAGCAGGAGTCCAGAGGATAACATCCAGGGACGAACGGGTTAAATTATCTGGACGAATAGTTCAAATGTCAAGTCCATAGGACATCATTCTGGGATGAACATGTTAAATCATCTAGACGAACAGTTCAAAGAAGGAGTCAATAAGACATCGTCCAGGGACGAACAGGTTAAATCGTCTGGATGAATAGTTCAAAGAAGGAGTCCAGAGGACATCGTTTAGGGACGAACGACTTAAAATTGGCTAGACAATCAAGACTTCAAAAAATTTTTGTCCACTCGGTTCAATCCATTGCTCTTTGGGGAGTATAACTGACATGATCATCCCGTACGAACATGGTTCATCCTGTACGATCAGTATTATAAAATTATGAAATTTAAAGATCTCCCCCGATGTGTGTGTGCTAAGTTACTCAACTACAATCACACGCTCTCAGACTCAAATAAAATAAATAACATACTCCAAGTTACAAAAACTTTCTCTAAGTAGATCTTGATTTGAAGTCTTTAACAATCTGGTGTATGATTTCCCTAAAATGTTAGTACACACAAGAGCCAAAAACAATTCTTCCAAAATGTGTTAGGAGAAAATAATAATCAAAACAATAATATTTGGAATCATCAAAATATACAAGTTGCAAGAATGTAAAACATGAAAAGCTATGTGGCAACTCTCTCAACAAACTCCCCTTTTTTTATGTTGGCAAAACAATTATTGTTTGTATAAATTTGAGAGTCATAAGTTTCTCCTAAACTCTCCCTAAATTAATAAGCATGTGAGAATAAGGGGTATTATTGTTGAACTAATCACATTTTTTAATTTTAAAGTTTTTCACACACACACAAAAAATCACACTAAAATGCAAAATTATCACACTTAAAACGTCAAAACAAAACCTAAAAAATATGAACAAAATCACAAAAAACAACGAACAAAACACGAACAACACAATCATGTCAAACAACACAATCAATCAAATGTCAAACAATAATTCTCCCCTTTTTTAACAACAGAAAAAAGAGAAGAAGAAACGAACAAATACATAAATATAAAAAGTCATATGAAAACCCTTTGATAATTGATCCATAAAGAGATTGAGTTATATTTGCAATAAAAAAAATAAATGTCATCAGAGAAATAGAAAGATTCATATGATTAAAGTATAGATATAATATTGACAAGAAAAAAATATCAAGAGCATGAATCAGTTTAGACAATGAGATATGTAGAATTATTATAAGTAGATAAATGAAAATTTTGTATATTTCAAATTTCAATAAAAAATAAAGTTGGATAGAAGATTAATTTGAATTTAAAGATTAAAAGATTGAGGAAAGAATATATACATATGGTTCTTTGCGAATCTTTTTAATATTTATGACACATTTTGTACATCTTTTTATTTGTGGGCTGATTTTGTGCCTCTTTTTCATTTTGCGAATCATTGCGCATTCTTTCAATTTTTGTATATTTGTATATTTTCAAGTGTTTACTTGATCTTTTCAGAATCAATAATCTAAAATATCAAATTTCTCTAAATACAACAATATTTATATTGAAAAAAGAAATAAAAATAAGAAAACATCAAAATTGCAATAATAATATTAAAATTAAGTTTAGTCTAACAAGAGACATGAGATTGATATCCTTAAATAGATTGAGTTATAACACAACTTAAATTTTAAAAAATTTAGATTTTCTAATGAATTCAATTTTATATTGCATTTCAAAATATAGAACTTGTTAGATCAATATTTTAAGGATAATTATATAGGCTAACACACATTTCTGAATAAGATCAAAAATACTAAAAATAAGACAGAATAATTTTTATTGATATCATGATAAAAGATAGTACATTTAGTATGAATGATATTAATACAAAGATTTTCATAACACATTAAAAAAATAACATGATAACTAACATCAATACATCACATCACATAACATCATCACTGGTAGAAAAAATCACAAAAAAGTACATTCATTATTCTGAGGGGCCCTGATATGGAGGAGGTGGTTGGTTGAATAAATTAAAATAGCTATTCATCATAGCTATATTCATGTTGATTGATTCAAACTGACCTCTAACCCATCCTATATGCTACTGATACTGATAGTCCTACTACTGAAGGTGAGTTTCAATTTGATCAAAATATTGATCAAAGTGACCTCACTATGATCAAATCGCTGGACCATATCCTAAAAAATTTGTCTACCAGCAGGTGCAGGTGGAGGTCTTCTCCTTTCTTCCTCAGAGTCACTACTTTCTAAATGAGCATCTTTATTAAAGATTGCTCAGAATGATCCATCATTGTAGTAGGCAAGCTCCTCTAGATTTTAAACAGGATGAACTAGTTCATACTTCTTTTCCAAAATATAGGTCACAAGATGTCCTAAGGAAATATTTTTCTTTCTCCTGTGGGAGACATGGCCAATCTCAGAAAGTCCATACATGTAGTCAATGATCAGTTGGGCTTCATCTATTGGTTGGCTAGTCATAATCAAATAAGTCACTGTGGAAAGAAGAGGAGTAATATTTACTCGATCACTAGCTTTAGGAATAATAGAAGTGCGAAGAATTTGCTGGATAATTTGGGCGTTACACTTAAGAGTGGCTACCTTAGGCATATGACCTACTCCTCTAATCCCACATATAACTTGATTTATCATAGTACAGCCATAGTTTCAAGATTAGGTCAAAGTATGGGATCTAATCCCTTGAGTCCTTAAATTCAAAATATCCCCAAATCCTCCTTTATTATTTATACCCTTTTCTTAAAAACAAAAGATCTAATCACACTTGGTCAGAATTAAAAGACATGTTTGCAAGAAAATAGTGGAATGTTTCCTTATTGTAGAGGTGGATTAAAGTCAGAATAAGACCAAACGGGGTAGAAGGAAAAAGGTCCATCACTTTAAAAGTGAGTTGTTCTTGAAGGACTCTAAAGGGAGTGATTTTTGTGGATACAAACCTAGGAAAAGACTCATCATTCTCTTTGGACAGAAAGTTCTCTTCTGGATTTCTAGAGGAAGGTCCCCTAGTTAGTTACTTCAAAGTTCGTTAGGGATGTTAAGCCCTATAGAATTGGCCCAAGCTAACCAAGAGGGGGGGGGGGGTGAATTGGTATTTTAAAATTTCTTTTCACAAAGAATAAAAAATGCATAAACCAAAATCACACCATAAAAATAAATGCAGAATTAAAAGTGCGGAAGCAAAAAATAAGAACACATAAATTTATAGTGGTTTGGTCAACTCGACCTACGTCCACTCATTGGAGGCACCCTATAAGTATTGCACTAAAAAATGTGACTCTCCTTTAGTCCCCACGGCTAGGCGGAGAAGTAGTCACAAGAACCTCCTTTTTGCCACCCCGGCAAGGCAGAGAACCTACCTTCTTTTGCTTCCTCCTGAAGCTGGCAGAGAACCACAACCAAAAGCTAACTCCTTACCTCTACCGACCCTTCCACGGACGAGAAACTCTAGACAAAGAACAAGCAGAGCGATCCTTGAAGCAACCCTTGTGAATCCCCTCACAAGCTCCCCCTCACAAGATCCTCTCTCTCTCCCTCTCTCTCTTTCTCTCCTCAAGGTCTTCTCAGGTCAAGGCAGCAGTAAAGGGTTTTTCAAAACGTTGAACATGAGCTCTTAAATAGAAGAGCTTCAAAGGAGCTCATTAATTACAAGTTGCCGACTTTATCATTTAGGCCGATATGGACATCGGCCTGGCTGATTAGTACAAAACTCAGAAGATCGGCTAGAGCATCGCCCTGGAAGCAAGACTGGATGATTGAAAATTGGCTTGATCGTCCAGGCCAATCTCACGATCATCCTGACCAATCAGTTCAAATCATGGGAAAATTATCCTGAGAATAGCCCTGGATACGAGCTGGCCGATATTTATCATCCTGAAGTAACTTAAGGTTTTTGACTGGATCGTCCTGGCCGATCCTACGATCGTCTATGATGATATGATCGTATCAATCATCCTTAATTACTCCCTTGATTTCCTGATCAATTAAGGCATAATTTGTGAATATTGTCCAGGCCGATAAAGGATCGTCCTTGCCGATAATAAAAAAATACAGTATTCCCTAATTGTCTATGGCGGCAACTTCTTTCTATTTTGAGAATATCGTCCTGGCCGATACACGTATCGTCCAGGACGATATGTTAATGATGGCTACCTTAATTAAGAATCCTTATTTAGACTTTCTGTTTTAAGCCTGATCGTCCAGGCCGATAAAAAAATCGCCCTGGCCGATATGAGTAAAAATAAAATTCTAAGTCTCTCAAGTGTGTGTGTGAAGGGTTACTTAGCATCAGTCTCTTTGACAATTACAAGTAGACTCAATAAGTGAAAAATAAAAGTACAGACTGACTCAACCCTAAACCTACGCAATCCTGAATCTGCTTCGTCTTGTTCGTCCGATCTTCGATTCTTGAAACGTTAGTAGCAATAAACAGTCCAAGAGAAATTGTGTTTTTCAATCATCAAAACATAAGCCATGAAAATAGATTTACAACATTACTTAGCATTCCTAACCCTCTAGCTTGAACTAGCCATGGAAAAGATCAAAGCAAATAGAAGATTGAAAACGCTTTTGATGTGAATGAAGTTTGAGTTCTAATACTTTCAATTTAAAGAAAAATAAACTTTCGTACAAACAAAAATAATTTCATTCCATACGATATAGAGTTCATACATATGAAATAAAATTTTGTATATACGAATGAATGAGTACAAAATGAAACGGCTTTTCGTAAATATGTATGTTATGAGGCATCCTTTTATATAGACTTTTGACTAGATGATCATACAGAGGAACTGGTGATCATTCTAGATAATCAGTTATTTAAGATTGTTTTTATGACAGTTTGAAATGTCCCCCATTAGAATTGCCACTTGTTCATATGTACAAACTAAATGTTCGTACGTACGATCAGAAATAAAAACTAATCTTATCCATATAATCATCTACATGTATACAAATGATTGAATACACATCATCTAGATGATCGTGACGATCATAAAGACAAATAGTATTGAAAACTGAAAAGCAGCATGCAAACTGTTTAACTTCAACAGTTAATACGCTACAGGATTCATTCCGTACAAAATTAATTTCGTACAGACGAAATTCACACTTAAGAATTTTTCATAACATTGTTCAAAAACATAAATTTTGATGTGAAAATACATAAAACAAATAGACAGGAAAGAATAAAAATAAACATGAACAAAAATTGAAAAACACATATGGAAAAATCACAAAATTAAAACGCACACTAATAGAGCACATATCAATGTTGCATAAACTTTTATTTAAGAATTTAAATCAATCACACCAAGACTTATTATTAATGCACTGAAAGTATCAAAGACTAGTGGTTTTGTAAAAATATATACAAGTTGATTTTCAGTTGAAACATGAATGAGTTCAATTTCTCCTTTGGATACAAGATCCCTTATGAAATGATGCCTTATATCTATATGTTCGATTCTTGAATGTTTAATAGAATTTTTAGAAATACAAATGACACTAGTGTTATCAAAATAAATGGGAATAGTGCCTATAGTTAATCCTAAATCAATCAACTATTATTTCAACCAAAGTACTTGTGCCACACAACTTCCTAAAGTAATGTATTCAGCTTCACAATAAGATAGAGCTACAAAATTCTATTTTTTATTGGACCAAGAGACTAAAGAATTTTTAATAAATTGACATGTTCAAGAAGTGCTCTTTCTATTAACCCTACAACCTATAATGTCTGAATCTGAATATCCAATTATTTTAAAAGAAGAGCTAAAATTAGAATACCAAATTCCTAAATTTTGAGTTCCCAAGAGATACCTTAAAATCATTTTTATTGCTATCAAATGTGATTCTTTTGGATCTGATTGAAATCTAGTACATAAATAAACAATAAACAAAATATCGGGTCAGCTAGCTATCATGTAAAGAAAAGATCCAATTATTCCTCTAAATTTCTTTTGATCAATAGATTTTTCCTTAGGGTCCTTATCCAGCTGAACTGGGGAACTTATAGGTGTACTAACAGGTTTAGCATTGTCCATTTCATACTTTTTAAGGATGTCTTTAATATATTTAGACTGACTAAGAAATGTACCCTCCTCATTTTGCTTAATGCTAAAGCCTACAAAGTAATTCAAATCTTCCATTAGACTCATCTTAAATTCACTACTCATTATTTTAGAAAAATCATCACAAAGATTTTTATTTGTATATCCAAAGATGATATCATCAACATAAATTTATACAATGAGTATATCCTCTCCCAATTTCTTCAAAAAGTGAGTTTTGTCCACACTTCTTTTTTCAAAAAATCTCTCAAGTAGAAAGGTGATCAACCTCTTATACCAAGTCCTAGGTGCCTATATTAATCTGTATAATGCCTATTTCAATTTCAAAACATGATTAGGATGCTTAGAATTTTCAAAGCTTGGAGGTTGTTCCACATAAACATCCTCGTGAATCACCCCATCTAAAAAGGCACATTTAACATCTATTTGATACAATTTAAATCCTCTAAAATAGGCAAAGGCTTGCTTCAAGTCTAGCTACATGGGCAAAGTCTCCTCAAAATCAATCCCTTCAATCTAATTATACCCTTAGCCATCAATCTAGGCTTATTTCTAATGACTATTCTTGAGTCATTCATTTTATTCTTGAATACCCACTTAGTTCCAACTACACTTTGATCCTTTGGCCTTGCAGTTAATTCCCAAACTTCATTTCTTATAAATTGATTTAATTCATCTTGTATAGCCAATATCCAAAATTCATCCGAAAGTGCTAGATAAAGATTTGTGGGTTTCATCATTGAAATAAAGGCTGAATGATTAACTTCTTTGTTCAGTCCACATCTAATCCTAACACCCTCACTAAATCACCTATAATCAATTCCTTTGAGTGGTTTTTAGAAAATCTCAAATCTCTAGGCATCGGGTTATCTATCTCTAAATTTTCATCCAAATTTATTTTCTCAATCTTTAGGGAGTTAATCTCTATCTCATCCTCTTCAATAATGGGCTCTTCCAAAATTCTAAATTCATCAAATATGACATGTGTGGTCTTCTTAATTACCAAAGTTATTTTATTGAATACTTTACAAGATTTTCCAACACTTGAGTATCCTATAAAAATTCCTTCATCTGATTTTGGATCAAATTTGCTTAAGGCAGATTTTCCATTATTATGTATAAACACTTTATATCTAAAAACATGCAAATATGATAAATTAGGTGTTCTCCCCTTTAATAACTCATAGGGTGTTTTATTCAAGTTTGATTTAACATTCACCTTATTTAGAACATAATATGCCTTGCTAACCGCCTCAGCCCAAAAATATTTAGGAAGTGAATATTCTGCCAACATGGCTTGAGCGGCTTCTATTAATGTTATATTTTTCCTTTTGACTACCCCATTTTGATGAGAGGTTCTAGGTGTAGAAAATTTGTGATCAATCCCTTTTTCCTTACAAAAATCCTCAAATTTTTCATTTTCAAATTCTCCTTCATGATCACTTTGAATTTTCAAAATCTTGCATCCTAGTTTTCTTTGAATCCAAGTCAAAAAATTTCTAAACTCCTCAAATGATTCACTCTTATGATATAAAAATCTAACTCATGTGAATCTCGAGAAATCATTCATAATTACACATCTGTATACCTTTCCTCCTAGACTTATAGTTCAACCTGGTCCAAATGGATCCATATGTAAAATCTCAAGTGGTTTAGTAGTTCTAAGATCCTTATTAGACTAAAAAGAGGACTTTGCCTATTTTCTTAATATGTGATCCTTAATAAAGTCTAGTTTTGGTATACCACTCACTAAGTTCTTTTGGGTAATCCTCCTAAGGTTTTTCATGCTAGAGTGACAAAGTCTCATATGCTAAAGCCATGACTTATCAGAAATAGTTTTTAAACAAAAAGCAGTAGGAGTTTTGATAAAATTCAAGTCTAGCATATACATATTGTTTACCCTTATACCATTCAAAATATCATTACCATTCAGGCTTAATTTGCAGCTAGTAGGAAAAAATTTTATACAATAACCTTTATTACATAGTTGACTAATACTCAAAAGATTATACTTTAAGCCTTCTAACAAAACATTCTCTATAAAATGTTTTTCAAGTTCTCAATTATACCTGACCCTATCACCTTCCTTGTGGTGTTATCTCCAAGTTTAACCCTACCTCCACTCATGGCTTCTAGTGCTATGAATTATGCAGTATCTCCAGTCATATGCTTTGAGCAACTGCTATCTTGGTACCATATGCTCTCCTGAGCCCTTGTGTGAGAGTGATCCTACAAAATCATCAAATGTTGGACCTGGGAACCCAAATAAGTTTGGGTTCACCTTTTTGCAAATTATAAACAGATGCATGTATGTTATGTCTAGGTTTATATATCTTAGGTCTCCACACCAAATAAGTTTTTCTATTCAATGTATAGGTGTGTCCTATATGTCCAAACATTCTATAATTAAAGTATTTGATTCTAGGAAATGGGTTTCTTAATCTTCTATAATTCTTTTGTCTATTCATAGATTGTATAAATTTAGAATAGAAAATAGGATTCATGAAGTTTTCAAGTCTTGGGGTATCCTATTATCCTTGAAAGCTATTATCTTCAGTTTATAAAAGGAATTCATATCTTCCAATATATGATTTGTATAATTTGTCCAATAATTTTACTCTTTAATTCATCCTTAAAATCTTTAAATTCTTTTTCAAGTTCTACATAGGTTAATTTTAAATTTTCATGATTCTTATTCAAATCGTCAAACTCATTATGTATTTTTATGTGGTTGTTATCAATTAAAGCATAATCTTTCCTAAGGATCTCTTATTCTCTTTGTAGTTCTTGTAACTCTAAGTTTAGACTAGCATGCATTTTTTTTAACTTCCTATATGCATCATGTATGCGTTTAGAGACTTCTAAAAGTTCATTGTAAGTCAAGTCTCACACCTCTTCTTGATCTGACCGATCAAGATTATCGGCCATTAAGCACAGATTAGTGACTTCCTCTTCCTTTTCAGTCTCTAACGAGTCTGAAGTTGAGTTTGCCCAGAAAGCTCTTTGGAATTTCTTCTTGCCCTTCTTCACATTGGTTTCTCCTCTACCTTCTCCTAGCTAGGAGTGGCTTTGAGTTTTATGCAGTCTGACTTAATATGTCCAGGTTTCCTACACTCATAACAAATAACTCATTTGAAACCTTAACATTTCTATAAATTTACCTTGATTCCATTACTGGCGTCTCTTTTGCTTCCTCTTTAGAAAGCTTTTAAACTGTCTAGTCATTAATGCGATGTAATCTTCATCCTCAGGTTGTGATAGATCACTCTCCGACTCCTCCACTTTCAGTGCTATATTCTTCTGCCTTCATGGTTCACCTACATAAATATTTCTTTAAATCACTCCTTACTCATAAGCAAATAGTAATCCAAGAAGATTGTCAATAGAGTGCACATTTAAATCTTTAGACACTGATATAGCAGAAAATTTTGCTTCATAAGCAGTAGGCAAATAACGAAGAATCTTATTTACCATTTCAGTGTTTGTTAATTCTTTACCTAGTGCATGCAAAGAAGTGACTATTTGTGTGAATCTTGTGTACATATTAGAATTAGATTCATTAGGTTTTATGCGAAATAATTCATAGTCATGCAACAAGATGTTTAATCTAGACTGTTTAACTTCATTTGTCCCTTTATAAGTTATATAGAGTCTATCCAATATGCCCTTTCTACTATTACAAGTGGAAATCCGCATGTAGTCTTCTGAATTTAGAGCAAAAAAGAAACTATTTAAACAAACATTTAGTTATGCTAAGTTACATTCTTTTACAGTCCAATATGCAAAGAGTGTCTCTATTCTAATGTCATCAACTAGTCTAGTTGGTTTTGTATACCCTTCTTATACTAAGATCCACATGCGATAATCAAGTGATTGTAAAAATGTATACATGCATGTTTTCCAAAAATCAAAAGGGATATTATCAAATAAAGGAGGTCTACTGATCGAATATCCTTCAGGTGTATTTCAGTTTCTGAATGTAGCCATGGTCCTTAATCAAAAAGTAGTTTAAGCTTTTGGTTTTGAAACAAAGCTCTGATACCACTTATTAAAACTTGTTAATTATGAATTAGGTTGTTAGACCTAAGCTTATATCCCAAAAGCTAACCAAGTGGGGGGTGAATTGGTAATTTAAAAAATCTCCTCTATAATTTGATTTAAATTAGGGAATTTTTAGAAATGATTTTTCAACCATAATTAAATACAAATATAGTAAAGTAAAAAGTAACAGAGAAATAAAAGACACAAGATTTATATTGGTTTGGTCAAACACGACCTACATCCACTCCCTGAAGTCTCCCACTTCAGGTATTGCACTATTACCACTAATGTCTCTCCTTTTGCCCCCATAGCAAGGCGGAGAAGCCTTTATAAAAACTCTCTTCCACCACTATTAGGTGCGGCAGAGAACCGTCATCCATTTACACCCTCCAAGTGTAGGCAGAGTACCTTCATCCTTTTATACCCTCCAAGTGTAGGCAGAGTACTGTCGTCCTTTCACACTCTCTAAGTGTAGGCAGAGAACCTTCTACTTTTCACAGTCCTCGAGTGTCGGAACAGAACCATATCTTCTTAAAATATCTTCTCATGAGAAATCTAGAAGGATAAGAGAAAAAAGTAAAGTAATCACAAATTATAAATAAAGGTTCTTACCTTTGAGTAACCAATTGAATCCTTCACGCTCCAGTATTAAGAACTCTCCTTCAAACACTCTCTCTAACTCTCTCCTTCAATCTCCCTTCAGTATGCATGAAGACCAAATGACAAAAAAATTGCATGACAGTCTTAAGTGGACCTTTTATAAGAAAAACACGAAAAACCGTCAAAAAATTGCAATTATTCATATTTATGCGTTTATGATATTTCCGTATGAATCTATTTCGTACGTATGAAATATGTAAACACTATTATGAACGAACTCAATGTACATTGGTACGAACTGCCTTCATACCCGATCATAATCCCGTATGAACTTAGTTCATCCGGTACGAATAGTTATTCCTAACGTTTGTTGGAACAAAAAAGCAGGATGGAACACAAATTCAGAGAAAAGAGGACATTGTCCTGGGATGAATGTGTATCATCATCTGGATGATTAGTTCAAAACACAACTCCAGAGGACATCATCCTGGTATGAATGGGTTAAATCGTCTGGATGAATAGTTCAAAGCACAAGTCCAGAGGACATCATCTAGTGACAAATAGCTTAAATTGTCTAGACAAATAATTTAAAGCAGGAGTCTAGAGGACATCGTCCAGAGATGAACAGGTTAAATCATCTGGATGAACAGTTCAAAGGTCAAGTCTAGAGGACATTGCCCTGGGACGAACATGTTATATTTTCTGGATGAACAGTTCAAAGCTGGAGTCCAGCGGACATCGTCCAGGGACGAACAGGTTAAATCATCTGGACTAATAGTTCAAAGGTTGAGTCCAAATGATATCATCCTGGGATGAACAGGTTAAATCATCTGGACAACCAGTTCAAAGGTCAAGTACAGAGGACATTGTCCTACGACAAATAGGTTAAATCGTATGGAAAAATAGTTCAAAGGTCAAGTCCATAGGACATCATCCTAGGACGAATAGGTTAAATTGTCTGGATGAACAGTTTAAAGTAGAAGTCTAGAGGACATCATCCAGGGACAAATAGGTTAAATTATCTGGACAAATAATTCAAAGCAAGAATCTAGAGGACATTGTCCAATGATAAACAGGTTAAATCATACTGACAAACAATTTAAAGCAGGAGTCTAGAGGACATTATCTAGGGATGAACAGGTTAAATCGTCTGGACAAATAGTTCAAAGGTCAAGTCCAGAGGACATCATCCAAGGAAAAATTGGTTAAATAATCTAGATGAACAGTTTAAAGGTCATGTCCAAAGGATATCATCATGGGATGAATATGTTAAATCATCTGGATGAATAGTTCAAAGTAGGAGTCCAGAGGACATCGACCAGGGATAAATAGGTTAAATTATCTGGATGAATAGTTTAAAGCAGGAGTCCAGAGGACATCATCTAGGGATAAATGAGTTAAATCATCTGGATGAATAGTTTAAATGTCAAGTCTAGAGGACATCATCCTGGGATGAACAGGTTAAATCATCTAGACGAAAAGTTCAAAGCAAGAGTTCAGAGGATATTGTCTAAAGACGAACGGGTTAAATTGTCTGGATGAATAGTTCAAAGCAGGAGTCCAGATGACATCGTCTAGGGATGAACGATTTAAAATTGTCTGGATGATCAGGACTTAGAAAAATTATTGCCCACTCTGTTCGTTCCATTACTCTTTGGAGAGTATAACTGACCTGATTGTCCCATACGAACATGGTTTGTTTTGTACGATCAGTATTATAAAATTGTGAATTTTAAAGCTCTCCCCCGGTGTGTGTGTGTGTTTTCTGAGTTATTTAATTACAATTACACTCTATCAGACTCAAATAAAACAAAAATATAGACTCCAAGTTATAAAATTTTTGTAAGTGGATCTTGATTTGAAGTCTTCAATAATCTGGGTATGATTTCCCTGTAATGTTAGTACACACAAGAGCCAAAAATAATTCTTCCAAAATGTGTTAGGAGAAAATAATAATCAAAATAATAATATTTGGAATCATCAAAACATACAAGTTACAAGAATGTAAAACATGCAAAGCTAATTAGCAACTCTCTCAACAAAAACTTCATGAATGGAAATGAGTTCTTGAAAGAGAAATTTCATGCACTCAAAATAATAAACCATCACCTATAATAGAACAATGGTATAATCCAAAAATACAACATGCATCTCACATCCCAAGAAGGAGGCATTACCACTCACATAAGTTAGTGAATCTTTTTATTGGAAATAATCTTGTGCAAGAAAAATAAAAAAGGGCACAAAATTCTAAGTATCATTCAACACTATAGCATTTCAAGAATCAATGCCACACCGCGATCAAGGAAACTTCTGAAGTGTCATAATATTGACATGGCAACGTAGACTTCTCTATTTTATAGTGTCACAACATCAAAACGGCCAGCCTGGCAGCTTCATGTTCACTATCTTCAAGCATCGCGACATCACAACCTATCATGCCTTGGCACCAAATTTGCTAATTGAGCACCACAACATTCAAAAGTTAGCACACTAGTTGTTGCATCCAAAAGACTTGATTTTCTAGCAAAGCGATGTAACTGTTTACTAAGTATCTTATCTACATCAGCTAGTGCCACAGTAGAGCAAAAGCATTAATGTAGCGGCATTAGTATAATTTATGGGTGCACCAACTAACTCAATAAAGTTCTTAAGATGCATATGCTCAGAATCACATTATAAATAAAAAATTCATTAGGAAAGACATGTAATTTACACTCATCATTCCAAAACACTTTATTTAAATATTATATCCATTATTTTACTATTTTTTTAGTGAAAATCTTTATAACCTACATTTTTATTTCAATTTGATAATTTTGTAATTAGAGTAAATAATAATAGTTGAATATTAAAAAGCATACTTCCTCATGGGCTTAACACTCTATTCTATCACTTTATTACATTATTCAATATGTATACTTGTGTGTATTAAGTGGGGTCATTATTTTTTTTTCTTATATTAAAAAAAAAACTAAGCATTATTTAGTGGAGATATAGCCTTAAATAATTACATAATTTAAAAGTGCACTTCAGAGCCCCCATTAAATAGCGGATGCTTATGACAAATGATTAAAGATCTAAAGGAATTCACCACATTGGAGGCCTGGGCTGTAGGAAAACTTACACTAAGAGATAACACTAGCAGGAAAGTGGTGGGCACAAGCATGATTAGTAACTAAAATATCATTAATATTGAAAATGCTTTATGAGTAGATTGATTGAATCATAACCTAATTAGTATTAGTCAACTATGTGATAAAGATTTTTTTATTAAAATTCCATCTACTTGAGGCTTCATAAGCTCAAGTAAAAAAATCCTTTTTAAATGAAAAAAGAATAAATAAATTTTACATGCTTGACATGAATTATGTTAATTATTAAAAAAAATATTTTAAAATATCTTGTCAATCAAACCTTGCTATGACATAGGCGACTATGTCATGCAAACTTGAAAACCCTTATGAAGTTTACTTTAAAAGAACTAGTTAGATGCATACCAAAGTTAGATTTCTCTAAGGATCACCTTAGTGATGTCTGGAAATTAGGAAAACAAATCAAATCTTCATTTCATTCCATTATGGATATCACCACCTGTAGGCTATTAAAAATCCTTCATATGGATTTATTTAGGACTGTTAGTATAACTAGCTTAGGTGGATAGACCTTTAGGTATGTGAATGTTGAGGATTACTCTAGATTCACCTTTGTTAGATTCTTATCTCATAAAAGAATCATTTGAGAAATTTAGAACATTCTCCACTTGGATTTAGAGAGAGTTAAGATGTGAGATATCTACTATTCATAGTGATCATACATGAAATTAGAGCATGATAAGTTTGAATCTTATTGTACTGAGCTAGGAATAGAAAATAAATTTTCTACCCATAGAACCCATAAAAAGAATAAGATAGTTGAAAAAAAGAGTATAACCTTAGTAGAAGCTATTAGGGTTATGTTAGCTGAATATTCTCCCTTTAAGTATTATTGGGCAAAAGCAGTGAAGTCTGCTTGTTATGTTTTTAATAGGGTTAATGTTAGATCTACTTAAGGGTAGAACACCTAATCTTTCACATATTCATGTCTTTCGGTATAAATATTTCATTCTTCTTAATAGAAAATCTCCTCTAGATAAAATTGAACTTAACTTTAAAGGAGTATTCTTAAGTTATTATTATGTAGTTAAAGCATATGGGATCTTTAATAAAAGAACCTTAGTTATAGAGGAGTCAACTTATTTGTTATTTGATGAATATGATAGAACTTGGGAGCTTAGGTTAGGAGAATAAGAAGAAGACATTGAGCTTACCCAAGGACTAGAATCCATTGATCTAGGAAATATTAAAGAACCTCATGAGCAATTACCTAGAGAATTGAGATATTCATTTAGTCATCTTAGAGAACTTATATTAGTAGACCCGTCTTTAGGAACTAGGACTAGGAATGAACTTAGGAAGGAGGTTAGTTATTTTGTATTCCTCTTTATAGTAAATTTGATCAATGTAGATCAAGCCCTATCTAAGTAATTATGGATCCTAGCTATGTAAAAAGAGTTGAACTAATTTTAGAAATGATGTATGGGAGTTGGTTAGTATACATAAGGACTAAAGTATTGTAGAAACAAAGTGGGTATTCAAAAATAAGATGAATGATTCTTTAGTAGCAATTAGAAATAAACAATGTGGGTTTAAAGAACTTGACCTTATAAGATAAAAATTCAAAAGATGTGGCTTTTAAATAACACATTTTTACTTATGGTACATGACAATTGGCAGGCTCTTTTGCATCTTATAATTTCATTCAAGGCATGAATAGATTTTAGTTGAAACTTAAAAGGTTAAAGTTCAAAATCAATTGGTGGAACAAGCATATTATAAAAAATGTTTTTATAAATATCTTGGCTCCTAAAGAATTATTGAATTTGAGGGATATTAATTTCCAAAATTACCCTGCTGAGGAGAACTTTAAACACCTAAATGATGCTATAGATTCTCTTTTTTAATTTTAAGTTCAAGAAGAGGTTTATTGTAAAAAAAATTTACTTCTAAGCATCTTGTTGTGGGTGATAATAACACTAAATACTTTCATGCCTTAGAGAACAAGAAAAGAGCTAAGAATTCAATTCATAAGATCTTTTTCCCAGATGGATCCATTTTAGAGCATGCTGAGGATATTGCAAATTCTACTATGGATTATTTAAAAACATTTCTTAATAAAAATTTCACCCTTAATCCTATTCATATTCCCCAGCTCATCCTTATTTTTATAAGGGTTGAAGATAATATTACATTCATTCAACCCCAACTATGAAGAAATTTTTGACATACTTAATGATTATGATTCCATGGCTAGCCCTGATGGCTTTATGTCTTAAATTTTTTCAAAAAGCTTGGAATATTATTACAGATTATTTATTGGTGGTGATTTTGGACATCTTTCTTGGTAAGCTTTTCTCCAAATTTTTTTCTTCCACATTCATTATTCTTATTCTCAAAATTAATGTCACTAATTATTGGGATGATTATTTTCCCATCAGTCTCTATTCATTCTTTAGCAAGCTTATTTTAAAATTTTTGATTAGTTGATTGTTCCCTTTTCTTCTCCACATAAATTCTCCCTACCAAACTAGTTTTGTCAAGGAGAGATCTTTCTCTGATAATATATTGCTTTCTTAAGAGTTGCATTATGAACTTGATACCAAGGTGAGAGGGGGGAATATTAACCTTAAATTAGATGTTGCTACATCTTATAATAACATTTAGTATAGCTAACTCTAAAAAAATTTATAATTATTTGGTTTCAACTTGGATTTCACTAATAACATTTTAAATCACATTGAATATTATAGTTTTTCTATTATTATTAATTATAAAAGTAATAGCTTCTTCAAGTCCTCTCAAAGTATGATATAAGGTGACGCCATTTCTCCTGCCTTATTTATTATAATTGTTGAATATCTTTTAATAGGCATGGTTAATCTTTATGAAAATCACCTTAATTTGTCTAATATGATTTTAGGTGGCTTTACTATTTCTCATTTAAGCTTCGCTAATGATATCATTGAAAGATCGAATAGGTTGTTAGACTTGAATATTTGTCCCAAGTTTAATCAAGAGGGGGTTAAATTGGTAATTTAAAAATACTTTTATAAATTAGAAAACCAAATTTGGATTTTATCACAATGACAAATTTTCTCAAAAAAATTTTCCAACCACAAAATTAAAACTTGTACAAAATAGAAATGGAGTAAAAGAAAAGTCAAAATTTTATAGTGGTTTGGTCCAACTAGACCTACGTCCACTCCCTGAATACTCTCTCTTCAGGTATTGCACTATACCAAAGTGACTCTCCTTTTGCTCTCAAAATAAGACAGAGAAGCCCTTACAATAACCTCTCATCCACCGAACCCTAGTGTAGCATAATACCATCATCCTTTCTCACCCTCCTGGTGATGGAAGAGAACCAGCATCCTTTCACACCCTCATGGTGTTGGTAGAGTTCCTACATCCTTTCACACCCTCCTGGTGTTTACAGAGTACCAGAATCCTTTCACACCTACTAGTGTTGGTAGAGTACCGGCTCTCCTTTGAATATCTTCTTTCAAGAGTCTTTAAGAAAGTAGGGAAGAACTTTGAAGAAAATGTAAGAGATCCTCACCATTGAGCAACATTGTGAATCCTCACACAAATCTTTCTTAGGAGATCTCTCACACTCCAATCCCAATACACTCTCCCAAATACTCTTCAAGTGCACTCTCAAAAGAAATTTGCAGTAGGAGTTGTGTAAGTAAGTTTTTAGAACTCTTAAATATATAGGACAAGATAAACCATCCAAAGAACTAAAATTTTGAGTTGAACGTACTAGAATCATATTGTTTGTTCATATTTTATATATATGAAAAGTTCAAAAAATTTATGTATGATTCTGTACGAACCTATTTTCATACTCTACCAGTCATATCTACAAAATTGACATCATACTATACAAACTATTCAAAAATTTACAAGTTCATCGGGTACATTTCTGTATGAATGCATTTCAAACATTGGTCAGTGTACTGTATGACATCCATTTCATACAGTATGATTAGTTTAACCAAATCATGCTTCATTTGGTATAAAAATAGATGACTCCATTTGTACTCTGGTTGTCATCTACATGAAACTAATTATAACAGTATGGATAGTTCAAAAATGTACCTGTTAGTATAGATGAACTAGTACACATCCATTTTGTACTTTGGATGTCATTTGTATGAAACTATGTTCATATAGTATGATCAATTTAGAAAATAGTGAGTTTTTTAGGGACAATTTTGTATGTATCCATTTTGTACTCTTGACATCATCTGTATGAATCCAACTTCGTACAATACAAACAAGATAAAAGAAATTTTCATGGCATGATTCGTTCAACTTCTTTTTGGAGGAACACTCAAGATAAATCATCCAGTATGATTCAAGAATCAAATAGTATGACTAGTTTTAAAATTACAAGTTTTGGCTCACTCCCTCAGTGTGTGTCTGCACGATTACCTAATTACAATCACACTCTCTCAAACTAAAGAAAAATAGAAAAAGTAAAGACTTCAATTTTAAGAAACCCTTATATAATATGTCTTGAAGACTTCGGCAGTCTGGAGTATGATTTTTCTAAAACATTAGTACACACAAACAATAAAAAAAAAAGATTTTTCCAATATTTGTTAGGGGAAAAAATAATCAACACAAAAATATTTTGGTATCATCAAAAACTCACATGATTTAAAAGCATAGATTTGAAAACTAAGTTATAACAATCATTATATTTGCTAATTGCACCTTGAATATGATTAATATTCTTATGAGATTTCTTCATAATTTTGAGATGGCTAGTGGTCTCTATTTTAATAATAATAAGAGGTATTTTATTTATTCTAAAAATGTTCCTTGGGATTGAATTAATAATACTCAAGGTATTGCTGGTTTTATGCATAATTCTTTATCTATCAAATATTTGGGAGTTCCTCTTTATAAAGACAAAAAATTGTTTTTTTTTTTAATCTTATTTCTTCAGTCCAAAATCGATTTACTTCTTAGGAGTTTAACTTATTAACTTTTGGGGGGAGACTCACTCTTATCAAAAGTGTCATGTTTTATTTACCTATCTATATTCTCCAAATAATCTAACCTACTCAAGAGATTTGTAAGCTTATGGAAAGTCTTTTCAATATGTTTTTTTGGAGGGGTACCCCCAATAATTTCAAATTACTCTAGACATTTTGGTGTAATTATTTTGGGATGATTGAGGAATATTGTCTTTTAATTATTTTGGTGTAATTATATGGATGATTGATGTATCTTATGCTATTTCTATTTAGCTGTGGTATCATTTTCATAGCAAACAAAGTCTGTGGCCCAAGCTTATGACTTCTCTTAAGAGAGTTGTTATTTGCATGTTTTACATTCTTGCAACTTATATAGTTTTGATGATTCTAAATATTATTGTTTTATGTGTAGTTATCTCCTAACACTTTTTGGAAGATTTATTTTTGCTCTTGTGTGTACTAATATTTCAGAAAAATTGAACTCCAAACAATGAAGACTTCAAATTAAATTCAGCATACAATCCTTTACAAATTGAAGCTTTAAATTATTTTTTTGAATTGAGAGTGAGTGATTGTAATTGAGTGAATAAAAAGATACACACAAAAACACTTAAGGAGATCTTACAAAATTTATACTGATAATACGGGATGAACCTAGTTCATACAGGACGATCAGGTCAGTTATCTCCTCATGAGAGCAACGGAATGAACACGAGTTGAGGAAATTTTTCTAAGTCCTGATCGTCCAGGACGAAATAATTTTTGTCCCAAAACGAGTTGGACTCTGTAAAAATTTCATTCAGACGAAATCTATAATCATGCTAGGACGACTTGGGCTCTGTAAAATTTTGTCCAGACGAAATCCAAAATGTCCTAGGATGAATTCTTCTCTGTAAAAATTTTGTTCAGATAAAATTCATTACCATGCCAGGACGAGTTGCTCTCTGTAAAAATTACATCCGGACGAAGTCCTGTTCGTCCCAGGATGATGTGAACCGACTTACCACAGTTGGTTACATCCTGCAGTTATTAGGGAACCGACCTATAGTATAACTGATCATACCGGACAAACCTAATTCGTACGGGATGATGATCATGTACAAACTTAGTTCGTACCAATATACATCAGGATCATTTCCGACACTTTAAGTAAAATAGTCCAGGATGATCCATGATCATACGAGACGATTCATTTTGTGTTGACTTGAAAAATTTGCAGTTTTAGACGATTTTTTTTGTCTCTCCTATATATAGTCCAATTTAGACTGCCACCCAATCTCATTTTTCCATTTGATCTTTGTGCCTATTAAAAGAAGAGTTAAGGAGAGAGTGTGTGAGAGCATTCAAAGGAGGATTCCTACCACTGGAGCGTGAAGTCTTCGCTTGGAGTTCAAAGGTAAAAATCTCTACTTGTGATTTGGGATTACTTCACTCTTTTCTTTCTTCCTTCTAGAATTCTTGTGAGAAGATCTATCAAGGAGATCCGGTTCTCTGCCGACACTTGCAGAGTGTGAACAGACGCGATTTCTCTGCCCACACTAGGTGAGTGTGAAAAGATGAAGGGTTCTCTACCCATACTTGGAGAGTGTTAAAGGATGAAGGGTTCTCTACCCACACTAGGTGAGTGTGAAAGGATGAAGGGTTCTCTTCCCACACTATGAGAGTGTAAAAGGACGGACGGTTCTCTGCCAACACTGGGGATAAGTGTAAAAGGATGACGGTTCTTTGCAGCACCGGATAGTGGTGGAAAGAGTTTTTATAAAGGCTTTTCTGCCTTGTTGTGGGTGCTAAAGGAGATTCACTAGTGGCATTAGTGCAATACTCGAAGGGTGCCTCCGGGGAGTGGATGTAGGTCTGGTTTTGATCGAACCACTATAAATCTAGTGTTCTTTACTTTTCTGCTTTTTATTTTATTTATCATTTACAACTTGTGGTTGAAAAATCTTTTTCTAAAAAAAAAAATCACTAACAATTAAGTTTTAATTTCCAAAGTTTAAAAAGAGGGTTTAAGTTTTTAATTACCAATTCACCCCCTCGTTAGCCATTGGGACATAAGCTTGTGTTTAACAACCTAATTCAGTATGAACGAATCTCACCAAGTGGTATCAAAGCTTTATTTCAAAATCATATGTTTAGACTACTTTTTTATTAACGTAGATGACAATATTTGGAAACTGAAACACACCTGAGGGTTATTCTATAACTAGACATCCACTGTTAGACAATATACCTTTTAATTTTTGGAAAACTCGCATGTCTACCTTTTTATAGTCACTTAATTATCGTATGTGGATCTTAGTCCAGGACGAATATACAAAACCAACTAGATTAGTTGATGGAATTAGAGTTGAAACACCTTTTGCAGACTGGACAGTAGAATAACGTGACTTAGCACAACTAAATGCCAAATGTTTGAATAGTTTCTTTTGTGCTTTAAAATCAGAAGACTACATGCAGGTTTCAACTTGCAAAAGTGGAAAGGACATATGGGATAGGCTATATAACATATGAGGGGACTAATGAGATTAAGCAATCTAGACTTAATATCTTGTTACATGATTATGAACAGTTTTTCATGAAATCAAATGAATCTATTTATGATATGTAGACAAGATTCACACAAATTGTCACCTCTTTGCATGCACTTGGTAGGGAACTAACGAATGCTGAAATGGTTAATAAGATTCATTGTTGTTTACCTACTTCTTATGATGCTAAAATTACTTCAATTACAGAGTCTAAGGATTTAAATATTTACTCTATTGACAATTCTCTTAGTTCACTTATTGGTTACGAGCAAGGAGTTAGCCAAAAAAAGATTGATGTAGGTGAACCACGAAGGGAGAAGAATATAGCACTAAATGTGGAAGGGTCTGATAGTGAACACTCACAACCTGAGGATGAAGAAGACATCGCATTGATGACTAGACAATTCTGAAGCTTTCTGAAGAGGAAGTAGAAGAAACACAGTAATGGAATAGAGGTAAATTAAATAGAAATGCCAAGGTTTCAAATGATGTTATTTGCTATGAGTGCAAGAAACCTGGACATATAAAGATAGATTTCCCAAAACTCAAAATGAATCATAGCAAGGAGAAGGTAGAGGAGAAACTAGTTGTGAAGAAGGGCAAGAAGAAGTTCCAACGAGCTTTTTGGGCTGACTCAGCTTCGGACTCATTAGAAAAAAAAAAAAGGAAGAGGAAGTCACTAATCTTTGCTTAATGGCCGACAATCTTGATCAGTCAGATCAAGAAGAGGGTCGCTCTCACACAAGACCTCATGAGAGCATATGGCACCTGGACAGCGGATATTCAAAGCATATGACTGGAGATACTACTCAATTCATAATGCTGGAAGCCAGGAGTGGAGGCAAGGTTACACTTCAAGATAACACCCCAAGGAAGGTGGTTGGATCAGGTATGATTGAAAATTTTAAGAATTTTTTCATTGACAATGTGTTATTGATAGAAGGCTTAAAGCATAATTTGTTAAGTATAAGCCAGCTATGTGATAAAGGTTATTGTGTAAAAATTTTTTCTACTAGCTGCATATTAAGCCTAAATGATAAAGATTTTTTGAATGGTAAAAGGGTAAACAATGTTTATATGCTAGATTTAAATTGTATTAATTCGCCTACTGCTTTTTATTTGAAAACTGTATCTGATGAGTCATGGCTATGGCATAAGAGACTTTATCATTTTAGCATGAAAAACCTTAGGAGGATTACCCAAAAGAACTTAGTGAGAGGTATACCAAAACTAGACTTTACTAAGGGCCACCTTTGTGATGCATGTCAATTAGGTAAGCAGGTGAAGTCCTCTTTTCAGTCCAATAAGGATCTTAGAACTAGTAAACCATTAGAGATTTGCATATGAATCTTTTTGGACCAGTTGGAACTGTGAGTCTAGGAGGGAAGGTATACAGATTTGTGATTGTGGATGATTACTCAAGATTCACATGAGTTAGATTTCTATTTCATAAGAGTGAATCATTTGAGGAATTTAGAAATTTTTTAACTTGAATTCAAAGGAAATTAGGGTGTGAAATTATTTCAATTCAAAGTGATCATGGAAGAGAATTTGAGAATGAGATATTTGAAGAATTTTGTAAGGAGAAAGGAATTGATCACAACTTTTCTGAACCTAGAACCCCTCAGTAGAATGGGGTAGTCGAAAGGAAAAATAGAACATTAATAGAAGCCACCCGAGCGATGCTGGCAGAATATTCACTTCCTAAATATTTTTGGGCTGAGGCGGTTAGCACTGAATGTTATATTCTTAATAGGGTGAATGTGAGATCTAAGTTAAATAAAACACCTTATGAGTTGCTAAAAGGGAGAACACCTAATTTGTCTCATTTGCATGTTTTTGGTTGCAAGGTGTTCATTCATAACAATGGAAAATCTGTCTTAGGAAAAATTGATCCAAAATCAGATGAAGGAATTTTTGTTGGATACTCTAATATTGGAAAATCTTATAGAGTATTCAATAGAAGAACTTTAGTAATTGAGGAGACCAAACATGTTGTATTTGATGAATCTGGAAATAAGGAAGAGCTAAATATTGTAGAAGATGAAATTGAGATTAACTCCCAAAAGATTGATAAATTGAACTTAGAAGAAAACTTGGAATAAAATGTGGAAGAAAATTTGGAGATAGAAAACCCTTTGCCTAGAGACTTGAGATTTTCTAAAAACCGCCCAAGGGAATTAATCTTAGGTGAACCAAGTGAAGGTGTAAGGACTAGGCGTGGATTAAATAAGGAAGTCAATCATTCAGCCTTCATTTCAACTATTGAACCCACTAATATTGATCAAGCACTTTCTGATGAATTTTGGATTTTGGCCATGCAAAAAGAGTTGAATCAAAGTGTAGTTGGAAATAAGTGGGTATTCAAAAATAAAATGAATGACTCAGGAGTGGTCATTAGAAATAAGGCTAGATTAGTATTTAAGGTGTATAATCAGATTGAAGGGATTGATTTTGAGGAGACTTTTGCCCCTGTAGCTAAACTTAAAGCAATTAGGGTTTTACTAGCCTTTGCCTATTTTAGAAGATTTAAGTTGTATCAAATGGATGTCAAAAGTGCCTTTTTAAATGGGGTAATTCAAGAGGATGTGTTTGTAGAACAACCTCCAGGCTTTGAAAATTCTAAATACCCAAATTATGTTTTCAAGTTAAAAAATGCATTATATGGATTGAAACAGACACCTAGGGCTTGGTATGCGAGGTTGAGCACCTTTCTACTTGAAAGATATTTTAAAAAAGGAAGTGTTGATACAACTTTCTTTTTGAAGAAATGTGGAAAGGATATACTCAGTGTTCAAATTTATGTGGATGATATCATTTTTTAATATTCAAATAAAAATCTTTGTGATGATTTCTCTAAAAAAATGAGTAGTAAATTTGAGATGAGGCTAATGGAAGATTTAAGTTACTTTCTAAGTTTTAGCATTAAGCAAATTGAGGAAGGAACATTTCTAAGTCAATTAAAGTTTGTTAAGGACATCCTCAACAAGTATAAAATGGACAATGCTAAACCTGTAAGTACACCATTGAGTTTCTCAGTTCAGTTGGATAAGGACCCTAAGGGAAAATTTGTTGATCAAAAGAAATTTAGAGGGATAATTGGATCTTTACTTTACTTGACTTCTAGCCGGCTCGATATCATGTTTAGTGTTTACTTGTGTGTTAGATTTCAATCAGATCCAAAAGAATCACATTTGATATGAGTTAAAAGGATTTTAAGATATCTGTTAGGAACTCAGAACTTAGGAATTTGGTATCCTAAGTTTTGCTCTTCATTTGAAATAATTGGTTATTCAGATTCTAACTTTGCAGGATGTAGGGTGGATAGGAAAAGCACATCTGGAACATGTTAATTTATTAGAAATTCTTTAGTCTCTTGGTCCAGTAGAAAACAAAATTCTGTAGCCCTATATACAGCAGAAGCTAAATACATTGCATTAGGAAGTTGTGTGGCACAAGTACTTTGGTTGAAACAACAGTTGATTGATTTTGGATTGTCTATAGGCACTATTCCAATTTAATGTGATAACACTAATGCTATTTGCATTTCTAGAAATTCTATTCAACATTCAAGAACCAAACATATAGACATAAGGCATCATTTCATAAGGGATCATGTATCCAAGGGAGAAATTGAACTCATTCATGTTACAACTGAAAATCAACTTGCAGACAATTTTACAAAACCTTTAGCCTTTGATACTTTCAGTGCATTAAGAACAAGGCTTGGTGTGATTGATTTAAATGCTTAAATAAAAATGTTCTTGCAACATTGATGTATATTTGATTATTAAAGGTTTTTGTGTGTGTGTTTATTATTTTATTTGTGTGATTTTTTTCCTTTTAGAGTCTGTGTTTCATCGTTGTTTTTGGTATTTTTTATGTTTTTTGAATTTTAGTTTTGTTTGAGTGCAAAAGTCAAAAATTTTATTTGTCATCTTCGTCCGGGATGAAATATGTTCGTACGGGACGATTTGTGTAGTGTGACAAACTGTCAGATTTTGAGCCATTTGAGTGCAGTTTTTAGTGTACTTCATCTGTACGATCGTAACAATCATCTGGGACGATTTGTTTTTCAATCGATGGGATGAATGAATGAAGCGGTTGAATGGATTAGGTAGTTTTTAATACAAACTTCATACGTACGAATCTTTGGTTCGTTTGGATGAACACATGTCAGTTCGATGTAGGGGACGATTTCAATTGCCATTAAAATGATATAAGTTTTGTTCGTCCCGGGATGAACACGTGTTCCTCTGTACGGTCAGACTGGTCAAAAGTCTATACAAAAGGATGCTTCGTAAGTCGCGTTGATTATGAAAAGCCGTTTCATTTTGGTCATATTGGATCGTCTGTACAAAAATTTCATACGGGACGAATTATTTTTGTTTGGTACGAACGAATCATTTTTAAATAAATAGGTGCTCTTTTCAACTCAATTGTCACACGCAAAATATCACTTTCAACTCCTTTCTTACTCTAGATCATTTTCAAATGGCCAGTTCAAGTAAGCGTCAAAAGGTCTTAGCGAAGAAGCCACATAGGAATTCGTCCGAAAACTTTCTGTCCAAAGCAAATGAGGATTCTTTTTCTAAATTTGCTTCTGCCAAAATCACTCCTTCCTGAATTTTTGTTCAAGAATATATTACCTTTCAGGTAATGTGTTTATTTGATTCGATTCAGTTTCACATTATCCTTACTCTTGTCCACCTCTATAACAAAGAAACCTTCCACTACTTTCTGTTGAGTCCAGTAATTAGGTTGTTAAGCCTAAGTAAATGTCCCACGGCTACCAAGAGGGGGGTGAATTGGTAGTTTTAAAAATTTTAAACCCTCTTAATAATAAAGTTGAACCGAAATAAAATTTTCTTTTAAAGTTAGTAGAAATATGTTTTTCAACCACAGAGTTGTTAAAACTGAAATTCAAAGTGCGGAAACGTAAAAGCAATAAAGTAAAAGACACCAGATTTATAGTGGTTCGGTCTATAACCAGACCTACATCCACTCCTCAGAGGCACCCTCTGAGTATTGCACTAATACCACAAAGTGACTCTCCTTTAGCACCCACAGCAAGGCGGAGAAGCCTGTACAAAACACTCTTTTCACCACTACCCGGTGCGGCAGAGAACCGTCGTCCTTTTACACTCTCCTAGTGTGGGCAGAGAACCGTCATCCTTTTACACTCTCCTAGTGTGGGCAGAGAACCGTCGTCCTTTTACACTCTTCTAGTGTAGGCAGAGAACCGTCGTCCTTTTACACTCTCCTAGTGTGGGCAGAGAACCCAACGGCTGTTCACACTCTTCAAGTGTCGGCAGAGAACCGGATCTCCTTGAATGATCTTCTCACAAGAATCTAGAAGGAAGAAAGAAAAGAGTGAAGAAATCCAATTTCACAAGTAGAGACTCTTACCTTAGCAATCCAAGTGAAGCCTTCTCGCTCCAGTGGTAGGAATCCTCCTTTGAATGCTCTCTTCCACTCTCTCCTTGGCTATTCTCTCAATAGGCACGAAGATCAAATGACAAAAATATTGGGTGGCAGTCTAATTTGGACCTTTTATAGAAAAGACAAGAAAAACCGCCCAAAAACTGCAAATTTCCAATTCTGTACGCAGTGGATCGTCCTGTACGATCCTGGATCGTCCTGGACGATTTTACTTAAACGATCTGAAACGACCCAATTTGTATATGTGTACGAAATGACTTCGTACAACTGATCGTCCTGTACGAACTAGGTTCGTCCAGTACGAACGGTTATTGCAAGGTCGGTTCTGGAAACTGCTGAAAACTGTTCTAGGTCGGTTCATCGTTTGGACGAAAATATGTTCGTCTGGACGAAAATTTTCCAGAGATCCGATCGTCTGACGAAAATTTTCCAGAGGACCAATCGCCGCGGACGATAATTTTGTTTCGTCTGGACGAAAATTTTCCAGAGAGCTGTTCGTCCGGTACGATATTTATTTTCGTCGGGACGAAAATTTTCCAGAGCACTGGTCGCCTCGTACGATGGTAAAATTCGTCTGGACGAAATTTTACAGAGAACCCATCGTCCGGGACGATATTAAAATTCGTCCTGGACGAATAGGACTTAGAGAAAATTTTTCCAAGCAAGTTCCTATTCGTTCCAAATGCTCTATAGGAGATAACTGACAGATCGTCCAGTACGATAAATATTGTCCTGTACGATCAGTATAGAATTTCAAGATCTCCTTATTTGTGTGTGTGAGATTTTATTCACTCAATTACAATCACTCCCTTTCAAAATTAATTCAAAGAAAAGACAAACTTCAAATAAACAAAATATCTCATGTTGAATTTGATTTGAAGTTTTCGTAGTCTGGAGTCTGATTTTCCTGAAATGTTAGTACACACAAGAGCAAGTGCAAATCTTCTGAAATTGTTAGGAGATAACTATACATTTGAACAATAATGTTTGGAATCATCAAAACTACATAAGTTGCACAAATATAAATCATTCAAATAGCAACTATTCAAACAATCTCCCCCTTTTTGATGATGGCAAAACAATTATTATTAGTATGGTTTCAAGTTAAAACAAATCTCTTATCTCCTAAACTCCCCCTGAATTTATGAGTACATTTAAAATAAGGAGGCATTAAAGAACAATATTTTTGTTTTTCAAAAATTTTTAACACACAAAAAAAACTTGCAAACAGAACAATTAAAAAAGAAAACACAAACCACAAACACACAAACACAAACATAATAATTTCTCCCCCTTTTTGACAGCAACAAAAAGTGAAGAAGAAAAAGAAACAAGAAATGTAAATAATAATATGAAATTCATTTTTAAAATTTAATCTAAATTGTGATTTGACATAGGGTATGTAATTTTAAACTAAGTATATTAGATCAATCATAGATATTCATAAAATTTATGAAATGATACAACATTGTAAGTAAGAAGAATATATCAAAGACATGATTCAATTTAGACATTTTGATTATTGAAAATCATTACAAGTGAGATGTAAAAAAAATTCTATATTTCAAAGTTCAATAGCATATAAATGAACATTAGATCAACTTGAATTAAGAGATTAAACGAATTTGGAAAGAAGAGAATTACCTCATGTGGTGCTTTGCACATCTTTTCAAAGTTTTGGAGCACATTTTTGTGCATTTTTCTTTGGTTGGGCTTATTTTGTGCCTCTTTTTCACTTTGCAAATTTTTGCGAATTCCTTTTGATTTTTGTACATTTGTACAATTTTCAAGAGTAATTTGACCAATTCTTTCCAAAATCTATAATCTAAAATTTCAAATATTTCTAGGTGCATAAATATCATTTGAGCATAGAAATACAAAATAAGAAAACATCAAAATTGTAATAACAATATTAACTTTTATGTAGTCTAAATGAATAGACATGAATTTAAAAGTTCTAATTACAACAAGTTATAAACAAATTATAAATTTAGAAATTCTAGATTTTCTAATATAGATAATCTCAAATTACAATCGAATTTAAGCACTATGTAGATTAAAAAAAATACTAATGAAATTCATAAAAATTAGCCACATTTCAAAACAAATCTAATAAAAACAAACTTTCATTGATATTAAAGAAAATACATTGAACAAAAAAAAACATAAAAATAAACACATTACAATAAAACATATAAGCTAAAAACAAAACAAAACAAAAAAAATACAACAGACACAGACATAAAAAACAATTTTTACTGTTCTGGAGGAGGAGGAGGAGGAATGCCGCCAAAGAGGTTGAAGTAGGAGGCCATCAACATTACATTGGTATTTATTTCATGAACTTCATCTCTAATATTACCAATGTCATGTTGCTGCTGAGTAAGTTGAGCATCAAATTGATCAAACCTTTGATCAATGTGAGTCTCTAGTCTATCAAATCTCTCAATCAGATTCTGATAATCTGATTGAGAAGCAGAACCTTGCACTCCTTCTTCTTCTTCTTCTTCTGAAGCACTAGCATGTGCTTTTTCTTTCTCCTCCTTGAAGAGCAATCTGAAAGATGCATCGTTATAGTAAACTGGCTCTTCATATTCTTCATCAGGATGCACTATATTGTACTTCTTCTCCAAAATATAAGTAATCAAGTGCCCTAAAGAAATGTTCTTCTTCCTCTTCTGATCAGGATGTCCTATTTCTGAAAGCCCATAGATATGATCTAGGATGAGTTGGGCTTCATCAATAGGATGTCTTTTCATGATTAAAAAAGTTAGACAAGAAAGGAGAGGAGTAATGTTAATCCTATCACCAGCTTTAGGAATAATTGAGGATCTAAGGATATGCTGGATGATTCGGGCATCTTGGGTCATACCGGCCACTCTAGCAACATGATTGTCAATCACATTTTCTCTAATTACCGTATTGATTTGAAACCATTTGAAGGAGGTTTCTGACATTAGGGTGTGGGCTCTATATCCTTCAGTCCTTAAGTTTAAAAATGCACCAAGGTCGTGCTTGGTGATCTCAACTTTTTGTTTAAAAACAAAAGAACTAATGATAGAGTGGTCAGAATTGAAACTCATGTTGGCTAGAAAGTAATGGTAGGTTTGCTTATTGTAGAAGTGGACAAGAGAAAGAATGAACTGAAATTGGGTTGAGGCGAAGAGGTGCAATACCCGAAATTTCAACTCTGTTTGGATAAGAATGCGAGACGGAGTGATTTTTGCAGATGCAAAACGAGGAAAAGATTCCTCATTTGCCTTGGAAAGAAAGTTGTCTGGGGCATTCCTGTTAGGTTTCTTCACCAAAACTTTTTGTCTTTTGCTAGAGGAGGCCATAGTTGATTTGATGTAGAAAGGGATTGAAAAAGATGTTTGAAAGTGTGATTGTCAAGTTTGAAAGCCTTCATATTTAAAGAAAAACGATACGTTCGTCCTGGACGAAAACATTCGTCCTGGACGAAAAATTATCGTTCGTCTGGACGAAGTAATTTCGTACAGACGATCCAATTCGTCCAAAATGTAACGGCTTTTCGTATTCAACACAACTTACGATGCGTCCCTTCGTACAGGCTTTTTGACTTGACCGATCGTACATACGAAAAAATTTCGTACAGACGATCGAAAAGTGTTTCGTTTTAATGACTCTTGAAAACCGTCCCCTACAATGAACCGACACATGTTCGTACAGACGAAAAAATTTCGTATAGACGAAGTTCGTATTAAAAACTGTCTTATCCACTCAACCGCTGCATTCAATCGTCCCGACGTTTGAGAGGAAAAAAAATTCGTCCTGGACGATTAAATATCGTACAGACGATCAAATAAAAAACTGCTCTCAAAACGGTTTAAATTTGCGCAAACTGTTCCTTCACATATCGTCCCGTACGAAAACATTTCGTCCTGGACGATTTCCTCCAAAAAAAATTTTAATTTTGAAAATTAACAAAATCAACAAAAACACAGAAAACATAAAACCAAAATCATAAATCCAAAAACAATTCATTAAAAAACACACAAAATTCACAAAATTACAAAAACAAAACACAACAAGTATCAATGTTGCAAAGACATTTTAGTTAAGCATTCAAATCAATAACACCAAGCCTTGTTCTTAAAGTACTGAAGGTATCAAAGGCTAAAGGTTTTGTAAAAATGTCTGCAAGTTGATTTTCAGTTGAAACATGAATGAGTTCAATTTCTCCTTTGGATACATGATCCCTTATGAAATGATGCCTTATATCGATGTGTTTGGTTCTAGAATGTTGAATAGGATTTTTGGAAATGCAAATAGCACTAGTATTGTCACAATAAATTGGAATAGTGCCTATAGTTAATCCTAAGTCAATCAACTGTTGTTTTAACCAAAGTACTTGTGCCACACAACTTCCTAATGCAATGTATTCTGCTTCTGCAGTAGATAGTGCCACTGAATTTTGTTTTCTACTAGACCATGAAACTAATGAATTTCCAATGAATTGACATGTTCCAGAAGTGCTTTTCCTATCCACTCTACAGCCTGCAAAGTCAGAATCTGAGTAACCAATAATTTCAAATGAAGAGCTAAACTTAGGATACCAAATTCCTAAGTTTTGAGTTCCTAGTAGATATCTTAAAATCCTTTTCACTGCTGTCAAATGTGATTCTTTTGGATCTGATTGAAATCTAGCACATAAGCAAACACTAAACATAATATCTGGTCGGCTAGCAGTCAAGTAAAGTAAAGATCCAATTATCCCTCTAAATTTCTTTTGATCAACAGATTTTCCCTTAAGGTCTTTATCTAACTGAACTGAAGAACTCATTGGTGTACTAACAGGTTTAGCATTGTCCATTTCATATTTTTTGAGGATGTCCTTAATATATTTGGTTTGACTAAGAAAAGTACCTTCCTCAAGTTGCTTAATGCTAAATCCTAGAAAGTAATTTAAATCTCCCATTAGACTCATTTCAAATTCACTACTCATTGTTTTAGAAAAATCATCACAAAGATGTTTATTTGAAGATCCAAAGATGATGTCATCCACATAAATTTGAACAATAAGTATATCCTTTCCAATTTTCCTTAAAAAGAGAGTTGTATCCACACTTCCTTTTTCAAAAGATCTTTCAAGTAGGAAGGTGCTTAACCTCTCATACCAAGCCCTAGGTGCCTGTTTCAATCCATATAATGCCTTTTTTAATTTGAAAACATGATTTGGAAATTTAGAATTTTCAAAACCTGGAGGTTGTTCTACAAAAACATCTTCTTCAATTACTCCATTTAAAAAGGCACTTTTAACATCCATTTGAAACAATTTAAAACCTTTAAAACAGGCAAAGGCTAGTAAAACCCTAATTGCTTCAAGTCTAGCTACAGGGGCGAAAGTTTCCTCAAAATCAATTCCTTCAATTTGATTATACCCCTTAGCTACTAATCTAGCCTTATTTCTAATGACTACTCCTGAGTCATTCATTTTATTTTTGAACACCCACTTGGTTCCAACAACACTTTGATCTTTTGGCCTTGTAGTTAGTTCCCAAACTTTATTTCTTACAAATTGATTCAACTCTTCTTGCATGGCCAATATCCAAAATTCATCTGAAAGTGCTTGATCAATGTTAGTGGGTTCAATAGTTGAAATAAAGGCTGAATGATTGACTTCCTTGTTTAATCCACGCCTAGTTCTAACACCCTCACTTGGTTCACCTATAATCAATTCTTTTGGATGGTTTTTAGAAAATCTCAAATCTCTAGGCAAATGGTCTTCTCTTTCTAAATTTTCTTCCACATTTCTCTTCCAAATTTAATCTATCAATCTTTTGGGAGTTTTCTTCAATTTCTTCTTCAACAACTTTTGGCTCTTCCATGTTTCCATTTTCATCAAAAACAACATGTGTGGTTTCTTCAATGACTAAAGTTCTTTTGTTGAATACTCTATAAGATTTTCCAACACTTGAATATCCAACAAAAATTCCTTCATCTGATTTTGGATCAAATTTTCCTAAGGCAGATTTTCCATTATTATGTATGAACACCTTGCAACCAAATACATGCAAATGAGACAAATTTGGTGTTCTTCCTTTTAGCAACTCATAGGGTGTTTTATTCAAATTTGATCTCACATTCACCCTATTCAGAACATAGCATGCAGTGCTAACCGCCTCAGCCCAAAAATATCTAGGAAGTGAGTATTCTGCTAACATTGCTCGGGCGGCTTCTATTAATGTTCTGTTCTTTCTTTCAACTACTCCATTTTGTTGAGGAGTTCTAGGTCAGAAAAATTGTGATCAATCCCCTTTTCTTTACAGAAATCTTCAAATCTTTCATTTTCAAATTCTCCTCCATGATCACTTTGTATAGAAATTATTTCACATCCTAGTTTTCTTTGTATCCAAGTTGAAAAATTTCTGAATTCCTCAAATGATTCACTCTTATGAAAAAGAAATTTAACCCAGGTGAATCTTGAAAAATCATCTACTATAACAAATCCATATACCTTTCCTCCTAGACTTACCGTGCTTACAGGTCCAAAAAGATCCATGTGAAGAATTTCTAATGGTTTACTGGTCCTTAGATCTTTATTGGACTTAAAAGAGGACTTCACTTGTTTTCCTAGTTGACATGCATCACACAGATGGTCCTTAGTAAAGTCTAGTTTAGGTATTCCTCTCACCAAATTCTTTTGGGTAATTTTTCTAAGATTTTTCATACTAGAATGACAAAGTCTCCTATGCCAAAGCCACGATTCATCAGAAACAGTTTTCAAACAAAAAGCAGTAGGAGATTGAATACAATTTAAATCTAGCATGTAAACATTGTTCACCCTTTTTCCATTTAAAACAATTTTCCCATTTAGGCTAATTATGCAGCTAGTAGGTAAAAATTTTACATTATAGCCCTTATCACATAGCTGACTTATGCTAAGCAAATTATGTTTTAAGCCTTCAACTAATAAAACATTATCTATGAAAAAGTTTTTTAAATTTCCAATCATACCTGATCCAACCACTTTCTTTGTGGTATTATCTCCAAGTGTAACCTTGCCTCCACTCCTGGCTTCCAGCGTTATGAATTGAGCAGTATCTCCAGTCATGTGCTTAGAACATCCGCTGTCCAGGTACCATATACTCTCACGAGGTCTTGTGTGAGAGTATTCCTGCAAAATTCTCAAATGTTAGACCTGGGAACCCAAACTAGTTTGGGTTCACCTTTATGAAATTTATAATCAGATGCATGTGTGATATGTCTAGGTTTATGCATCTTAGTTCTCCACACCAAATTAGGTTTCATCTTTAAAGTGCAGGTGTGAGATATATGTCCCAAAAATCCACAATTGTTACATTTAACATTAGGAAAAATATTCCTATGTTTTCTTTCATATGATTGTCTTCTAAGGGATTTCATGAATTTAGGATAATATTTTGGATTTGTAAAATCTTCAAGTTTAGGGGGGTTCCTATTATCCTCGAGAGCTCTTATAGTAAGTTTGTAAAATGAATTCATTTCCTCCAAGATTCGATTTGTATAATTGACTCTATATGTCTTGTGCTCAGATTCATCCTTAAATTTCTTAAATTCTTTTTCAAGTTCAGCATAGGATGATTTTAAATTCTCAAAATTTTTATTCAAGTCATCATATTCATCAAGTAGTTTCATGTGGTTGCTATCAATTAAAGCATGATCTTTCTTAAGGATTTCGTGTTCCTTATTAAGCTCTTCCAATTCTAAAACTAAACTAGCATGCATCTTTTTCATTTTCCTATATGCATCATGCATGTGTTCAGAAACTTCAAACAATTCATTATAAGTTAAATCACATACCTCTTCTTGATCTGATTGTTCAGATTTATCTGCCATCAAGCAAAGGTTGGTGACTTCTTCTTCTTTTTCAGTCTCAGATGAGTCTGAAGCTGAGTCCGCCCAAAAAGCCTTTTGAAACTTCTTCTTGCCCTTCTTTACCATTGGTTTCTCCTCTACCTTCTCCTTGCTAGGAGTGGCTTTGAGTTTTGGACAATCAGTCTTTATATGACCTGGTTTCCTGCATTCATAACAAATCACTTCATTAGAAACCTTGCCATTTCTGTTATACTTACCTCTATTCCATTGCTGGCGTCTCTTCTGCTTCCTCTTTAAAAAGCTTCTGAATTGTCTAGTCATTAGTGCAATATCGTCTTCATCCTCAGGTTGTGAGTGTTCACTTTCTGACTCTTCCACATTTAGTGCAATATTCTTGTCCTTTCTTGGTTCACCTGCATCAATCTTTCTTTGACTTACTCCTTGCTCGTAAGCAATGAGTGAACCAAGAAGATTGTCAATAGAATAAATGTTCAGATCTTTTAACTCTGTAATTGCAGTAATTTTAGCATCGTATGCAGTAGGTAAACAACGAAGAATCTTATTAACCATTTCAGCATTAGTTAATTCCCTACCAAGTGCATGCAAAGAGGTGACAATTTGAGTGAATCTTGTGTACATGTCAGATATTGATTCATTAGGTTTCATGCGAAATAATTCGTAGTCATGTAACAAGATATTGAGTCTTGATTGCTTAACCTCATTTGTCCCTTCATAAGTAATACAAAGTCTATCCCATATGTCTTTTCCGCTTTTACAAGTGGAAACCCGCATGTAGTCTTCAGATTTTAAAGCACAAAAGAAACTATTTAAACATTTTGCATTTAATTGTGCTAAGTCACGTTCTTCTATAGTCCAATCTGCATAGGGTATATCTACCCTAATTCCATCAACTAATCTAGTTGGTTTTGTGTAACCTTCCTGGACTAGCATCCACATGCGATAATCAAGTGACTGTAAGAAAGTAGACATGCGTGTTTTCCAAAAATCAAAAGGAATATTGTCAAACAGTGGAGGTCTAGTGATAGAGTAACCCTCAGGTGTGTTTCGGTTTCCAAATGTAGCCATCTACGTTAATCAAAAAGTAGTTCAAACTTATGATTTTGAAACAATGCTCTGATACCACTTGTTGAGTCCAGTAATTAGGTTGTTAAGCCTAAGTAAATGTCCCACGGCTACCAAGAGGGGGGTGAATTGGTAGTTTTAAAAATTTTAAACCCTCTTAATAATAAAGTTGAACCGAAATAAAATTTTCTTTTAAAGTTAGTAGAAATATGTTTTTCAACCACAGAGTTGTTAAAACTGAAATTCAAAGTGCGGAAACGTAAAAGCAATAAAGTAAAAGACACCAGATTTATAGTGGTTCGGTCTATAACCAGACCTACATCCACTCCTCAGAGGCACCCTCTGAGTATTGCACTAATACCACAAAGTGACTCTCCTTTAGCACCCACAGCAAGGCGGAGAAGCCTGTACAAAACACTCTTTTCACCACTACCCGGTGCGGCAGAGAACCGTCATCCTTTTACACTCTCCTAGTGTGGGCAGAGAATCGTCGTCCTTTTACACTCTCCTAGTGTGGGCAGAGAACCGTCGTCCTTTTACACTCTTCTAGTGTGGGCAGAGAACCGTCGTCCTTTTACACTCTCCTAGTGGGGGCAGAGAACCCAACGGCTGTTCACACTCTTCAAGTGTCGGCAGAGAACTGGATCTCCTTGAATGATCTTCTCACAAGAATCTAGAAGGAAGAAAGAAAAGAGTGAAGAAATCCAATTTCACAAGTAGAGACTCTTACCTTAGCAATCCAAGTGAAGCCTTCTCGCTCCAGTGGTAGGAATCCTCCTTTGAATGCTCTCTTCCACTCTCTCCTTGGCTATTCTCTCAATAGGCACGAAGATCAAATGACAAAAAGATTGGGTGGCAGTCTAATTTGGACCTTTTATAGAAAAGACAAGAAAAACCGCCCAAAAACTGCAAATTTCCAATTCTGTACGCAGTGGATCGTCCTGTACGATCCTGGATCGTCCTGGACGATTTTACTTAAACGATCTGAAACGACCCAATTTGTATATGTGTACGAAATGACTTCGTACAACTGATCGTCCTGTACGAACTAGGTTCGTCCAGTACGAACGGTTATTGCAAGGTCGGTTCTGGAAACTGCTGAAAACTGTTCTAAGTCGGTTCATCGTTTGGACGAAAATATGTTCGTCTGGACGAAAATTTTCCAGAGAGCCGATCGTCCTGGACGATTATTTATTTCGTCTGGACGAAAATTTTTCAGAGGACCAATCGCCGCGGACGATAATTTTGTTTCGTCTGGACGAAAATTTTCCAGAGAGCTGTTCGTCCGGTACGATATTTATTTTCGTCGGGACGAAAATTTTCCAGAGCACTGGTCGCCTCGTACGATGGTAAAATTCGTCTGGACAAAATTTTACAGAGAACCCATCGTCCGGGATGATATTAAAATTTGTCCTGGACGAATAGGACTTAGAGAAAATTTTTCCAAGCAAGTTCCTATTCGTTCCAAATGCTCTATAGGAGATAACTGACAGATCGTCCAGTACGATAAATATCGTCCTGTACGATCAGTATAGAATTTCAAGATCTCCTTATTTGTGTGTGTGAGATTTTATTCACTCAATTACAATCACTCCCTTTCAAAATTAATTCAAAGAAAAGACAAACTTCAAATAAACAAAATATCTCATGTTGAATTTGATTTGAAGTTTTCGTAGTCTGGAGTCTGATTTTCCTGAAATGTTAGTACACACAAGAGCAAGTGCAAATCTTCTGAAATTGTTAGGAGATAACTATACATTTGAACAATAATGTTTGGAATCATCAAAACTACATAACTTGCACAAATATAAATCATTCAAATAGCAACTATTCAAACACTTTCTAGCCAATATGTCCTTCAATTCTGACCACTCTGTTATTTGCTCCTTTGTTTTCAAACAAAAAGTTGAAATCACTAAACACGACTTAGGAGCTTTTCTAAATTTAAGGACTGAGGGAAGTAGAACCCATACCTTAATCAGCAATGATACATATAAATGGTATGAAATCAATAGGGTGATTAGAGGAAATGGTTTAACTGAGCATGTGGCTAGGGTATCCGATCTTGTCCGTAATGCACGCATCATCCAGCACGTTCTTAGAAATTCAATCATTCCAAAAGCTGGTGATAGAGTTAATATTACTCCACTTCTTTCCATGGTGACCTTCTTAATCATGAGCGATAAACCTATAGATGAAGCCCAACTTATTCTTGACTATCTTTATGGGCTTTATGTAATTGGCCATGTATAACAAAAAAGAAAGAGGAATATTGCTTTAGGACACTTAGTTTTCTATGTTCTGCAAAGAAGTATAACTTGGTTCATCCAGATCAAGAATATGAAGAACCGCTATACTACAATGACGGATCATTTAGAGCGATCTTCAAGGAGGAATCAGGTAAAGCACATGTCATAAGTGATATAGAGGAAGAGCCAGAAGGTGCACCTGTTCCCGCTAATGAACCAAATTATCAGGATTTGGTTCAAAGATTTGATCAGTTAGAGACTCATTTTGATCATCGATTTGATCAAATTGAGACTCATTTACAGCAGCAGGTTGCTCAATATCAACATGACATGGGCTATATGTGAAAGTTCGTTAGGGATGTTAAGCCCTATAGAACTGGCCCAAGCAAACAAAGAGGGGGGGGGTGAATTGGTATTTTAAAATTTCTTTTCACAAAGAATAAAAATTACATAAACCAAAATCACACCACAAAAATAAATGTGGAATTAAAAGTGCGGAAGCAAAAAATAAGAACATAGAAATTTATAGGGGCTCGGTCAACTCGACCTGCGTCCACTCCTTGGAGGCACCCTCCAAGTATTGTACTACAAAATGTGACTCTCCTTTAGTCCCCACGGATAGGAGGAGAAACCCTCACAAGAACCTCCTTTTTGCCACCCCAGCAAGGCAGAATACCTACCTCCTTTTGCTTCCTCCTGAAGCTGGCAGAGAACCACAACCAAAAGCTAACTCCTTACCTCTACCGACCCTTCCACGGACGAGAAATTCTAGACGAAGAACAAGCAGAGCGATCCTTGAAGCAACCCTTGTGAATCCCCTTACAAGCTCCCCCTCACAAGATCCTTTCTCTCTCCCTCTCTCTCTTTCTCTCCTCAATATCTTCTCAGGTCAAGGCAGCAGCCAAAGGTTTTTCAAAATGTTGAACATGAGCTCTTAAATAGAAGAGCTTCAAAGGAGCTCATTAATTGCAAGTTGCTGACTTTATCATCCAGGCCGATATAGACATCGGCCTGGCCGATTAGTACAAAACTCAGAAGATCGGCCAGAGCATCGCCCTGGATGCAAGACTGGACGATTAAAAATTGGCTTGATCGTCCAGGTCGATCTCACGATCGTCCTGGCCGATATTTATCATCCTGAAGTAACTTAAGGTTTTTGACTGTATCGTCCTGGCCAATCCTGCGATCATCCCGGACGATATGATCGTATCAATCATCCTTAATTACTCCCTTGATTTCCTGATCAATTAAGGCATAATTTGTGAATATCGTCCAGGATGATAAAGGATCGTCCTGGCCGATAATTTAAAAAAATAGTATACCTTAATTGTCTATGGCGGCAACTTCTTTCTATTTTGAGAATATCGTCTTGGCTGATACACGTATCATCCAGGCCGATATGTTAATGGCGGCTGCCTTAATTAAGAATCTTTATTTAGACTTTCTGTTTTAATCCTGATCATCCAGGCCGATAAAAAAATAGTCCTGGCCGATATGAGTAAAAACAGAAATTCTAAGTCTCTCAAGTGTGTGTGTGAAGGGTTACTTAGCATCAGTCTCTTTGACCATTACAAGTAGACTCAAAAAGTGAAAAACAAAAGTACAGACTAACTCAACCCTAAACCTACATAATCATGAACTGGCTTTGTCTTCTTCGTCCGATCTTCGATTCCTAAAAAGTTAGAAGCAACAAGCAGTCCAAGAGAAATAGTGTTTGTCAATCATCAAAATATAAGCCATGAAAATAGATTTGCAACAATCTCCCCCTTTTTGATGATGGAAAACACAAGTAGGAAAATATTAAAAAAAGTCCATTATAATTTCAAAGTTTCAAGAACTTTTCCTACCACACCTTTCAACAACTTTTCCTACCACACCCTACTCCCCCTTTTGTCATCACAAAAAGAGGGTCAAGATACAAAAGAAAAAACAAACAAAGACTAAAAAGCAAACTTCAAATAAAAGGTAACAAACAGCAGAAAGCACAGACTAAAAGAAAGAGGGATCTTGATCATCTGATGGAGGTGGTGGAGGGTGAAAAACCTCGGCTGGAACGGCCAAAATTTAAAGAAACTGCCATATCGTCCTGGCCGATTGCAGAATTGTCCAGGCCGATATGGCTCAATAATTACGTACTGGCCGATTGGTCAAAAAGGCGGTCTGATCGTTCTGACCGATCAGATATTGGCCAGGACGATTAGACACAGGCGATCGTCCCGAGAAGTCATGCCGGATGACGGTTGAAAAAGCAGACCGTCCGGTCCGATTAGGTGTATAGTCCAGGATGATGCACAATAATTGATCATACCGGCCGAAGTTAAAACGTTTTAAATCACTGCCACGGGTATCGTCCAGGACGAACAATAGATCGGCCCAGCCGATTGTCCCATAATGAATCGTCCGGGACCGAATTTAAAGATTTAAACGTGTTGACACGTGGATCGTTCAGGATGATCCAGTGTATTGGCTAGGACGATGCACATAAATTGCATCGGCCAGATGAAATATTCTATCGGCCAGGACTATCATCAAGATTGCAATAGAGTTCGATCATATCGTCCAGGACGATATAGGATCGTCCAGGACGATGAGTTACAGCAAGCACAAAAAAGTTCAGCAGATGGATTTTGAAGAGAATTTACCCTATCGTCCAGGACGATAAAGGTATCAGCCAGGATGATGTGACTAGAATTTGAAACATAAAGAAGATGGTGATGATCAAGGCCCTCAAAAATATAACAAAAGAAAAATAATCAGAAAAACACAGTAAAAGAAAAGCAAAAACACAAGAAAAAAATGAATATTTTTGGATTTTATTTTTTCTAATTTTTTTTATTTTATGGAGGCATCATATGAGAAATTTTCAAAAAGTTAAACTTTTAGAGTTCCATAAGATCAGGGAGTTTAGCTAATCCTAATCAGACAAAGGTAAGATATCCGATTTTCTTAACCCTAAATCAGACATTTTTTATGGTATAAAATTTCTTTTGAAAAACAATAATGCATAACTCAGAATAAACCTAATTGGGCAAAAAGAAGATTCAATCAAACTTATTTACAAAAATCATCTCATAAATAATAAAGCAAAGTAATTCTTCTCAATCATGGAATTTAAAATCAAGCCTTTGAATTCATCAAATAATTAATGAGTTCTCTAAGTTTTAAAAGTTTTGAAAAAAGGGGATAGCTTGCCCTTAGTGGGCTCATTTTATGCCTCTTGAATCTTTGATTGGCTCTTTGAGCATCTTTTGATTTTTGATACACAATTGTGTATAATTTTCCTTTTTCAATTTGGCGTCATTGGCCTTTTTCCTTTTTAATTCTTGCAAGCTAAAAGCTCTTTTGCAAACTCTTAAAAGAAGCTCAGTTGTGAGTATATCCTCCAAATATTAGAGAATAGGAGCTCTCTCTCTAACATAGGGAAGAATAAGTCACAAAACAAAATAAAAAACATGTGATAAAAGCAATGGCAAGATTTTATATAACTCGAAAGATAAGTAAGAGCTTTGGATATAATGAATAAGATAGAATATTGTAGCAAGATAGAAAGAATCTTAGTTTCAAAAACCATTGGCTAAAATGAGTTAGACTTTTGTTTAGAGAAGAAAAATTATACCACTAAACAAGGTCAGAAGGAGGGAAATTATCCACAGTGTTTCTCCCTTTAACTAAATTTAGAAAAGCTAAACACAATCTTCAAAACTCGAAAATCTAAAATCTTGAAAAGATTCAACATATGGAAGGCCAATTTTTTAAAAACAAAGTGAAGTCAAAACACAAAAAAAAAACAACAAACAAAGCGGAAATAAAACACATTGAAACAAAATATATTTCAAGAAATTATTGAAGCAGCAGGCTTGAGCATGAATGAGCTGCGAGCCTTCATATGTCCAGTTATCCTATGCCCCCACGAGGTCTTTAGTGAGAGCACTCCTGCAAAACTCAACAACAGTCAGATTTAGGAACCCAAATAGGTTTGGGCTCCTTCTTAGGTCTCCACACCCAATGTGTACTACGGTGAATGGTGTAAGTGTGTGAGATGTGTCCTATCATGCCACATGAAAAACATCTAACTCCAGGAAAGGGATTTCTTAAGTGGTTTGAGTTATAATGCCTCTTCCTAGGTTTTGGCAATTGATCAAAAGTAGATGTCGTCCTAGTTTTCTTACATGCTTCTAAATCATTTTGGATCTTCAAATTAGTGCTTTTTGAAACTTCATTTTCAATCCTCAAATTTTTCACACTCTCTTTAGATTTCTTAAGATTAGATTTAAGTGAGGTGTGTGAAACTTTTAATGCATTATTTTCATCAATTAATTCCAAATATTTTTTGTTTAAATCATCAAATTCATCAAGAAGAGCCATGTGATTTGAATTAATCGTTGCATGATCTTTGAGAAAAACTTTATGCCCTTTTTGTAAATTCAAGAGTTCTACTTTTAAGCTAGCATGTGTCTTCTTAAGTTTTTTGTATGATGCATGGATTTTATCACAAATTTTAAACAATTCATCATAGATTGGTTTACATACCTCTTCCTCATCACTTTGCTCAAGATGATCTTCCCCTATTAAGAACAGGTTTGTTGTCTCTTCCTCTAGTTCAGTCTCAGAGGAATCAGTACCAGATTCTGCCTAGAATGCCTTTTGGATTCTCTTCTTCTCCTTCTTAAACTTAGATATTTCCTCAATCTTTTCCTTGCTTGTGTTATCTTGAAGTGTTGGGCAATCGGCTCTCACATGCCCAGGTTTCTTGCATTCAAAACAAACAACATCAGAGGATCCTTTAACATGTTTATGATCCTTACCTTTTCTCCAATTTTGATGGTGCTTTGTTTCTTCCTTAGAAAGCTTTTGAATTGCCTAGTGATGAAGGCAACTTCATCGCTTTCAGACCCAAAAGATTTAGAATCTGATTTGTGCGCCTTCAGTGCAATTGTTTTCTCCTTTTTCTTCTCATCTGCATCAAGATTTCTTTGATTCACCCCTTGCTCGTAAGTAATGAGTGAGCCAAGTAAGTTATTAATAGAGTAAGTGTTCAAATCCTTAGATTCAGTGATTGCAGTGATTTTAGCATCATATGACGAAGGCAAGCATCTCAAAATCTTGTTTACTTTTTCATAGTTCGAAAGTTCTTTTCCTAGTGCATGCAGTGAAGTAACTATTTGAGTAAACCTAATGTACATGTCAGAAATCGATTCATGAGGTTTCATACGAAAAAGTTCATAGTTATGCAAGAGAATGTTTAAACGGGATTGTTTAACTGAATTAGTACATTCATAGGCAATGCACAATTTATCCCAAATCTCTTTACCATTTTTGCAAGTTGATACACGCATGTAATCCTAAGATTTTAATGCACATAAAAAATAGTTCAAATATTTTGCATTTAATTGAGCTAAATCTCGTTCATCAAACGTCCATTCAGTAAAAGAAATTTCAGTTTTAACACCATTAATTTCACGAGAAGGTGGAGAATAACCTTCTTGAATAAGCATCCACATGCGGTAATCAGTAGATTGTAAAAACGTTGACATGCGGGTTTTCCAAAAGGCAAAAGGTAGGTTATCGAACAGGGGAGGTCGGGTAATAGAATACCCTTCCGTAGTGTTACGATTCCCAAGGTTAGCCATGGATCAAATTCAAAAAGTTTTCAAACTTAAATTTTCAAATCCCGCTCTGATACCACTTGAGAGTTCGTTTGGGATGTTAAGCCCTATAGAACTGGCCCAAGCTAACCAAGAGGGGGGGGGGGGGTGAATTGGTATTTTAAAATTTCTTTTCACAAAGAATAAAAATTGCATAAACCAAAATCACACCACAAAAATAAATGCGGAATTAAAAGTGCGGAAGCAAAAAATAAGAACACAGAAATTTATAGTGGTTTGGTCAACTCGACCTACGTCCACTCCTTAGAGGCACCCTCCAAGTATTGCACTACAAAACGTGACTCTCCTTTAGCCCCCACGGCTAGGCGGAGAAGCCCTCACAAGATTGTTCAGCAAAGCTATTCCAACAAACCTTTTTTTTTTGTTATAGAAGGCTACAATATATTGACTTATGTCCTAGAGGATTTGAGATGGTCGAAGATTTCGAGCACATCGTTAATGGATGCAGTAAATTACTTAAGGTAGTTGGAGTATTAAAAAAGTAGGGGTTTGGAATTCCAACTTTCCATTATCTGGAAGTATGTTTTAAATGGCTAGAGTCACAAAGCTCTTGGATGATAAGCCTATACTGCAATACTATATACCATTTCTGGAAAGCTAGAAATTTGTTTATTCATGAGATGAAGGTTTTCAATCCAGTGATGATAGGTTCAAATGCGGTTTGCTATACCGCAGGGTGCAGATATTACAGCTGTACATTCTCAGGCAATGAGGGTACTAATTAACCATCTAGGTTGCTCAATACTTGGCATCCTCCTCCATCTGATTGAATCAAAGTCAACATCGATGTTGTTGTACATAACTCCTATAAGGATGGAGTTGGAGAAGTTTTTAGTTATCATTATGGGAGGTTCTTGCTGGCTTTCGGCAAAGAACTTATTCACTGGGATCTGGGTACAATGAAACTTCAGTTCATCCTTTCATTGAAGAGTGTAATTAGAGAATGGATAATGAACTATAAAGGATTAGTCATTAAAGGGGACAACAAGAATGTTATCAACTTCATCAAGAGGATGGTGGAGAAAGGAGGCAATGATTCCATAGATCTATCTTTTATCAAAAACTTCAATTTGGTTGTATTTAATTTTGTTGATAGAGAAAGTAATAAGTTAGCTGATCTTTGAGCTAACTATGCCTATTTTAGTTCTTTTATTTGGGAAGATGTTATTACTAGCAAAATCCCTCCTTCCTTGATTAGCTTGTTAGAGGAGTCAGATGCCAGTAGATTGTAATGTCCTTTTCTGATTTTTCTTAATAAAGCATTTACTCTACTTTCTTCAAAAAAAAAAATTAGCTTGCAATTTCTATCAGTAATAGACCTCTTGGATCTTTGTCAAGAAATATTGAAGTTAACCTAAAGGAAAAAAGAAAAATATCCAAGCAAAAATCATTTGAAGATTTATAATAATTTACCCTGACCAAATTGTTAAATCTAGGCAAGTCTAGTTGTAGACTATAAACTTAGCACTATATGAGAGGAAACCCAAATTTATCTTTAGTTTGTAATGTTATTATTTATTATTATGTTTTGTATTTTTTTTTGTAAAGTTTTAATCAAAATTTAGTAAATAATAGTGAGCAAAAATTTTATTTGAGTGTCCTAGGGCTGAGTGATTAAATGTTGTAGCTCTACTCTCCCAAGTATCACTACTTTAAAAACAACCACTACAATATTAAACCCTAGGAAATGCTCATTTTGAACAACTATTTGGCTGATTAGTTAAGCATTGTGATGATGATTGTTTGAGCATTGTAGTTCCTAGTCATTCAAATCAAACAAAAGCGTGGTTCTGCCAAGCAAAAGAAGTTGTACAATCATAACTTTGGTAAGCATCATGGCACAGATAAATAATATTTTAATACCTTTAATCTTTTATTATTATTTCATTAATAGCATCGTAATGGTTACTAACACAAGCATTGCTGCGCTTACACGTGTCAAATGTTGTAGTAATAGCCAATTCCAAACTAATGCTACAAGTTCCCAACACTAGTGCTGCTACTCTATGTGGTCTAAAATGCTACAGCACCTATCAGATTGACCATTTGGTTATGTCACTCAAAAATTGAGCACCGCGATGCAATTTATGGAAATTCCTTAGTGCTTTGTTGACCTTTAAAATTGGGGAGGGGGGTTAATATTTTTATTTCATTTATAGTATATCAACTCCTTCAAACTCTTCTCCTTTGTAATCCTCTCTAGCTCGATGGCCCCTAAAATGTTTGGAAAAAAGAGGACTTCCGCTTCCATTGATAAGAGTATATTCATTTTTGTTGATGTAGAATCATTGTTTACTAGTTTAGTTATGATCAAATAATAGAATCCTGAGAGAGGTTTTTAGAATACAAGCCACCAAATCATATAAATCATAGGGAGTAAGAGAGAGAGAGAGAGCGTAAAGAGAAGTAGAGAGAGAACGTCCAAGGAAGAAGGAAGGCTTTTGGAGGATTTCAGCTGCCTTTGTTGAAGATGGTAGAGGGTGGCTAGTCATCCTTGGATGACCGGAACACCTTCTCCCTATTATCTACCATGCGTCCAATTTCTTTCGTTTCAAAAGGTAGATTTTCATTCAATCGTAGTATCTCCCGCAATTCGCATTTTTTGAACTCCACTGGTGATCAGAGAGGGAGGTTTGGCTTCTAAGCAAATGGTTTTGTCGGATTCAGGCAAAGGAAAATGAGTTATTCCAGAATTGAAAAGTAAGTCAAATTCACCTAAATCAATCTTTATTCCTCTAGCTAATGATTTGGAGGCTTCTTCATCTAATCCTCCTTTAGAATTGGTTAATGCTAATGTGTGGATTAATAAACCACATATTAAAATTAATTTGAATGAAGTTCATGATGATAATGAAGATGCAAATGTTGTCAAGCTTGATTTGGAAAAAGAAAAAGCTAATATTCATGTTTTGAAGAATTCAGTATTGGTGAAAATCTTATGCAAAAACTTGTCTTTTTCAAATTGTTCAATTGAATTAAGTAAGCAATGGAGTAAATTTGGAGGATTTTATATAACCTCACTTGGATTAGATTGGCTTATGTGTTTTTTTTTCAGTCGCATGAAGCATTGGAGGAAGTTCTTAATGGAGGTCCTTGGTTTGTTTGGTGTTGACAAATGGTCACCCAGCTTCAATCCTATTTCTATGGATGGGATTTCTTCTTCCAATTGGGTTCGTTTACCCCATTTACCTCTACATTGCTGGGATGAAATCAATATTTCTAGAATTGTTTCTAGAATCAGAACCCCTTTATTATTGAATGGCAACATGTTTAAATGGGGAAGGAGGGAATTTGCAAGAGCTTGCATTCAAATTAAGTTGAATGGCAAACTCCCTTGTGGTATTTGGATTGAAGGTATTAATGGTATATTTTATAAAAAATTTGAATATGAAAACCTATCTTTTATATGTTTCAAATGTGGAAGAATTGGACATAAAGATTTTGTTTGTCCAAATACATTTAATCCAATTGTGGTTGACAAAGAAGTTGCTAAAAGTTCTTCTCACAATGATGAAAACTTCTATGGGCCTTGGATGCATGTGAAATTCAAGAACAGAAGAAATCAAAAGATCTATTCCAATAATTCAGTTTCCAAAGATCATCTAGTTAAAAGGATTTCGGGAAGAAATCATGTGGTTGATCATTCCTCGGATCTTAGTATTTCCAATAATCATAATGTATCTGATAAATTTGATTATTTGGAAGTTGAATTAATCAAGAAAGTTGATTGTCATATTGAACAGATTTTAGATATTAATCCAAATTGCCAATTTGATTCAGTTAGATCAAGTTCAGATCAGCCCGTTCAGAATTCTACCCCCATTTTAGTTGTTGATCCGTTGGGAGATGATTTTTTAGTTGCTGATCTGTTGGTGATAGATTCAGCAAACTTTATTTTTGATCAACAAGTTCAAAATTCTAAATTAAAATCTGCTAAAAATGTGGATGAAGTTAAGGAAACAGTTTTTAATAAAGCTAATTTGTTGGATGCGGTTTGTTCTGAACCAGTTATGGCTGCTGATCCGTTGGGAACTCTTAAGTCAGATATTGAATTCAAAAATTCGAATATTCAGGAGTTAGAAAAGGATGTAGTTATTGCTGAATCTAATCAACAGGATACATGTGATAACTATCATTTTGAATTTAATCAAATGCTGGAAGATGCTATTAATTCTGAAACTATATTAGTTGCTGAATAGCCTTCAACAGATATCATGACTTTGTCAAAGTTTGTTGATGATCAGAATTCTGTTTCTCCTTCAATTAATGCATTAAGTAATTTTGAGATGGAAGATATTATTAATGAAAAAAGAGGTGTTTCTGAGAAAATAGTTTCTCTTCCTTCTGCGATAAGATTAATTTAAAAAAAAAAAAAAATTTTAAAGAAGGATAAAACTATTTTTACTAAAGGAAATGGTTCTTTCGGTTCTAAGCATATATTGTTCAAAGAACTTCAAGCCTTAGGACCTGTGAAAGATGTACCTAGAAGAAGAATAGCAGAACTCAAAATGAAGAATGTTATGAGAGGTTCTTCTCAATCAGCTCAATAATATGCATGCCAGATTTCTCTTTCAAATCATCAAAGTGGAAAGATACTTGGGGATGGAGCAATTGATCAATGAATTTGTCATAGTACTAGCTTTGGATTACAACTTTGGAAGTTGGAAAAGGCATCTAACATATCTATTGATATTATTCTTAGGTGTTTTGCGAATGTCTTTGATAATTTGTAATTTCCTTTTATTTATCTTTTGTAGCTTATTTTTTTTCTTTTAGTTTTATATTTATTTTTTAAACTTATTATAATTGCTTATGGGATCGTTAATAGATCCTATTTTTTAACCGGATGGGAACTATGGGATACTAACCAACCCTCGGGTTGTTTAATATTTTGGTATCCCCTACATCTCAACAGTTTTAAAATGGGAAACAGTGGGTCTCATTTCAAAGATAATAAGTTTATTTTAAACAAATATGCTTTCAATAAGGTTCCTTTTTTCTATTGGATCAAGGAACCATTAGTTTCTTCTTTCTAGTTTGTATTAGGTTTTTATTTCTTTCATTTTAATGCAATTTTTGCATTTCTTCAAAAAAAAAAAAAAAAGAAGGGTCTTTTGCTATAATTATAAATGCGGTTAGAGAACATTTTGTAAATGGAAATGAGATAGTAAATAATAAATGTTGTGTTAGGGGTAAGTGGGTCCCTTCTAATTTTATGGCAATAAATAAAATATATAAATTTAAGGATTTTAAATTTGATAAATATACTATTTTTATTGAGGCACTGATAAATATTAAAGGTATCTTGAATATTTTGTATGGACCCAATAACAAAGCTAGTTGGAAAATAAGAGAGAATAAAACTATCAAATTCCCTGACACCTACCAAACGCAAATCTCTAATTACTGGCATTATTTCATTTTATCCCATTTATTTCCTAGTAGGAATATTAGTGATGTTACTTGTGATTGTACCCTTTTGAATTATTCTATTCAAATGGGTTATTCAATTGCTATAAGAAACTTATTTTTTCCTCTCTTATATACAATATTAGGGATACCACTTCTGTTGGAACCCTTCTTTAGTTCATACTTTATGTGTTATAGTGGTAAAAAGGGAGAAGCAAATTAAAGAATAATTATTCCCCATTACAGCCCATATAAAAAAGAAAAATTTTGGGCTTTAAGCAAGCTGAGAGAGAGGATGAACAAGGAGACCTTAACAAGCCTAGAGTTTGTGGGTGGCCTAGCAACAAAAACAAAAGTAGGAGTACTAGAACTCTTAAAACTTTGGGAGATTAGGTAGCTTAACTAAGAGGGAAGATGGAAAAGGTGACTCAATTCTATGAAGAATAAAAGAACTTGATAGCTTGAGATGAGGATGAGGATGGCCCGTAGTATGGATCATTAGGAAAAGCATTACAGATACACTACTGACCTTAATGATGCTCTTGTAGGAATGTTTAGAAGTAATAATTTTGTGGATCATCCCGATCAACTTTAATTTCCATCCACAACTTCTTATGATCTTTTTATTTGGTAGCTTGGTGATAGAGGCCATAATGATGATTATGAGGAGGAGGAACAACCAGATTATGCTAGTTAGGTATTATTTTTATTTGGCTTGCTAGAGAGAGAGAGAGAGAGAGAGAGAGAGAGAGAGAGAGAGGGAGAGGGAGAGAGATATTGTTACTTTTATTGTGTAGCATATTTTTACTTTTATTTCTTTCTCATTTCTTTACTTTGGGGGTAGATCCAAACGATCTGATGGAGTAGTATTATTTTACTAGCTTGATGATCATTGGTGCCTTAATAGCCACTAAATGTGTAATGATGCTTACAGTACTAATTATTTTAAATGCTGCATTAGCTTATTCTAAATCACAAATTTTATACATTTCTATCATTCATATGAAAGCATGTGTATTTATTAATGTTATGTGCGTTTTTATTTATATTTGATAAAAATTACCTTATACGTACATTTTTACATTATCTTCCATTAAAGTCTCTATATTTTGATTATTTATTTAACCCTAATAAAAATTATATTAAAAGAAGCATTTTAATTTTGGGAAGAGAGAGAAGCTCCGTTAATTGCAAAAATAGACGAATTTTGAATTTCTCCAGCACGCGGGTTTTTTGGTTGGAGCCCATGACGTCGGAGAGCCACTAGAAACCTTCTTCCGGTGTCTCATTCAATGCTCGACCATCATCTGTTCCATCCCGGAATAGATCTTGAATGACTCCAGTATTGTCTCCTCCGGCACTTAGGGATTTGAATGTTGATAGAGATGCTAAAATCAAGTTCAGGAATGATAGACCTCTGGTGATTAAAGAGGGAGGGCTACATAAGGAGAAAGTTCAAATTGAAGACGTCGGTAAGGGAAAGAAGATTTTATTTTAAAGCTATGGAAAAAATCATTCTTTGATGGAAGAGGTAGGGATCTCAAAAGGTTTTACTAAACCTGAACTAGGCAATTCATTTCTTTATGTGGTGGAAGAGGGTCCTATTGGTAACTACTCATTGAAAATAAGGGAGAATGAAGCTATCATTGTAGATGAGTCTGAGAAGGAGAAACTCAGTCCGGTTCCAATTGTGAAGAACATGGAGGCTGAGATAGGAAGTGATATAATGTATGTTATTTTAGGGCAAGAGTATTCCTATTTTAAATAGATAAATTTTGAACTAACCAATGTAAGAAGCAATGAATCTGGTGAACTAGGGAATTGCAAATTGCCTGTTAACTACTTGGAGAGCAATAAAAAACAGTCTAGTAAAGAAATGAAAAATGCTTGGAGTAAGAAGACAAACATCAGAGCAATTTATATAGATCTCGGTGAAGGATTCATTGAAAATGGTTCTACAATTAAACTACATTTAGGGAAGGAACTGGAGAACTCAAATAGACTTCAAAAAGCATTGGTAATCAAAATATTCGGTGACAACATTCCTTTCCATATCATTAGTATGGAGCTAAGGAGACAATGGGGTGTTTTTGGGAATTTTCACTTGACCTTACTTAGTATGGGGTGGGTTTTCTGTTCATTTGAGAATCCAGATGTGATGGAAAGGGTTTTCACCACTTGTCTGTGGTATGTGAATGGGAGTATAGTGGGAATGGATAGATGGTCTCCATCATTCTCTCCTACTTCCTTCAAAGGTTTGACTGCACCTATATGGATCTGTATGCTGAATCTTTCACTACAAAGTTGGGATGAGATCAATGTATGCAAGATTGCTTCCATGGTAGGCACTCCTTATTTGATAGATGGAAACATGTTTCAATGGGGAAGAAGAGAATTTGCAAGAGTTTGTGTCCGGGTAAAGCTTGATGAAAAACTTCCTTTGGGTGTTTGGGTTGAAGGGAGTTTGGGGAAATTTTATCAATGCATTGAATATGAAAGAGTTCCTACATTCTGCTTTAATTGTGGGAAGTTAGGACACTTGAAAGAGAATTTCCCTGAAAAAGCTGCTCCCATTAAGACTCAAGCTATAAATGAAAATCACAAGGAAAATTTAGGTTATGCTATAGAAACTAACAAAAGGAAATATCATGGAGATGCTGATGAACCTAGAGATGGCTTTGGACCTTGGGTCCATGTGAATTATGGGAGGAAGAATTTAAAAAAGCCAGATTTTAAACTATTGGAAAATCAAATCAATAAGAGGAATGCTATAAAGAATCCTAAAGATCAGGTTTTCATTGCTGCTGTAAGGATTACTAAACTGTTGAACAATAGAATGGATGCTGTTGGGAATCCTGATATAGTTGCTATGATAGAAGGAAAGTCTGTTGAAGTAAAAAGGCCCGAAGAAGCTGGATGGTATCTTCAATCTCTGAAAGGAAACCAGATAGATGTGGATCAGTCTAGAAAAGGTGGAAAAATATTGAATCAAATGAAAATTCAATCAATTTTGAAGATCATGCCAAGATTCCCTCAGGTATGACTTTGTTTGATGATCTGAATGATGGAATGTACTGTAAACAAGTTGGATTTTGCTTCTTTGATAACAAATATGAATTTTTAAATAATTTAATTGAGGAAGGTGAGATGGTTATTTAATCTCCTATGAAGATCACTGAGCAGGAAAAAGGAGGTGAGACGGTTTCAAAGTATGGTAAAAACATGAATTTTGAAGGGATATGTAAGGAAGATGGAAATAATGTTTCTAAGAAGAAAGGTGCAAAGCAGTTGAATAGTTGGGTCCAATTAGATTAGAATCTAGAAATAGAAAAATGGAAGGAGATTCAAGGGAGAAGGTTGGGAAATCTTCCCCTCTCACCCAAAAATGACTTCAATATTGTTTTGGAATTATAGAGGAGCCAAGAAAAAGAAGGCTTCACTATATCTCAAGAAGGTGGTGAAAGAATATGAGGTATTGTTCGTGGGTCTTTTGGAATCTAAGTTGACTAGTATTGATAGCAACGATGTCAACACTTTAATTTGTTCTGGTTGGGATCACTTTCATGTCCCTTCGGAAGGATTATCTGGAGGTATTGTTGTAAGTTGGAGAAGCAGTTTGGCATCTTTCATTGTTTTAGAATTCTCTTCCCAATATATCATTGGAGATTTGGAAGTGGCTAACTAAAGCAAATGGAGAATTGCTACTATATACTGCAACAAAGATGTTTACAGAAGAAGTTATCTTTGGGAATGGTTGGAAGCTTATGTTAATGTTGATTTTCCTATGGTCATAGGTATGGATTTCAACTGTATACTTACCAAGGAGGACAAAAGGGGTGGGAGAAGATTCACCTTTTCTTTGGGTCCTAAAGAGATAAAGACCTTTCTCACTTGCAATGATCTCCATGAGGTAAATTATGTTGGGCAGAATTTAACTTTGTGTAATAACCAATCGGGCAATGACTGGATCATAGAAAGGCTAGACACATACTTTGTGAATTCTTGGGCCATTAATTCTACTCATGAGTTAGTGGTAAAACACCTTCCAAGAAAAGCTTCAGATCACTGCCCCATTATGTTGAATATTTTTAGAGTTCAATATTCTGCTAGAAGAACTATCAAATTTGAAGAAATTTGGTCTTCATATCTAGCTTTGGCAGCTGTGGTGAGGAAGGCTTGGGACATGAAAACTAGTGGTAGCTCAGCTCAAGTGCTCAATCAGAAAATGAAGAGGGCTTTGAAGTCTCTATTCTTTTGGAGTAGAGCAAAGTTGAAGGACTTGAATCAACAAAAAGAAAGGTTAAAGAAAGAAATTTTACAATTATAATTAAAAGAAGGAGAAGAAGGATTTCTATCAATTGAAGACATGTGGTGTTTAAATACCAAAATCAGTGATCTTAATTTGACATTACTGGGCCTCAACACATGGTGGAGGCAGCGCTCAAAAGTGAAATGGATGGCTGAAGGTGAAAGCAATTCCAGATTTTTTTCAATCATTTGCTAGTGCTAGAAGGAACTCGAATTTTATCTATTGCATAAAAGATAAACATGGAGGTATGGCGGAGGATCAAAATAAGATTGAAAACGTTTTGATAAGATTCTTCAATGGGAAATGGGGAAGAAAAACCTGCTCCTTGGATGGGTGGCCAAAGCCGAGAAGAATGCTGGATGAGGAGGACATAGAAGCTTGAACAAAAGCTTTTCTGTTGAAGAAGTGGAAAAAGTGATAAAAGAATCAGTGGGATTCATTGCTCCAGGGAATGACGACATATCATACTCATTTTTTAAAAGCTATTGGTCTATTATCAAAGAGGATGTTTGGAATGCTTTGAACCAGTTTATCGCATCAGCCAATATGTGTAAGAGTTGGAAATAAACTATCATTGTGTTGATCCCTAAAGTAAGTAACCCTTCAACTCCATCCAATTATAGACCTATAAGTTTTTGCAAAACAATTTACAAGATAGCGGCCAAAGTTTTGTTGAATCGAATGTCTTGCATGATCCCGAAATTAATCTCTAATGAGCAAGTGGGCTTCTTAAAAGGTAGATCAATTTCAGATAACATTCTTATAGCTCAAGAAATTTATCATAAATTCAGAACTCCTAAATCTTGAAATGGGTTTGTTTCATTCAAAATCGACATGGAGCAAGCATATGACTCCATGGGTTGGCCGCTAAACAAATCTTTGGACTGCTTAGGATTTCCTACTTTTTTTCTCTAAACTTATCATGGATTGTGTTATAAATCCATCTTTTTCATTGATGATTAACGGGAATCAAACTGATGAGATAAAGGCCAAGTGTGGATTTCGACAGGGATGTCCATTGTCACCATTCTTGTTCGTTATTTTCTCTCAAGTATTGTCTAATGCTCTCTTGGAAGAGGACTCAATTGGCATAAAAATAAGTACAAATAGCCCAAAGATCTCCCATTTCTTTATGCGAATGACATAGTAATATTCTCATATGCAAAGGTTAAAAGTGTCAAGAAGGTCAAAGGCATTTTGAAAGAATTCTACGGAAGGACTGGACATAAAATTAATGAAAGCAAATCTATTATTTTATTTGGTAAAATGGTGAGAAGAAGGAAAAGAAAGGCTATTTCAAACAACATGGGATTCAAATCAGTCAAAGAATTATTCTATCTTGGGGATAAGGTGGCTTTGAGAAGACTAAGAAAGATGGATTTTCGGTTTGTTATTGACAAAGTGTTAAAAATGTTAAATACTTGGGGTACCAAGTTCATCTCATTAGCGGGGAAGATCAAACTTGTTATGTCAGTATAGCTCTCATACCCTTCTTTCCATTCTACTCATTCTTTGATTCCAATTAGTACTTTGAATGAGATTGATAACCTGTGTAGAAATTTTATTTGGAGGAAGATGAATGGAGGTCTGGGACTTCATTATATGAGTTGGAATAATATCTGTAGACCAATAGAGAATGGTGGCCATGATTTGCACTCTTGTTCTACAAAAATGGCATCTTTAAGAGCAAAGATTGCATGGAAATATGTTCAAGATAAAGACTCTATGTTGCATAAATGTTTATATCCGAAATATGGCAAAATCTGGGATCAAAATGCTGGAAGGAAATCTTGTCCACCGCATTGGAAATTAATCAAGGATGGGAGAAGTTGTCTTAAAAAGATAGTTAGATGGAAGATAGCAAATGAGGAGTCAATTGATATCTATAATGATATATGGATCATGGACAAGAGCCTGAACATGTGGCCAACATTTGTGGGGAACATAGATTGTAATGTGGAAACTATAAATGATTTAATGGTGTAAGGAAGATAGAATGTTGTTGTGTTGAAGAAGTATTTTGGAGATGAGGTAATAGAGAGGATTTGCAAAGTTCAAATTTTTACAAATCAGCAAAAAGACGAACTTGAGTTCATTCAAGGAGGTTTGGGAAAGTCAATTTCAGCAATGGCTTGTTTGGCGGTAAAATAAAATTTTGAAGATTACAAATTCTGGAGGTGTTTAAAGAAAGCTAAGCTGAATGCAAGGGTGGAGACATTCTGGTGGAGGCTACTAAACAATGCTCTACCAACCTTTAGCTTCTTATAATATAGAAGATTGCATCCAAATAGCTGGTGATGTATTTTAATCTTGTACATTGATCACAAATGGTTTGGATCAACAACCCAGATTGAGCCATGTCACTCTTATATGATCGGTTAGGCTATATCTTGTGTAACAGGTTAGACAGATTGATGATTTAGTAAAATCTACATTTTTTAATCAAAGATGGATTATCTAGATTTCATCTTTCTTAAGGAAATTTGTTTTTCTTTCTATTGGTTATTCATTGGGCCAAACTTAATGAAATTTTTAGTGACTGTTTGTGACCCTATGAACGACCTAAATCCTAATTTTTTGAGACTTTTATGATGTATTTTTATAGCTATTTACAAGTAAAGTTTAAACTAAAATTTAGGATATATGTCTATCTAGTTGTCAAAATGGCTTATTCTTGGGATTTTTTTTTTTTTGTGAGATTGATAGAAACACCTTCTCTAAAGAGCACTTCTCCTAAAAATGCATGGATAAAATGTTAGGATGATAAGAAGGAAAATAGCCTATGTATCATCTTTGATCTCCTCCCGAACAAGCTCTTGAAGGTGGGGAAAAGAGGGAAAGTGAAGAGAAGAGCTCTAGCAATGAAATGAAAGTAATGAGAGCTCTATGGGTGGCTTAGATTAAATGTTTTAGTGTTATATGTTTTTTAGAGTTTTGGGAAGGTTTTTCCTTATTCAATGTCCTGAGGTGTACATGGAGGGCTGGGATGTATTTGACCACTCCCTTGGATTCTTGCTAAGTGTCCCATATGGTTAGGTGGGTAGGTTTTGGCCAGGTAAGGACAAGCTTAGTTGGAAATGCAATTTTGGCCATTTATGCATAAGGGACCATTTGGACTAATACAGGCTAAACGATGGATAGAGATTGAGCTTAAACCATCCTAAAAACATTTTAGAGTGGTTTAGAGGGTCCAAATTAGCTAGCCTAGAGTTTAGGAATCAAACTAAGCAATTTAACAAATTTGCACTTTTGGATAGTTTTTGAATTTTTTTAATTATTTTACCACTTTGACTTTTTAAAATTTTTTGAATTTTTAATCAATTTGACCACTTTAACTAAGTTGATTAAGTCAACATGATCAAAGTGACTCACCCACTCTTTATACTTAACACATAAAGGGGCATAAGTTTGAAATTAGAAATTTATGCATGAGATCAAAAATGAAATCAACAAGCACCCTCGAAAGAAATATATTGAATGCAATAGTTAATAAGGCAGTGTGTATATATGTGTAGTAGCATGATATGGGTTATTTTTAAAAAATACATCCCATTCAATCATTAGAGGGACCTATAGATGGTTGGGATTGATCAAGCAGATTGGTTATGATGCTGTCAAGTAGGTTGAATCAGTTTGGGGAATGGTGCTGGGGAAAGAGGTCATTTTCAATCATATAAGTGGTTCATGGGGAGGGATCTCCCTTTTGAGATTAAAATAAGGTGGGGCATGTGGATAACAAATTTTAAAAATTTATGTGATGCATATATGGTGAATAGAGGGGTTATGTTTAGAAAATTTAGGATAAAAAAAGTTTTCAATCCATTTGGGCTCCCTTTGGGCTAACACAAAGGTTACCCAAAGTCAATCCATGGGGTGGGCTAGCTTGCGTGGATTTCCTACAAAGTGTAGTGGCTATGATGATGGGTTTAAGTCCAAGGACTTGAATGGTTTGTGTTTAATTCAAAAGGAATGATGTATATATCACACATTGGTTCCATGATTTACTTGGTAAACAATGAGATACCATGGCTATATAAGGGTTCCATTGGATTTTAATATTTTTAATTAGATGATTTGGAAGTTTGGAACACTATGCCATCACTTGAATATAGTATATATGTAAGAGGTAAGTGTGTGAGTTGAATGGGACACATATGATCTATTTGTTCTACTATGGGATACCAATGGATATAATAGACTTAAATGAGTTTTATAAGGTTCTTGGAAAGTTTGAAATGTGACTCCAAAGGCTAGATTATATTTAGGGTTGATGATATTCATGTTGTAGACTTGGCGGTATTTTAGTAATTATATTTGTTCTTGGGTTTATGCTAACTTAGGTGAGGTTTAAAATATATCAAATATATGCTTAGGGAGTTTAGACTGCAATGGACACATCTAATATGGGTAGATCAATCAAGGTTATCATTCGTGGAGTTTTAGGGTATATAAGGTATTTTAGTTAAAGTGGGTTAAACTAGGTCAACCCAAAATGTTTTATTATTAAGGGTTAGTAAAATCTATGAAAGAAGAACTTTGGGATGATTTGATTCAACCTCAAGCACATGGGAATAAGCTAAGACAAGTCTAACATATGAGTGACATAGTATTTTGTTTAGGTATAAATGCTTTAGGTGTGGGTTTTAATTTAGATTCTATGTTTAAGACTCGGGGGAATATGGTAGAGAGCCTATAAATGTCATTAGGAAACATCCTTAGAGAATAGTGTTGTCTCAAGCTAAGTCTTTAGTCACCTCCAGTAATCCCTTTAAGTTGGATCAAAACTAGGATACAAAATGCTACACACAATGTATGAGAGTTAGGAGGAAGAACTTGACCTCATACAAAATGAGGCCAATAAGTGGACCCCAAATTAGCATGAGAAACTCACCAAAAACATTCATGTAATTTGGTGTTAATCTAAGAAATCAGCTCGACTAGGTTTAAAATTGAAGATTATGATGATTTAATTTATTTAGAATGACATTGATAAACTTAAATTAATTTCAAAGGTATATTAAATTTAGAATTGTTAATGATTGAATAAACTATTTGAAAATAAAGATTATGATGATTTGACTACTTTAAAATGACTAAAATAAACTTAATATGAATTAAATTATATATTGAAATTCTAATATTTAATTATTGAATAGATTAATTTGTTTGAGGATTAGTAGAAATACTTTAGTAAGTTAGTGGGTAAAATAGTTAGTGCTATTATTAGTAAAGAAAAAGATAAGGAAAGTTTGAATGAGTATGAAAATTTATACAAAATCATGAAAGACTAAAGTCTTTTTTACAGACCAAGAGAAAGGATACAAACATGTGGCACTCACATTTATTTCAACAAACTTGAGGGTTTTTCTAAGAATATGAAGCTAACATGTGGACACTCACACCTAATTCTTGAAGGTTTGAAACATTAAGAAGAACTAGTATGGTGCCAAAAACGCCTTTCTCGAATGCAAGCCTATCATAATTCTAAGGGATGGATGCCAACATGTGGGGACTCAAACCTAACCGTAAAAAGATTAATGCGTCAATTATCGGAAGAGGATTTCAACATGTGGGAACTCATAACTAACCCGAAGAATTATGTTTCAAAATCTATAGGACATTATAGGAGTACTTATAACTAAAAGTCTATATGTCTCATGATCTTAGTGCTAAAGAAAGGAATCCCAAATATGGGATCTCACACATAACTCTAAAAGATAAGGAAGTGTGAGGTTAGTAAATTAGGAAGATGTTAGTTAGTTCAAGACTTGTGAACTAAAATTACTAGAGGGAATATTATTTTTAAGATTAATATTTCTAAAGCTTATGATAACTTGAATTGGGATTTCCTTAATATGATGTTAAATCTTTTTGGCTTCAATATAGATTTCATTAAACTAATTAAAAATAGAATTGAGAACTACTTATTTTTCTGTTATGATCAATGGTAAATTTCGTGGCTTTTTAAAATTTACTCATGGGCTTAGAAAAGGGGATTCTCTATTGCCTGCTCTGTTTATTATTGCTTTTGATATCCTCTCTAGAGGTCTTAATAATTTATCCTTAACTCATCCTAGTTTACTGTTCAGAACTCTTGGTGGCTTTCTTATTATTCATTTGAGCTTTGTTGATGATTTTATTATTTTCACTAATGATTCTATTAAAATGCTTTATATTATTTTTTAAATTTCTTGATCAATTTCAAAGAGCTAGTGGTCTTATTTTTAATCCTCACAAGAGTTGCTTCATTTCTTCCAAGTATATTATTATTGAAAGAATCAATGCAATCCATAACAAGTTTTTTTTCCCATAAGATATTACCCTTCAAATATTTAGGTACTCCTCTTTTTAGGTAAAAAATCATATCACTTGTTTGGAGACATTTTCATTGTTATTCACAAAAAACTTACTATTTGGGCTTTTAATTTCCTTTCTTATGGTGGTAGGTTTGTTTTAATTAAACATGTGCTTTGTTATATTCCCATTTATCTCTTTCATACTTTGTCCTATGATGAATGTTTTTTGTAGAATGGAAAGGCGTTTTAATAATTTTTTTTGAGGTTCTTAGTATAGTAAGTCTACCATCATGTGGCCTTCTTGGACTAGTTCTTTTGGGGTTATTGAGGAAGGGAAACTTGGTTCTAAAACAATGAGGGACATGTCTACTAGTTTTGCTTACAAACTCTGTTTTTCTCTTAGATCTAAGAAATTTTAGTGGGCTAAATTTATAACTGATAAATAATGTGGTGGTTGTCCTCTTGTGTGTCAATTTAGATAAGGAGAATCTTTTAGTTACAAAAGTCTTCGTACTATGAAATGGGAGGCTAAAAATTTTATCCAATAGGGAATAAGGATTGGAAACATCTTGTTTTGGCAAGAAAGTGGTTGGGTAATTTTTCTATTGATAGTTTATTGAATAATCATTCTACATCTGCTTGCAAAGTTAATTATTTTATTCGAAATTATATTTGGGACGTTGATTTACTGAGTGATAATGTTCCACATTTTATTGTTAGTCTTATTCTCAAGATTCCTCTTCAAGTGGGTAAAGAGGACTCCATTATGCTTACAAATGCCAAAGATGGTATGTTGGTCAGAAACTAGTTTGGATCTCAATCATGCAACCCTCCCTTATGTCTTTAATTTATTCGTCTTTTTGGCATCATGTTATTCTGTCATCTTACTCTATTTTAGTTTAGAGGATTTTGCATAATTTTTTTCCTATGCAGTATACACTTATGAAAGATGATTTTCACATTATCTCCAATTGTCAGTGTTGTTATCACATTTAGAATCTAAATCATATTTTTGGAAATGGTCCTATATCTTTAAAAGTTTGGATTTAATTTCATAAAATTTTTAATGCTATTTTTTGAAATAATTATTGCTCCAATATTAATATTTTACAAGCTTGGCTTATTCGCTCTAAAGGTCATGTTTATAATATTATGCCAGTTCATATTTGTTGGTTTATGATAAGAAATAGAAATGAAGCTAAACATGAAAATATCTATATGAATGTGATGAGTATTGTTGGGAAAGTCAAAAATAAAATTTTGCAATTAATTTTAGCCAATTTGATTAAGGTTACTACTTTCAAAGGTTATCACCATACTTCTACTGATTTTGGTATTTCTACGTGTTTAGATGATATTGTTACTACTCATATAATTGTAAGCTGGATTAAACCCAAGCTGTGATGATTTAAACTCAACACTGATGGATCTCTTAATAATTCTAATGTGGGTTGTGGTGGTTTAATTAGGTATTCTAATGGACATGTTATCATTGCTTTTGTGGGTCCTAGTTCTTCTAACATTGTGATTATGGCTGAGATACAAGCTCTATAATATGGTTTACGCTTATGCATCTCTTTAGGTATTAGTAAAGTTGGGTTGAAGGTTATGCCAAGATTCTTATTCATTATATAAATGGTAATATGTTGTTTAACCCTTCGTTCTTTTATTTTATTAGATATATCAAATAATGGCAATCCCACATTTCTTACTCTATTACTCATGCCCTTCGTAAAGGAAATGTTGTTGCGGATTATCTGACAAAAATTCGTAGCAATTTTAGAGATTCTACTAAATATGTTGGTACCTCTTTACCTGATAATTTAAGGATTTAGTGAGGCTGGACCGTTCTGGGTTGCCTTATATTCTGTAATCCTTGGACTCGATTTTGAGTGTCTTCTATTATTCGTTTTATGTGGTTGGATCTTTTCCATTGGCTGTTTTTTGTTCTATTTCATTTTTTTATCGGTCATCTACCTAGTTTTTTTTTCCCTTTGAGTACTGCATTCAGTTTTCTGTTTTGTTTGGCTGGATTTTATTTTGGCTATGATTATACATCTTATGCAATATGTCTTTAATCATCTTTATTGCACTTATATTCCTTTATTGATCTTTTTTTTGAATGGGAATTGGGGCTGTTATTATTCATTGGAGACTATATCTCTGAGGTGTTATAATCAATGTTGGTTGTCGTATTATTTTTTGGATGATAAGGATGTCCTTTATCCTATCCTTCCTTGGTTTGTTTCTCCAAATAGTGTTTTAAATGGATTCCTTAAGCTGGTTCATCCATGGTAGTCGATGTTTCTGTTTTTGATGGATTAGATTTATCCCTCTTTCAAGCGGTTCTTTCAAACATTGGGCGGTTGTTTGATTGGGTTCCAGTAGTAGGAGAATATTTGTAATCATGACCTCGACGATACTAAACACCTGAGCTAGCATCTCAATTTCTCCAAGAACCTTTATGATAAAATTAATTCTGTTGGATTTTTTAAATTTGCTCTTTGGGATTTGCTGCAGTTTCAACGAATTTGTTAGATTTTATTTTAGCCTTCTATTTCTATTGTCTCCTACGCTTTCTTTCCTTATTTTTAAAGGGTTTTTTTCTTTAATTTATTTGTTTAGCTATCTGTTAATGAGGTTTGTTTCTTTTATGCTTCTGCTATTATTATATGCTTGTACCGGGGGGTTGGTTTCGCTTAACCCATAATTTTGGTATTAACTCAGGTAATGCTTTCTTTAATATAGCCCCATTTATTGGATTAGTATTAATGGTTTCAGGATATGGATTACCTCTTATCCTTTTAATTTTAGACATAATTTAGTTTTTTCACTAGAGGGTAGGTGGTTTATGTGTGTTTTGTTGGATTCATATAATCATTGTTGTTGGTGGTAACTTTTGGGTTACCTAATTTTCTTGTATCTATGTAAGATTGTATCTATGTATTGTCATTGGTTATTCAGCCTCATTTTTTGTGCTATTTTGGTCATGTTGCTTTCTTTGTTTCCCTTTTCTATGAGGGCTGGTTAGGTATATGACTTCATCTCTAGTAATTATAACATTATGTTGATGTTTTCTTTATTGGTTGCTAGTTTCCTTAACTACAAGTGGTTTTATCATGGCACCATCCTTTTTATCTATAAAATCTTGTTTCTTTTTCTTATGGCTTCCATGTATTTTAGTACCTATTTTATGGAACAGTGATATAGGTTTTTCAATATCTATAGAGGTGTTATTTGGGTTAATATTTAGCTTAAACATAGGTGGAGTTTGGACCAAGTATTCTATGATTATTACATTGTTACCCCTTTTTTGCTACAATCTCTTTATGTTATTGTGTTATTTCTATGATTTTTTGTACAATTTTATTTTATTTTGCAGCCATTCTATTGAGCAAGTGGTTAGTCTCATGGTCAATAATTTTTTGCATGAAGATTGTGCGTAAAGTGAATGATTATATCTTCTTTATTTTGGTGCTCACTTCTGGAACCCTTAGATTTTTACTAGGTCATTTTGTATTTCTGATTAGTGGGTACTCTTAGCTCGTAGGTTTCCTTTTAATTGTTCTGTAGCTTGTCAGAGCATTAGTGAGCTAAAGGTCCCCTTAAGGACCTTATAATCTTCTTTGTATTTAACACATATGCCCTTTCGTGGGGTTTCCCAAAAAATAAATAAATAGGAAGATGTTTAATAGGCTTTCTCTAACATTAGTCAGTTTAGCCCTAAGGAATAGGATGCCTAATTGTGGGGACTTACACCTATCCTTATGAATCTAATGAGTGTAATTGTAGTCCTTGGAAATGGTTACTGCTTTAGAAACTTATACCAAACCTTTAAAAAAAATAGGTTATTATGAAAAGGTTTTCTAACCTGTATTTAGTGTCACCCTAGTAGTTGGTTCCAAAGATCTAAGCCATTGCTAATGCTACGCCAAAGATAGAAATATTCAAGGAGATATAATTTTTCCTCTCTATTATAAAGGATTTTAACCATATCTAATTATTTCATCGGGGATCATTAGCTTTTGTACACATCTTTTTTCCTAGAGAGTGGAAAATGATTGAAAGAATTTTGAACTTTAAAGACTTTTATTTTTTAAATTTACATTGTGTAACCTACAAAACATTCCATGATGGAATTGATTTGTTTTTGCGCAAAAGGATTATTTTAAAGAAATTACAAAAGAAAAAAAAAATTAATTTAATGGTTTTAGTAAATAAGTTGTTACCAAAATACTTCAATCACTCTAATATGAAATTTCACATAAAATTTAATATTTTTAGTATGAATACCATGGTTATATCAACCTAGTGCATCAAAAAAGAATTGAAGATTCAAAATTTAAATAAAGGAAAAATATATATCTTTTAATAATAAGTTTAGCAAAAATATCTCATAGGGACATAAAATTTAGAAATATGTTATCCTAGGAAAAGTTTAGTATTTGAATTAGTTGGATAAAATTTGGATTTTAAAGATTTTAAGATAGATAAAAAGATAACTTTAAGAACTTGCCAATTCATAAAATAATCCTTAGTTTCTTGGTCTACTAAGAAAAATTTAGTGCATAAGCTGAGTATGTAGCTACAGAAAGCTATGTAGCCGAAGTTTTTTTGCCAAAGCAACAACTTCCTAATTTTGGGTTAAAAGTGTACATCATCCCTATCATGTGTGATAAAATGCAATATGCATAACAAAAAAGCCATTTCATCACTTTTGCACCAAACACATCAATGTAAGATACCATTTCATTATAGATCATGTGACAAAGGGAGATGTTAGCATGTAGTTTATTGACAAAGAATATGAAATAGTTAATATTTTCACTGAATTGCTGAGCTCTAAAAGATTTAAAACACTTAGGACTATATTGGGTATTTTTCCCTACTTACTACAATTAAAATACCATTTTAACTAAATCTCCTAAGGGAACTTCAATATAAGCCATTCAAAATGAACATAATAATGATATCTATCTCCTATCAAAATTTACGTGGTAAAAATTCACTAAAATGGGTGATATCATATTTTTATCACTTTTAAGAGAGTGAAAATATACTAAACTCTGAATCGTTGAAAATAAATATAGAGTAAAAGTCATTTTCTATGAGTAGAGCAACTTTCATAATAGGTATAAAGGTTGGAAAAGTCATAAAAAATTTCTCTTTTTTCTCTCTTCTTATCTGTGACTTCTCTTCTCCTTCTTTTCCACTCCTTGGCGAGAAATGAAATGAGGGAGGGAGAAACATGGTGGGGTGGTAGGGGATTTATATTAGATATATAAAAAATCATTTTAAGTTCTTGTTGATATGGCGCCAAAGGCATAACGCCATTGTGTTGCATTCAAATCTTATAGTTAATAAAGAGCAGAGGTTTCAATGTCGTTGAGCCTAATTATTTTCTAAAATTCTAGAGAGCTAAACACTAGGGTGCCACTTACCCTAGTACTTCAGCGCTCTAATGCAAAATTTTTATATATTTTCATAAAATTTATTTTATGGCAGTTTGGGATATTACAATCTACCCACATCAAACAAATGGCATCCTTCACATTTCATAATAGGATGGATCATTATTTATATAAATCATAGAAATCTAATCATGTATTCATTATTTAGTAGAAGTGTGTAGAGTCCATAGATCATGTATTTGAAATTACTAAATGACAAGAGGGGGGGTGAATTGTAAAAGTCTTTTTAATAATAAAATTAACCCTAAACAATAGTTCTAATTTTTTGTTGTTTTTGAAACTTTAAAACAAAGATTTATGCAATTTTTCTTTCACAAAATTTCACATGCAATAGATATAACAAATTTAAAATGCAAGCAAAAAGTAAACAACGATAAGGAAAGAACACACCAAGAATTTTATAGTGGTTCGGTCAAAATATGACCTACGTCCACTCCCCGGAGTCCTCCACTCTGGGATTTTCACTATCAAAATAGTTCTCCTTTTGCCCCCCTCGGCAAGGCGGAGAAGCCTGTACAAACCTCCCTTTCACCAACCCGGCGTGGCGGAATACCAAACTCTATTTTCACCCTCTTGGCGAAGGCAGAGAACCTTCTCGTTTTTCTCCCTCCTGGAGAAGGCAGAGAACCTCGAGGTAACGGATGTAGACGAGCCTTTCCCTTGGAGATCCTTCCTCAAATCCTTCTCGGGCCACAGGAGGAGCAAGATGCAGCAAGCTTGGAGCAACCGTGTGATCTCCCTCACACCTCTTCTCCCTCACAACGCTCACCTCCTCCTTCCTCTCTCAACCCTCAAGAATTTCTCTAGAGTTTTCTCCCTTGGAATCCCTCTCTAACCACGTTCACCCCCTCTGTAAATCTTACTCAAAAAGAACTTGATTGATATCTAAAAAAGGCTCCAAAAACCTCTGAATTCAAAAGTAGCCGTTAATGTTCGTACAGTACGATTCAACATCGTACAGTACGATATTCATAAACAGCCGTTGTCCTGGTACGAAGATGTACGAACAGTACAAAAACAAATCGTACTGTACGATATAATATCGTACGGTACGAGTCAACAAGATACTATTCGTACAGGACGATGGTCTGGACGATCGGATGTCGTCTCTGTCCATCGTATGGTACGATTACTATCGTACAGTACGATGTTCAAATTTTCATTAGGCCTGGATTACATGCACTAATCACGGGTTAATTTAAGTAAGTATTAAAAACGGATCATACAGTACGAACCTGTTCGTACAGTACGAACGGCGCAAAATCACTTACTTAAACTAACTCACGGCTAGGGTTTTGGATCTGAACATATCGTACAGTACGAAAGACTTTGTACAGTACGATCTATTCACAGAATTGTCCACATAGCTTGGATCGTACGGTACGAAATAAAATCGTACAGTACGATCTACATAGAAGAATTTTAGTTATATTTTGCAGTTAAAAAAAGAACTCTCCCCCTGTGTGTGCATGGTTGCTCTTACTCTTACGCATTTTGTGGCCAGACTCAATAAAGTAAAAATACAATAAATGGAAAAATAGAATGTTTGACTCATACTCCTAATCTACCCGGTCTTGAGTCTTCCTTTCTTCCTGAGTCACTTGTGATCTTCCTAAAATGTTAGTGCTCAAGGAAAATAACAAATAAAATAATAAACAATGAAAAACAGTTCCAAAACACTCATTATTTGGCATCATCAAAATCTCAAACTCGGGGTCATGGGTTGCAACAGTATTGAGTATTACAAAACTTTTCAATAAAAATGATTAAATTCACAAAAATTGTCAAAATAGAAATTCAAATTGATAGAACTATCAAACACTTCCTTTCAAGATGGGTTTTTACTACTCATAATTCCTTCACTAGTCTATATAATCCTTTGCCCATATATATATATATATATATATATATATATATATATATATATATATATATATATAATTTTTTTTTTTTTTTTTTTTTGAGGAAAAATGCATCATTTCATTAGAAATGAAAAAAAGTTATTACAACCTACTAAATCAAATCTAAAGAATTGAATTCATCCTTCAAAATATACAAGAATGAAGGATGAATTTCAATGTTAGTAAGATCATGCCAAATAAAACTTTTTCTCAAAGCTAAATTAGCGCAACAATCTGCTAATTTATTACAATTTCTAGTAGTAAAACTAAAAGAAACTTGACTGAATTCTTTAATGAAGGATAACACATCTTCAATTATTACTTTATTCTTCAATCTCTTCAAAGCTTGTTGAAGAATCTTGATGATGTTGAAGTTATCTCCTTCAATAATAACACCTTGTGTTTCCACCATCCAATCTTGTATGAAATCCTTTATCATGTATATTGCTTGTAGTTCCAATTGGCCAATGTCCCAATGCAAGTATTGAGTTCCAAATGCAAGTAACATCCAGCCTTTATCATCTCTACAAACTCTAGCAGCTTCGGCCATAAAGTTGCTTCTTAAGGATGCATCCACATTGATCTTTATCCATCCGGGTAGAGGAGGACGCCAAGAAGAAAACAGCTTACGTTGATTGACATCCTAGTTGTTTGATTGGATATTGATTGCCAGTGTTACAACAGCCATAGATATGAGTTAGCTGTGATATATATATATATCTGAGTCTTCTCTTCCTTCATGAACCAGCAAATTTTTGCTCTTCCACACCAGAAAAATTGCAGTGCAATAAATGTTCACAATGATTGGATTTGTACCTGACATCCTCTCCAACTCTTTTAAACATTCAACAAAGCTCCCAAATTGAGGTACATCAAACCCCCATCTGTTGAGCCATACTATCACCCTCCTCAATTTGCCACAAACTCCAGCAATATGATTGTTATCCTACTCTTCATCACACCCTCTCGGAAAACCACTATAATAAATTAATCTTCTGTGTAAAAGGAATGAGTTGTTTAGAACGACCTCCTTGTGCAATCTCCACCAAAACAACTCAACCCTTGGCCTTAGATTAACTTTCTTCAACCATTTCCAGAATTCACAATCTGCATCATCCTTATAAACTGAATCCTGTGAAATTATTTCCATGTAACAACCTGCTTCTTTCCACTTCAATTTTATTTGATCTGATCCTTGATCAATATAGATTGGTAATTATAAAATGAGTTCAATCAGCTGCCTTCCAAAAAACATTTGAAGATGATCCATGATCCATTTGCCAATCCGAGATAAAGAAGTTCAAGCTATAATTATTGATCTCCATATTTCTTACAAATGTTGGCCATTTTGAGATATTCTTATCCAATAGGAGCATGATGCAGCTAATTAATCAAATTACCATTAAAGATCCTCCATATCACAATGTTTGTAAGATATTTAGCTCCATTACACAATATTTTCCAAGTTGATGAACTCCCTTTCTTCCCCTGATTCTTCCATAAATCATCTCAATATCTAGCTCTTAGGATACAATTGAGCAATGATTTCGGCTTCATGTAGAATTCCCATGCAAACTTGGCCCTATGATGTCCCTCTTTAGAAACTGCTGAAAAAAGACCTCTCCTTCCTTTTTGTTTTGGTTTGCATAACTTCTTCCCATATACATAATGCATTCCTAAATTCCCATTCTTCTTATTCCATAAGAAAGTTCTACACATTTTATCAAACTCCTTTAAGATCCCCAATGGCACCAAGAATAGAGTTGATAAGAAAATTGGAAGAGATAAGAAAGCTGATTTTATCAATACCATTTTTGCCTTCCAATAAGATAAAGTTCTTCCACCAAATATTTAATTTATTCAGAGCTACTTCCATAAGATTATGAAAATTCAATCCTACCATCCTACTTAGAGTTAGCTTTATACCAAGGTAGTTCATTTCCCTAATAGAGTTGAACCTTAATTCATTTTTTAATCTCTTTCTTCCTCCTTCGATTTACTATTTTATCGAACAGCATCATTGATTTTTTTGTAATTCACTTTTCCCAATCCATTTGCAGTAATTATTCAAAATATTTTTCATCTTTTTGATCTTCTTCAAGTTGGCTTCAGAAAATACTAAAATATCATTGGCATAAAGCAAATGAGATACTCTATGTGCTTTAGAAGCAATTTGAATACCCATCTTCCTTCCACTTTGATAAAAAGCATCAGATAGGATTTGGAAGCACAATATAAAATGAAAAAAGGATAGGGGGCACCCTTGTCTAAATCCACTCCTAGCTTCAATCCATTTCGATTTGTTCCCATTGATCAATATTCAAAATTTTGGATCCAAAATGCAACTCATAATCAAACCCAAAAATTTGCTAGGAAATTTAAAGTGGAGAAGAACTTGCCTCAAAGCCTGCCAACCCATACTGTCATATGCTTTTTCCATATCAACATTGATGGCAAAAAACCCTTTGTTTGCTTTAGTGCGTCGGATTTTGTTGAAAACCTCTTGAACCAAGAGAACATGATCCAATAATGATCTACCTTTTAAGAAAGCTACTTGATCACTTGAAATAACCTTGTGAATTACCATCTCCAATCTATTCAGCAAAATTTTTGCTACTAACTTATAAGTAATTGGATGGAAGTTTGTTGGATAAATTTGACTTTGCATCTTAGGAATTAACACTATCAACTTCCCCTTCCAATTGTGATGTATAATTCTTGTTTTGAGAAACCTTTCAATAACATTCCAAACATCCTATTGAATTACCTTAAAGAAGCATTTAATAAACGAGAAGGTGATCCCATCTAGGCCCATTGAGATGTTCTTCCCCAAGTTATTCACCACAACTTAAAGTTCCTCAGTAAATTTTGCATCCAATTTGAGTTGATCAGCAATCTCCAAGACAGCAAACGGTTTCGGCTAGCCTTCCACCACACAGTCTCTGTGCCTCCACTTTGATTTGAAAAAATTTAAAAAAAATTACTTTCCACCTCTAAGAGCTGGTTCGTCAATACACCATCTTAATTTTTAATGTGTTTAATTAAATTTGAGTTTCTTTTTAGCATTTGTAAATGAGTGTAAGAAAGCTGAATTTGAATCACCCTCCTCCAACCACCTAGCCTTAGCTCTTTGTTTCCACCAAATATTATGTATAGCCATAGTACATTTCAGCTCATTTACCTTTGACAGAAGCAACAACAACTTTGCCTCATTGAGCAGCCCCTCAGCCCCTTCTAATTGTAGATCATAGATTTCTTTCTTCAAGGAATCTCTCAGCACATTTAAACTTAGCCTTGCTTTCCAGTAGAATAAGGCATTTAGAGTTCTTTTAAACTTCAAGTTCAAGGAAGTGACTGGATCACTCCCCCCATACTTCTTCCATATTTTTTCCACAATATAAAAAGCCCCATGATAAGTTTCCCACACATCCTCAAAATGTATACCTCTGTAGCATGGTTTAAAATTGCGCAATAAAAGACACGCCTTATGGCGCGCCTCATTAAACTTGAGGCGTAAGCCTCAAAACCTTAACTTATTGCATAGGCTTTGAGGCTTAAAGGGCTCGCCTCACATTTTTGAGGCGACGCCTCTAATAAAATTAACCTAATTTTTTTTTTTCAATTTTGACCCCTAATTGCGCCTAATAGGATGTTGACGTGGCATCAACATGTAAACACTAGTAAAGGTCGAATGTCAGATGTTGCGTTACATTTTTCAAGTTCCAGCAAACGTTCCAACTTCTAAGCATTCAATCCAGAGCAATTCCAAGCATTCTCTCAATTCCTTCTCATATGTTATCACCCACCAAGAAAAAGGTAATTTGCTGCCATGATTTATATTCAGTTCTGCGTATTCTATAGTTATGCTATGCGTAGGTGTTCAAGGTTTTGAAGTTCTTCATTTTTTTATGCTTACGCTATGCGTACGCGGTGCTTCTTGAAACTTTTTAAATGCTTGTTTGATACTTTGAATCCATTGGGTTATCTCTGTATTTAGGGTTTATGAATTTATTTTGAAATTTGAAACATAAACCCTAACTAAATTTGGAGCACCGAGTACTCTATGCATATGTTGTGCGTACTCTACACATATGATATGCGTACTATATGCATATTTTAAGTGTATATTGTGCGTGATAATTTCTTATGTTGTTCGTATATACTGCATGTGTACTTTATGCATGCGTATAATTTGCTGCTATATTTTTTAAAATGTGCATTCTTGTGCGTATGTTGTGAGTACTTTATGCGTATATTGTGCGTGATCGTTGCTTGTGTTGTGCGTATTTTATACTTATATTGTGCATTTTTTATGCGTATCTTATTTACTTATTCGATATGTTTTTATTTCTTAAAATTTTCAAATATATGTTCGTCAAATTACCTATCGATTCTATGTTACAACATTTTGATCAATCTGTGATGACTTTGCTCAGCAAATTTTTCCTAAAGTCGTAACACATTGAAACGGTTGAAGATCATATAGTTTTTGCAATTTCTTGGGTTTGAGCAAATGTCCCTCTTATTTATGAGCTGATATCAAGGTAAAACATTTCAAAATAATGCTTTGTTCCAAAAGGTGACTCCATTCCTTTCACTGCTGATGAAGTGACCCTACTTACTGGTCTATCAAATAAAGGAGAAGAAATATTCTAGCTTTCCTTAGCACATACTTCAGTTACATCATCAAAAATTAAGGCAGACATGTTGGAGTTGAACAAGCAAACCCCCCCAGAGACTATATTAAGAACGTTTATCATGTATTTATATTCAAATTTACTTTTCAACTTAACAACTTCGAAACCCCTCGGTTGCTTCAAACAATAGCAAATAATCCAGATAATTTTTTGTCAATAAACTAGGCTAGTTCAATTAGGAAATTTTTAGTTTGAGAGTTTAATAAGGCCTTCTTTAAGATTTCAAATAAGAATCAAGCAGGTTATATCAACGATTTTGTACCTCTGCTAATTGTGAGTGCTAAGTGCTAACTGCTAAATTCATTCAAAATTTTATTAGCTCAATGTGAGTGCTAAAATTTTATTTCATCTTATATAAAATTGGTTCCTGAAGCATATTTCTTCTCATCCTCCTATGTATGCTGACAAAAGGCCCTATTTTCTACGATGGGCCAATGATATTGTATATACTACAGAGGTGGTCACTAACTTATTTGCTAATATAAGAAAAAGTCATATTTATAATGTCCTCCAAGCAATTTCTCTGGATGAAATGGATATGATTAATGTCAAGAAATATCCATCAGACAACCCTCCATCCCCTGATTCCCCTCATGAAATATCCACCCATCAAAATAAACCCCCCAATCTCCCCATCATACCTCACCACCTTAGCAAGATCCCCACCAATCTTCTCAGCAAGACCCCCACCAATCTCCTCAGCAACCACACTTAAGTTTTTATGCTGAAGCACTTGAATCTCTATAATAAAGAATAATCAAATCCTGCCAAGAAACATGCACAAAACGTTTTCTTAAATTTGAAGATAGGCTGAGCATAAAGTTTGAAGACCAAACTGAAAGAGTTGAAGTTATTGAGATCAAGATCAATAATTACATTGATTAGAGCAAAATACTTCCTCGGAAATATCTATTTGTTACTCTTCATCTTCCAATAAGAAACATAAATCAGATATCCCTCCCCACAGCCCTAATGAGTCAATCCCATCCAGAAATGAGCCAATCCCATCCAAAAATTAGCCAATCCCACAAAATGAGTCAATCCCAATAGAAATACAACTTATTCCACATACAAATACAAATGAACCAATCCCAGTAGATGACATTCATATAAATCTTGTAATTCCTATTTATGCAACTGAAATAGAAAATTACAAAGGTCTTCTGAGTTTGAGTTCTGAGAAGAGAAATTTTATTCGTGAATATTTGAAGAAGTACAATCAAAGGTAAAAAAATTGCAACTTATTTTATGTTTGAAAATTTTTTATGCGTATGGTATGCTTGAGTTATGTGTATTATATGTGTTACTTATGCATATGTTATGCTTATGATATGCTTATGTTGTGCGTATTTTATGCTTATTGTATTAGTATTTATGATACGCGTATTGTATGCATATGGTATGCTTATAATGTGTATTATATGCATATTATATGCGTATGGTATGCTTATGATACACGTATTGTATGCTTATGAAAGGCGTATTTAATATATATTTTTTTGCAAGGATGATAGTATCTTATTTGTTAGTAACATTCTTATTTCTAGAGCTGAAATTGACGAGTTATTAAGCGATAATTATTTAGGCAATGAACAAGTATATATTTTTGTCCTTTTGTTAGATGAGAAGTGTAACCTTATGTCTGACAAGTACTATAAATTTTTATACATCTCTCCAGTCTATTGGATTAGTAACATAGTATTCAATTAATCAGTTTAATTATTAGATTAGTAACTTAGTATCCATTTCTTAGTTTTTATATAGTTACACACTTATATTTACTACTTGCACTTACAGAATAACAAAGAGATAAATTATCCAAATTGCAAATCGACCATATAACCAAGCTTTCTGTTTCTTCGAACAACATTTTATAACAGCCAATTACTGAATCCTCGCACATTAACCTACTGATTGGTTTACTAAAAGAATAAAAGTGATAATTTTATGACTCATTGCCCCACCACGTCAAAGAGCATAGGCTTGTTGTTCCAAAAATTATAAGTGTTAATGAACATGAAATCTTCAATTTTTAAGAAATTTATAGAACTAATCCTTTCTCTACGTATTTTTCAGCTTAAGGCCCTATACTCTGACATGAAAGGAGCTTTTAATAGTGATATCAAAAAATGTAAGCTTTCTACCATTAAAGGTGCACCAAAATAGGAGAACTCTATAGATTGTGACATGTATGTTTGTAAATATATGGAAAGAGTAAGTCTTGAAAGCAATACTGATTGGACTGATAGTACAAATTAGAAAGAAGACAGCCAAAGTATAGGACAGAATTTGCATATGAAATATTTTGTAAAACATTAGAAAGATGACAGTTTTTCATTCTGTATAAATATTTATCATTCTGTGTATAAATGTTTCTATGTATAAATTTTTCTGTGTATAAATGTTTAAACAGTTTCTGTGTATAAATGTTTATTATCATTCTGTATATAAATGTTTATTTCTGAAGAATATATATTTCAATTCTGTGTATAAATATTATTTACATTGATTTGATTAAAAAATAACTTATTAAATAATAACACGCATAAATTATGCATATCGTACGTATTGTGTAGGCATACTGTAAACATATAATACGCATATCGTAAGCAGATAATAGGCATAGAATACGCATAATATTATATTTTAAAGATTTTGTAATTGGCATTTGTATTTAAAGATTAGTGTTTGAATTTCTTATTTGTTTTAACAAAAAAAATAATTTTATAAATGGTTTTGAAATGTTTTTAAATAATACGCATAACACACACACAAAAGGAGCACATAATACGCATAGTACACGCACACATTACGCAGTAAATTTTATTTATCAAATTATATTAAATATTTTAATTAATATCTATCTTTATTTTTAAGTTACTTACATTAAAATGACGAGGAATATGTTTAACACGTTGAACTTAAACTTGTTATTACAAATTAGTCACAATATATTTTTTTATGATTTCATTTTCTAGTCTTAAATATAATATTTAAACAAGTACAAAGGGTTTATGGCTCTTGGTGGATTGTATTTAAGGAAGAGAAGTAATGAATATGATGTTTGAAAGATTTTGTGATTGGCATTTGCGTTTAAAGTTTAGAGTTTGAATTTCTTATTTGCTTTAACGAAAAAAAATAATTTTATAAATGATTTTGAAATAATATGCATAACGCACACACAAAAGGCGCACATAGTACGCATAGTACACGCACACATTACAAAGTAAATTTTATTTATCAAATTATATTAAATAGTTTAATTAATATCTATCTTTATTTTTAAGTTACTTACATTAAAATGATGAGGAATATGTTTAACACATTGAACTTAAACTTGTTATTACGAATTAGACGCAATGTGATTTTATGATTTCATTTTCTAGTCTTGAAAATTATATTTGAACAAGTACAAAGGGTTTACGCACATAAGACGCATAGAGTACGCATAAAACACGCACACATTCTATTAAATGTTTTAGGTTACTTACATTTAGTATGGACTGAGGGGTTGTGACATGAATAATAATTATCGTTAGCTGTGGACTAACGGGTGGAAAATATGGTTGGGAGTGTTGGTTGAATTTTTATGAGCCATTATTTACAATTTATTGCTTACTATTGTTCAACATTAAAATTTCCACTATATAATGCGGGAATACTAGCCTTATGGTAACGCATGATTTTTTCTAACAGAAGTACTGCAGGCTTATCAGAAGATTTGATTTTTTACTTCGGAGCTTAGTCTAAGGTTATTGTTAGATTTTTTTTCTTTTGAGGTAATCCTTAGCCTCAAATGAATCCTATTCCTCAAATGAATCACAATCTACCAGTAGCCTTATACTTCATTCTTAACTCTTAAGTAAAAAATCTTACCTTCAGTTAAGCCTGCATTACTTCTTATTGACAATCATGTGTAAACATAGGTCACAGGTGCTACAGAATTTATGATTGATGTATTGTCCAAGCCTTCCATTCATTACTGTGATACTTATCCTCCTCCCATGTACATAAACCTGGTCAGGAGAGAGATGTTTATGTTTACAAGTTATTGACATCATGAACATGGGAGGAGGATAAGTATGGCAAAAATGAATGGAAGGATACGCAGCGTTCTGCTTTATCGACGGCTCAACATTATATAATATCGAACACATATAGCACGCATATTAAAACCTACACAAAATATGCATATATTACGCACAGAGTACGTATGGTGTGCGCATTGTATGTCCATATCTTATGCACAGAGTACGCATAGATTACGCACAATATAATATTGGACACATCCAGTACTTATACTAAAACCATAAAATCATATATTCCATTAAATATTAATACAAAATCATACATTAAGTTACATCTGCTCCAACTGCTAATTAACAAATACTTTAGAAGAAGTTTTACAAAATATGTCGTACATACGCAGTATATACACCTTAAATACGTATTACATATGCAGTTTATACGCATAAAATACGCACAACATAAAACTGAACACATCTAGAAAATTTATCGACGTCTTTACATTATATAATACTGAACACATCTAGTATGCATACTAAACCTTAAACGAGAGCTGCTCTCTTCGCCTGGAGGTTTCTTCTACTGCGAGTTGGGTTGCTGTCTTCTCCGTCTGACTAGCAGCCGCTTCTGTCCGAGGCTCCTGTCTCCTCCGACCTACAATAGGTCATAGAAAAGATTAGTAAGAACTCATTCACTTCCTATTTTTGCTCAATCAAAATGGTCAAAAATAAGGATAAAGCTGCATCAGGTCATAGAAAAGATCCAGAATGGAAGCATAGCACTCAGGTGGATGTGGGAGGTAATGATAAAACATATCTATCTAAAATGCAATTACTGTGATAAAGTTGTGAAAGGTGGTGTGATTAGGATGAAGGAACACCTTTCAGTTTCTCACAAGAATGTTGCTCCATGCTCCAAAGTTCTTGATGTCGTACGGGATGAGATAAAGTCATACATGAATAAGTCTACAACATAAAAACATCTTGCATAGAAGTAATTTGAGGATAGAGTTGATGTTGGATCTTACTACAGGAGTGAGTGCAGTGTAAGGGATTCAAATTCTTCTATGAAGCTCATTTCATCTAGGGGTGCTAGAGGGCCTATGGATCATTATATTGTTGACACATCAGAGGATAGGCCTTCTACTACATAGAAGATGGCCCCAGAAAATGCAAGGGAGGCGCAGAGAAGAGTGTGTAAGGATATAGGCAGATTCTTCTACGAAAATACAATTCCATTTAATGTTGTAACATCACCTGCTTATTACAACATGATTCGTTCAGTTGGAGCATTTGGGAGAGGGTTCAATCATCCAACCATGTATGATTTAAGAACATGGATTTTGAAGGAGTTAGAAAGCACTGATAAAAGCATCGAAGAAATTAAGAAGACTTGGGCCCAAGCAGGAGTAACAATTATGTCAGATAGATGGTCTAATATCAAACATAGAAGTCTGATCAACATCCTCTATAACAATCCTTATGGTACTGTATTTTTAAGGTCAATTGAAGCTTCTGACCAGGTCAAAGATGCTAAGTTCATATTTGGATTATTAGATAGTATTATTGATGAGGTTGGAGAACATTTGGTTGTACAAATTGTGACAGATTATGCAAGTTCTTATAAGGCTACAGGTAATAAACTTATGGAGAAGAGGAAACATTTGTACTGGACTCCATGTGCTGCACATTACATATAACTGATTCTTGAGCAGCTTGGGGAGCTACCTCAACATAAAAATGCACTCACTAAAGCTAAAAAAATAACTAAGTTTATTTACAATCACTCTTAGGGGCTAACTCTTATGAGAAAATTTTCAAAGAAAGAAATTCTAAGGCCAGCCGCAATAAGATTTGCCACCGCTTACTTGACCATAGAGAGCATGCTGGATGCTATGCAAACCTTTAGAGGCTATGTTTATATCTACACAGTGGTTGAGTTGTGCTTGGGCTAAGAAGGCTGAGGGAAAAAGATTAGAAAGATTGTTTTAAATGATAGATTTTGGCAAAAGAGTCTTATATGCCATTACAATCACTAGACCTTTAGTTCATATTTTAAGGATGGTGGATGCTGAGAAGAAGCCTGTAATGGGTTTCATCTACAATGTCATGGATGAAGCCAAAGAGATGATTGCCTCCAACTTAGGAGGTAGTGAGGGAAGTTTTAGGGAAATTTGTAATATTATTAATGATAGATGGGAACTACAGCTTCACCAACACTTGCATGCCGCTGGCTACTACCTAAACCCTCAGTATCAATATGCAGAGAACAAGTCTATAAACCCTAAAATAAAGTTGGGATTATATCATTGCATGGATCATCTAATAAATGGTGCAACTGAAAGATCAAATGCTGACTTGTAATTGGTACCTTTTAGGAACAAAGAAGGGTTTTTTGGATTACAACAAGCAAAAGATACAATTGCCAAATGATCTCCAGTTGAGTGGTGGATTCAATTTTGCGATGGGACTCCAGAATTATTGCATTTTGCTGTGAAAGTTTTGGGCTTGACATGCACTTCATCTGGCTGTGAAAGAAATTTGAGTACCTACAACCAAGTACATACAAAGAGGATAAATCACTTGTCGACATTAAGGATGAACTCACTAGTGTACATTATGTACAATAGGAGACTCGGAGATAGAAATTTGAAGAAAAAAGGATTAATGGATGATGAAGATCCTTTGCTTTGTGATGATGTAGCATCTGATGATGAGTGGTTTGTAGATGATGAAGTTGAAGTGATGCCGTCTAAATTACAAGATGAAAATTTAAATATTAATTTCTTTGATGGTCTTAAAGCATCCGCATTCACCACAACTCAAGAACAAATCAAAAAAGGTATATAAATAATATATTTTTCTTTTCTTAAACTTTTATTAATGTATTACACTATTATTCATTATGATATTGTTCAAAAATATTTAGGTAAGAGGAAGATAAGTAATAATGAGGAAGAAGAAGTTGATTGGGAGATATTGGACTCTATAGGAGAGGGGGAAGAGGAGAGAGCATTCATCATAATGATGATTCAAATGAAGACCCCCTTAGTGATGAGTGATGATTGATGAATGATAACAGTGCTGATGACTACTGACTAGTGAGTTCTTATGTGATACTTCTCCCTTATTTATTCTCAAAGATGTGTTAAACAACATTGTTTATATTCTATATATTATTTATTCATTAGTATATACAAAATTTATTATTTTATGTTTATGCAACTTTTTGATTTTGAGTCGCCTCACGAATGAAAAACGCCTCAATACTCGAATATGCAATTTTAAACATTGCTCTGTAGTGAGACTCCACCGGTTTGAACATCTCCAAAATGATTGGGCAGTGGTCCAATTCAATACGTGACAAATGCTTCACCAAGGCTAGATGAATTGAGTTCATTACAATAGAGTTTATAAGATATCTATCCAATCTTTCTAAGATGCAACCCCCTCCAAATTTGTTGTTGCACCAAGTAAATTTGGGTCCAATAAACCCAACTTCATGAAAGTCATTGTTGCTCATAAACATCTTCATATCTTTAGTACATTGAGATAATACAAAATTCTTTCCTCCTCTCTTCTCCTCCTGTGACAAAATACAGTTGAAGTCTCCCCCAATAACTGCAGGATTATTATCAATATACACCTCCAAATTCTCCCATAGAAACTTCCTATCTAGCATATTCCTACTCCCATATACTGTGGATAAGCTAGCATCCTCTATTTACAACTTCCAGATTTCCAATGATGACTTGTGAAGAAACTTCCAACACTAAAAATGATGCCAAATCCTTCCACCAAAGAACCAAAATGCCTCCCGAAAGGCCATCAGATGGAACCACAAGAGCACAATCCAGTTTCTTTGCATTGCTACTTTCATTCTCTGCATGAAGCATGACAGTCCTTCCATCTTCAGTTAAAAAGGACCAAAGATCTAGTTTGTCCACCCTTATGTTTTGTTTCTTCGTCTATACAAAAGACACCTCGCTTCTATCAAAGTCATCCGCAGGAATGCTGATACAATTATCAACTTTTTTTTGGTTTATCAACATTTTCTATAACCAACAGATGAAATTCTTCATTGACCTTGTTCTCATCAAACTTATTGACTTCAATTGGTACTGGATCACATTCTTACACAGAATTGGTGAAAAAGGGAGAGATACCGATTTGAAGCCTTTATTAGAATAATTCTTCCTTCCAGCCGACGTGGAAGCTTCCACATTCAGATTCTTCATCACTTCCTTAAAGACAGATGTTGTTTTTAACTTCTTCGGGCTTACAAAAAACTCTTCCCTGATTTCCTCCTTGCCTTTCCAAATTACCACCAGTGCCGCTTTGTTGTTCAGCAGTCCTCCCTCCTTGATCAACAATGGATTCTCCTTGAACTGGCCACTGAGAATTGATGCAGTCCTCTAACCTTCATTAAAAACCTCCGAAGATGCTCACACAGGAATGTTAAGCCCTCTTTGGATATTCACCCAGACCTCAGACAAAGCCAAGCACCTCGCCTCCATCGCCGTCAGCTAGATCTGTCGGTGAGATGGCAGAGAACAACCTTTCAAAATTGCCACAAAATTAATGAAATATAAAAAATTTGAAAAATCAACAGATTTTTCCCAAATTCCCAGACTTTCTCTCACTAGCTCTTTCTCTCACTAGCCCTTTTTTCACAACTTTGTTAATTACCAACTGCAAATCCTTTTATGTCTATACCTTTGCCCATATCTGGGTAGTGGAAAAATCATTAATTTATGTCTATAGCTACCTACATGAAGCATTACTTTCTAATTTACAACATGGTCCTACATGCCATCTAACACACTACCACATGGTTAGGTTCTTAGAGTAGGTCCTTTTATAATCTTTCTAATCCTTTTCTTACTACCTACACCAAGTTTTTAAGATGATGAAGGTTGTGATTAGAAGGTGCCCACTCATAATGCTTATTTAATATATCAATGACAATCTAAGAAGTTATATCGGCAAATTTTAATACACCATCAAGTGCAACTTAAGTTACTCCTGACTCTTTTTTATTTACAATTTCTTTTTCCTTTTTCTCCATCTATTTTAGACTTACATATTCAATAAAGTTTTAACATATAATGCATACTAAATTACTTATGCAATAGGTATTCATGAATGCAAAAAAAAAACCATTTCTAATTTGCTCGTAAGAATTCAATTCTTTTAACAATCATAGCTCTGATACTACTCTATCACATGCCAGGATCTAAATGTTGAAGAATTATATCTTTCTATCCTTTTTAATATTTAACTAAAACTTATAGTTTTACTTAAACAAAGGGAAACATAAATGAATTCATTTTATTTAATATTTATAACTAATATAAGCCCAAAATGACATATATAACATAGCTATGGTGATCACGCAACAACAATCCATCACTAAGAATATAACATGACTATAAACAAAGACCACCAAATGCATAAAGAAACTTTAGCAAATAAACTCAAATCATTTTCACTCCCCTGGTCACTTACCTTTGCTTGGAAACTTGCAAAAACCACATAATGAGCTATAAATCTCAGAAAGCTACCAATATCTACTACTAAAAATAATGAACAACATAAAAATAAGCATATCTAGATAAACAGTCATCTATCATGCATACTCAAGTCATTTATCATGTAGCATATCATATCAATTGCATATAAGATATCATATCATTCATGTAGTCAATTAGCCATTAACATCATATAACCAATCATCTATAATCAGTCTCATTAATAATCAATCTTATTTATTATCAGTCTTCTCAATCACTCTTATCTATCATATATATATATGAATATATATCACATCTATCAATCTTATCACTTATTATATCAATTATATGTCTTATCATAATTTAATTAGTAGTCATTAATCTTATTAGTTATGATTCTCTCATTTCCACTTTCAATCATATGTCATTCTCCACGCATGAGTGTAACATTTATATTTAGTATCATAGTAATATTTTGTAGTATTTATTTAATTATTATAGTATATTAGTTTTTTAGCTTTATGAAATGTAGAACTATAGTGTAGATAGATTATGCATGATTTTCACAAGCATTATTTAGGGCTTGATAGACCCTTAAATTATTTTCACAATTCTTTTGATTACTCTACTACCCCCATCAATATTTTTTTAGGCAAATGCAAGTTGCAATATTATTAGATAAAACTAAGAAAGGAAAACTACAACTAAGTGATAGCTAGCCATCACAATCTTCCTTCACCAATAAAGTAAAAAGTGAAGGAAGATTATTATGGAAGATATCCCAAAAGAAATCACCACTAAGAGCATAGGGTGCACATTAATTTGCAACCTTATTCTTTTTTATAGAAATAAAATTAAATATAATATGCTTAAAATCAAATAAAAAAGATAAATCTAGAGGATGACACTTTGCATTTAACCTAAATTGAGAAGTCAAAGACTTTTGGGAAAGCTTGATAACATTAATGTTGTATACTTCTATCCAAAGGCCTTCATAATCAGTTATCCATTTTTATAATATATCTTTAGTAAGAAGGATAGCAAGAGTTTCAAGTTGAGTAATATCCCAATGAAAAATCTTCTTACCAAAAGCTAAGATGAATTTGCATTTGTTATCTTTTATTATTCCTCCAAAACCTACACCATTATTGCAAGTCAACGAAGCATCAATGTTTATTTTAATCCATTTTGGAGGTGGGGGATGCCAAAGAAATCTTTTTGGATCATGAAACTGGTTAGCAACCTAGTTATCTAAAATAGGATTAAGATATGGCTTAATAGAAATAGACAATACTTCAGCTGTAGAAAGTGTAAGAGAAGCAGAATTTTTCTTTCCATGCTTAGTTGAATTCTTGTCTTTCTAAATATAAAAAATAGACGAGAAACAAAATCTAGCCATAATAGGATTCTTAGTAGTAGAAGTTGAAGATGGTACCACATATCCACTTCTGTATAAAATAAAAGAATACCAATTCCCCATTTCCTTAGAACTTCAAATATTACAATCAAATTTTTGAATGAAACATAAATATGCTTAATATCTTCTTCTACTAGACAACCTCTCAAACACTGGTTGGAATTCATCAACTTTCTATAAGTAAGACAAATGTTTATATGAAGATAATTTCTTCCAATTCCCTACCAAAAAAAAAAAATTCTAGGTTGCAACTTGAGCTTCTTCAGCCAACTAAAATCATTGGAGTCACAAAATTTGAAATTTTCTTCATATGCTAAAGCTACTATTGATCTTCCTGAATGTTGATGAATTAGATCCAAAATATCTTCATAATAATGTTGTTCAGCTCTTCTCTAAAAGATTTGTGCAAAACACTATAGTTAAAATCCTCATTTTCATTCAATAATGCATCAACCAAACATCCTTCCATAATGTTAACATTAACATACATTGACCAAGAAGAAATTACATTTTCAATGATCCAAACATCATCTAGAATGTTGATACTTTTTCCATTCCCAATTCTCCATCTTAAGATAGGCTTTAAGTGCTTTGCTCCATCTAAAATGATTTCCATGTAGCTAAATCTCCGCTTTGAGGTGAAGACCAAATATTGCTACCATATTTAGCAATTAGAATTCTATTTAAAAATGAGTTTGGGATTTTAATAAAATTTCATGTCAATTATTGAAATTACTAGATGGACAAGAGGGGGGTGAATTGTGAAAACTTTTTGACAATAGTTAAAATCTAAGCAGAAGTTCTTATATTTTTGATGTTTTAAAATTTTAACATGAAAATTTAAACAACTTTTCTTTCACAAATTTTCCCAAGCCAATATTGCAAAATAAAATGCACACAGTAATAAAAGACAATATGGAAAAAGCACACTGAGATTTTTATAGTGGTTTGGTCAAACCATGACCTACGTCCACTCCCCGAAGTCCTCTGCTCCGGGTATTTCACTACAAGCAATAGCTGTCCTTTTGCCCCCCTTGGCAAGGCGAAGAAGCCCTTATAATACTCCCTTTCACCAACCCGGCGTGGCGGAGTGCCAAACTTTGTTTTCACCCTCCTGGCAACAGCAGAGAACCTTCTCATTTTTCTCCCTCCTGGAGAAGGCAGAGTACCTCGAGGTCACAGATGTAGAAGAGCCTTTCCCCTTGGAGATCCTCCAACAAATTCTTCTAGGGCCACAGGAGGAACAAGATGCAGCAAGTTCGGAGCAACCGTGTGAGCTCCCTCACACCTTCTTCTCCCTCACAACGCTCACCTTCTCCTCCTCTCTCAAAACCCTAAAGAACTTCTCAAGAGCTCTCTCCCTTGGAATCCCTCTCTAATCACGTTATCCTCTCTCTGATTCACACCTGCAAAATATGACAAGTTTTATACATAAAAACGGGCTCCAAAATCCCTGAGATTTCAAAAGTAGCTGTTACTATCATACAATACGGTTTCTAATCATACAGTACGATATGTATAAAAAGACTTTGTCCTCGTACGAAGTGGTATGAACAGTTCAAAAACATTCGTACAGTATGATATTAAATCATACGGTACGATCCACAACAATTCTGTTTGTACAAGAAGATAGTCGGGATGATCAAAAATCACCCCAGTTCATCATATGGTACGATGGACATCGTACAATACGATGAGACAAAAACAATTGATCATCCAGGATGATATCCGGGATGATTATAATTCATCTCTGTTCATCGTATTGTATGAATGGGTTCGTACAGTATGATGCTCAAATTATAGTTAAGCCTGGATTTCTTGCACTAATCACAGGTTAAATTAAGTAAGTATTTAAAATAAATCATACAGTACGAAGGTGCTTGTATAGTACGAGCGGTGTAAAATAACTTACTTAAGTTAAAACGACGGCTAGGGTTTTGGATTTAAACATATCATACGATATGATATTTTTTGTACAGTACGATCTATTCACAGAATCGTCCTACAAAACTCTGATTGTATGGTTCGAATTAACATCGTACAGTACGATCTACAGAGAAATATATACTCTACATTTTACATTTAAAAAGGAACTCTCCCCCTGTGTGTGTGCATGGTTGCTCAGACTTCTATACATTTTGTGGCCGAACTCAAGAAAATAAAAATAAAGTAAACAACAAAATACATTGCAGACTCATACTCCTAATCTACCCATTCTTGAGTCTTCCTGTCGTCTTGAGTAGCTTTCGATCTTCCTAAAATGTTAGTACTCACGAACAATAGCAAATAAAGTAATATTCAATGAATAGATAATTCAAACGACATTATTTGTCATCATCAAAATCTCAAACTCGGGGTCGTGGGTTGCAATATCTCCCCCCTTTTGATGATGTCAAATAATATTTGTTGTACACAAGTTTTAATGTCTTTTTTTTTATTTAAACATGAGAACAAGAAAAAGAATAAAATGCAGTACGAAATAAAAAGAAATGCATTTAACCATAGAATAAACTACAACAACCTTTAACCATAGAACAAACTACAACAACCTTCTTCTCCTTTTGACAGCACCAAAAAGAGGAGCAAACACTAAGATAAAAAGAAGCTACAATACAAAGATAATCTAAAGTAGAGGATCCTGATCAGATCGTGGTGGAGGTGGGTTTGGTTGGAAGTACTAAAAGAGTGTGTCAAAGTGGTGATCAATAGCAGTAAAGCGTTCCCCAAACCATTGCATATTGTTCTTGAATGTGAGTATCGAGATGAGTCTGAATTTGGTCTAAGAGTTTGACCAAATCATCTTATTCTGGTGCAGGTACTCGGGGTGGTTCATGTCGTCGTGGACGTGCTTGAGCTGCGGCCGGGGCATCTTCCCCTTCTTCTTCGTTAAAAACAGGTTCTTCCGGCTCGTGTCCCCGATGGAAAAGAATACAGAAAGAGGCATCCGTATAAAAAATAGGAAGATTGTCGGGTTCGCCAGGATAGGTCATTTGATATTTATTTTGGAGAATATATCCTATAAGGGGACCAAGAGCTATATTTTGTTTTCGGCAAGTGGTAGGGAGATGAACGAAGATCATATAGCAAATGTAGTCAATAATCAAATCGGCCTCATCGAATTTTGTGTTGGTCATGATAAGGTAAGTAGTGATAGATAGGATCGGAGTCATGTTGCACGATCACCACCTTTGGATATTATGGAGGTATGAAGGACATGTTGAATTATGCGCGCATTTCTATTTAGTGATGAAATGAGAGGTTGGAGTTGATAGAATGCGGCGTTCCTAAGGACTCAATTAACATCGCTCTAGTCAAAATCGTTTGTAAGAAAAGAACAAACCATAGGGCCTTCAGAAGATAGCCCAATGTATTGGGCGATGTCAGCTTTGGTTATTTCAACATTTTGATGACAAACAAAAGAGTGGAAAGTGAGTTGTCGATAGTATATGTTAGATTGGCTAGGAATTCTAGAAGGAGTTCAGAATTTTAAGAGAAGACCAGGGTGAGAATAAATTGGATGGTGATGGAAGCAAAGAGATTCATTACCTCGAAGTTTAGAGCCTCCTGATTTAGCAGTCTGGAGGATGTGATTTTGTAGGCTTTGAACTTGTGGTATGCATCCTCATTTTCGGCATTCAAGAATCGAGCGCTATGGCGGCGAGAGGAAGACAAAATTCCCGCTACCAAATGACCTCTCTTGCTGGAGCTAGACATTATGTGGAAGGTGAGTGAGTGGAGTGAGGATATCTGCCTATCCATCCTATTTATAGGGTTTTCCTCATATCGTACAGTACGATAGTACATCGTACAGTATAATATGGTAATAATTGTTCTGACGGTTCGTATCGGGAAAAGGAGGTCAAAACGTACAGTACGATAAGTATCGTATAGTACGATTAGTTGAATATCGATTGTCCTGCGGGTCGTCAGTACGACTTTTGACCAAATGTATCGTACTGTACAAACAGGTGTATCGTACAGTACGAATTACATTAATATCGTACCAAACGCATTTAAGTCGTTCTCATCCATTTGTTGAGTTGGATTGTACAGTACGATGTGGGAATATCGTACAGTATGATGTGGGAATTTCGTACAGCACGATCACCAATAATAACATACCAGCACACTTAAATTTGACCCAATCTGTTCGCTGACATGGATCATACAATATGAAGAGGAGATTTCATACCGTATGATGACCAATTATTTATTATACATTACGATGTGGGTCGTACAGTACGATCAATAGAGATGAAATTTTTCGTTTTTTGTGTTATGTGTAGTTTATAGTATATCATTCAGTACGATAGTAGTATCGTATAGTACAATATTACAAAGTCAAGTTTAGTGATTTTTGTGTAATGAGTGTGTGATGATCAGGAAAAGCCTTAGAAGATTTTTTTTATGCAGTTATATCTATGATACCTAATCTAGTCCTCAATGTGCTAAAGGTGTCGAATGCTAGAGGTTTTGTGAATATGTCAGCCAATTAATCTCCTGTAGCGATGTGATGCAATTATATATCTCCCTTAGCAACGTGATCTCTAATGAAGTGATGTCTAATGTCTATGTGTTTTGTTCGAGAGTGCTGAATTGGGCTCTTAGAGATGCAAATTGCGCTTGTGTTGTCACACATAATTGAAATTGTTCCTACCGGTAGGCCAAGATAAATAATTTATTATTTCAGCCATAGTACTTGTGTAACACAACTTCCTACTGCAATATATTCTGGCTCGGCTATGGAAAGTGCTACTGAGTTTTACTTCCTACTGGACCAAGAAACTAAAGATTGTCCTATGAATTGGCAGGTACCAGAGGTGCTTTTTCTATCTATCCTACATCCTGCAAAGTCTGAATCTGAGTATCCTAAGATTTCAAAGGAAGTGCTGTGCCTAGGATACCAAATTCCTAAGTTTGGGGTGCCTAGTAGATATCTAAGAATTCTCTTGATAGTAGTTAAGTGAGACTCTTTAGGATCAGCTTGAAAAAGGGCATAGAGGCACACATTAAACATTATGTCTGGTCTACTGGCAGTCAGGTAAAGAAGGGACCCAATCATTCCTCTATATTTTTTCTAATCTACTGATTTTCCACTAGGATCTTTGTCTAATTAAATTGTTGAGCTCATTGGAGTGTTCATGGGTTTAGCACTATCCATTTCATATTTTTTTAAGATATCCTTAGTGTACTTTGTTTGGCTAAGAAAAGTTTTGTTATCCATTTGTTTTACTCTAAAACCAAGAAAGTAATTAAGTTATGTTCTCTCATCATGCTCATTTCAAACTCATTACTCATTATTTTTGAAAATTCATCACATAACATTTTATCTGAAGATCCAAATAGAATGTCATCCACATAAATCTCAACAATGAGAATTTCTTCTTTGACCTTTTGTAAAAAGTGTGCAGTATCTACACTACCCTTTTTAAATCCTCTATCCAATAGGAATGAGCTAAGTCTTTCGTACCATGCTCTAGGTGCTTGCTTTAATTCATAAAGTGCCTTCTTTAATTTAAATTCATGGTTTGGAAATTATGAACTTTTAAATTCGGGGGGTTTCTCAACATAAACATCTTCCTTAATTACCTTGTTTAGAAATGCACTCTTTACATCCATTTTATATAACTTAAAGTTCTTGAAGCAAGCAAAAGCTAAGAGCATTCTTATGGCTTCTAGTCTAGCAACAGGGGTAAAGGTTTCTTCAAAGTCTATTCCCTCAATTTGGTTGTACCCCTTAGCTACTAGTCTGGCTTTATTCCTTATTATTGTTCCTGAATCATTCACCTTATTCTTGAAGTCCCATTTTGTTCCAACAACACTTTATTCTTTAGGTCTCTTGACTAATTCCTAAATATCATTTCTGGTGAATTGGTTTAGCTCTTCTTGCATTGCTAGAATCCAAAATTCATCTCTTAAGACTTGATCTATATTTATAGGTTCAATCATAGAGATGAATGCTGAATGACTAACCTCCTTCCTAAGTCCATGCCTAGTTCTTACACCTTCTGAAGGGTCTCCTAAAATTAACTCTTTAGGATGACTAGAAGGATATCTCCACTCTCTAGGCATATCTTCCTGAGCTTCTACACTTTCTCCTAAGGTCATAGTCTCTACTCTTTGAATTGCCTCTATTTCATCATCTTCAATTTTAGATTCAGAGGGTTTATCTGATTCATCAAATACTACATGGGTTCTCTTATTAAAAATTCTTTAGGCCTTACCTACAGATGAATAACCTAAGAAGACACCCTCATCAGACTTGGGATCGAATTTTCCTAAGGGATGTTTAACATTATTCAAGATGAAGCACTTGCACCCAAAGACATGTAAGTGTGAAAGGTTTGGTGTCCTACCCTTAAGGAGTTCATGAGGAGTTTTGTTCAGCTTAGATCTAATATTTACCCTATTTAAAACATAGCATGCTGTGTTGACTGCTTCTGCCCAAAAGTATCTAGGAAGGGTGTACTCTGCTAACATTGCCCTAGCAGCTTTTACCAAGGTTCTATTCTTCCTTTCTGTTATACCATTTTGCTGAGGTGTTCTAGGGGCTGAGAAATTGTGTTCTATTCCTAGCTCTTGATAGAATGACTCAAATCTATCATTTTGAAATTCTCCACCATGATCGCTATGAATTGTTGAGATTTCACAACCTAATTTCCGTTAAATCCATGTGGAGAAAACCTAAAATTCGTCAAAAGACCCATTTTAATGTGCTAAGAATCTTACCCAAGTGAATCTAGTGAAGTCATCTACAATCACAAATCTGTAATTTTTCCCACCTAGGCTGGCTGTACTAACGGGTACAAATAAGTCTATGTGTAGGATTTCTAGTGGCTTAGTGGTGATTACATCTCTAATTGAATGAAAAGATGATTTGACTTATTTTCTAAGTATGCAAGAATCACATAAATGATCCTTTGTGAAATCTAACTTAGGTACGCCTTTAACTAGGTTTTTCTGAGCGATATTTCTAAGAGTTTTCATACTATAATGGCATAGTTTCCTATGCCATAGCCACGAGTCATCAACTATTATTTTCAAACAAAATAAATTTGAACTATCAATTCAGGTCTAACATGTAAACGTTGTTCATTCGTTTTCCTTCTAAAACTAGTTTATCATTTAAACTAATCAAGCATTTATCAGATAAAAATTTGATATCAAAACCTTTGTCACACAGTTGACTAATACAAAGTAAGTTATGCTTCAAACCATCAACTAGTAAGACATTTTCAATTAAAAAATTTTTAGCATTACCAACAATACCTGAGCCTATCACCTTCCTGGTAGTGTTGTCTCCCAACGTTACTTTGCCTCCAATTCTGGTCTCCAATAAAATGAACTTCATATCTCCAGTCATATGTCGCGAGCAGCCACTATCCAGGTACCACATGCTCTGACTAGGTTTTTGTGAGAGCATCCCTATAATTTTATTCAAAGATTAGATTTGGGAACCCAAGTGAGTTTGGATTCTTCCTTATGCTTGCATGAATGAGATTTATGCATGTTATGCTGTGATGGAAGCAGTTTAGGTCTCTATACTAAGTTTGTCCTACGGTGAATTGTGCATGTGCAGGCTATGTGACCTAACATACCACAAGAAAAACACCTAACACCAAGAAATGGGTTTACTAACCTATGTGGGTGATAGTGCCTCTTCCTAATGTTGTGTGATGCTTGCTTTATTGGGGGTTTACTAGGATGACCTAATATGAGTGATGCATTTTCTTTTTTTAATTCTTTGAGTTTTTCATTAAGTCTGTTATTTTTGAATGTCGATCCATCAACTTTCCAAAGTAACTTATGCTCACTACAATCTATCTCCCATGCAATTACCTCTAGTTTTTCAAACTCCACTTTTAGTTCAATATGTGATGTTTTCAAGGATTCATGTGCTTCTTTTAGTTCAATATGCTTCTTATTTAATGCATCATACCCATCAAGAAGTAGCATATAATCTCTATCTAAATTAGAATTTTCCTTAAATAAGTTAGCATGCTCAGATTATAAAGAAATAAATTCAACATTAAGCTTAGCATGCATCTTTTTCAACTTCCTATACGAGTCATGGATATTTTCAGAAATAAGTAATAATTCTTTATATGAAAGTTGACATTCCTCATCTTGATTCAGATGATTAATGTTATCATTAGCCATAAGACACAAATTTGTTACCTCCTCCTCTACTTCTTCTTCTAGCAATTTTGAGGCAAAGTCGGCCCAAAAAGCTTTTTGTGTCTTCACCTTTCCTTTCTTGTATTTGGCTTTCTCATCACCTTTCTCCTTAGCTGGTTAGCTCTTTAGATTGGGGCAATCGGCTCGAAGGTGACCTGGCTACCTGCACTCAAAACATATTGTATCAGATGAAACCTTATTGGACCTCAAGCTCTTACCTTTATTCCAGCTGTTCTGATGACACTTCTATTTTCTTTTCAGGAAATTTTTGAACTGGCGGGTCATCAGTGCTATCTCATCCTCTTCCTCTCTTGCAGAGCTTTCACTTTCTGAGTTGCTTTCTTTTAATTCCACCATTCGCTCCTTCTTCTTTTCACCTGCATCACTTTGTCTCTGACTCACTCCTTGCTCGATTGTAATGAGTGACCCACGGAGATTATCAATAGAGTAAACGTTAAGGTCTTTAGATTTAGTGATAGCAATTATCTTTGCATCATAGGAACTAGGTAAGCATCTAAGAATTTTATTTACTTTCTCAGAATTTGAAATCTCTCTAGCTAATGCATACAAGGATGTCACTATTTGGGTGAACCTAGCGTACATGTCAGATATTGTTTAGCTAGGTTTCATGCGGAAGAGTTCATAATCGTGTAGTAAAATATTAAGCCTAGACTGTTTTACTTCACTTGTTCCTTCGTATGTAATGCACAGTCTATCCCAAATCTCCTTACCGGTGGCACAGGTAAATACTCTCATATAATCCTCATACTTCAATGCATAGAAAAAATAATTTAAACATTTAGCATTCAGTTGGGCTAAATCCCTATCCTCATAGCTCCATTCATTAAAAGGTACAAGAGTTTTCAAACCATTAACAGTTTTAAACGGTGCAATATATCCATCATTCACTAACATCCACATGCGGTAATCAATAGACTATAAAAAAGTAGACAATCTAATTTTCCAGAAATCAAACGGAATGTTATCAAAGAGTGGTGGACGGGTTATTGAATAACCCTGTGCGGTGTTACGATTACCAAAATACGACATGATCATTTTTTCAAGGTTTTCTAAAACACTATTTTTGAAAACAGGCTCTAATACCAATTGAAATTACTAGATGGAAAAGAGGGGGGTGAATTGTGAAAACTTTTTAACAATAGTTAAAACCTAAGCAGGAGTTCTAATATTTTTGATGTTTTAAAATTTTAACATGAAAATTTAAAGAACTTTTCTTTCACAAATTTTCCCAAGCAAATATTGCAAAATAAAATGCACGCAGTAATAAAAGACAATAAGGAAAAAGCACACCGAGATTTTTATAGTGGTTCGATCAAACCATGACCTACGTCCACTCCCCGGAGTCTTCCACTCCAGGTATTTCTCTACAAACAATAGCACTCCTCCCCCCCCCCCCCTGGCAAGGCGGAGAAGCCCTTACAATACTCCCTTTCACCTACCCGGCGTGGCGGAGTGCCAAACTCTATTTTCACCCTCCTGGCGACGCCATAGAACCTTCTCATTTTTCTCCCTACTGGAGAAGGCAGAGTACCTCAAGGTCACGGATGTAGAAGAGCCTTTCCCCTTGGAGATCCTCCCACAAATTCTTCTAGGGCCACAGGAGCAACAGGATGCAGCAAGTTCAAAGCAACCGACACCTTCTTCTCCCTCACAACGCTCACCTTCTCCTCCTCTCTCAAAACCCTAAAGAACTTCTCAAGAGCACTCTCCATTGGAATCCCTCTCTAACCACGTTATCCTTTCTCTGATTCACACCCGCAAAATATGACAAGTTTACACATAAAAATGGGCTCCAAAATCCCTGAGATTTCAATAGTCGTTACTATCGTACAGTACGGTTTCTAATCGTACAGTATGAAATGTATAAAAAGACTTCGTCCTGGTATGAAGTGGTACGAACAGTTCAAAAACATCCGTATAGTACGATATTAAATCGTACAGTACGATCCACAATAATTCTGATCGTACAGGACGATAGTCGGGACGATCAAACATCATCTTTGTTCATTGTATGGTACGATGGATATCGTACGGTATGATGAGACAAAAATAGGGATCGTCTAGGATGATATCCGGGACGATTATAATTTGTCTCTGTTCATCGCATTGTACGAATGGGTTCGTACAGTACGATGATCAAATTATAATTAAGCCTGGATTTTTTGCACTAATCACGGGTTAAATTAAGTAAGTATTTAAAATAAATCATACATTACGAAGGTGTTCGTACAGTACGAGCGGCGTAAAATAACTGACTTAAGTTAAAACAACGATTAGGGTTTTGGATTTGAACATATCGCATGAGTTAGTACGATCTATTCACAGAATCGTCCTACAAAGCTCTGATTGTATGGTACGAATTAACATCGTACAGTACAATCTACAGAGAAAGAAATACTCTACATTTTACATTTAAAAACGAACTCTCCCCCTGTGTGTGTGCATGGTTGCTTAGACTCATGCATTTTGTGGCCAAACTCAAGAAAATAAAAATATAGTAAACAACCAAATACATTGTAGACTCATACTCCTAATCTACTCATTTTTGAGTCTTCCTGTCATCATGAGTAACTTTTGATCTTCTTGAAATGTTAGTACTTATGAACAATAGCAAACAAAATAAAATTCAATGAATAGATAATTCAAACGACATTATTTGTCATCATGAAAATCTCAAACTCGGGGTCATGGGTTGCAACATTTATGATCTCAAAGGTCCTTCCCATAACGTAGCTGAATGAAAGCCAAGGCCACCTTTCAAGTTTCGTAAACTAAGTTTATTCCAATTAACGTAATGCATTCCTTGCTTTCCTTTTTCTTCATGCCAAAGAAAATTTCTACAATGCTTATCTAATAATTCAAGAATTCCTTTAGGTATAAGAGAATGAGTCATAAAATAAGTTAGAAGAGAAAGAAGAGAAGAGTTTAATAAGGTAACTCTTCCAACAAGGGAAAAGAATCTACTTCCCCAAGAATTTATCTTATCTAGGGAATGCTTAATAAGATTCTCAAAATTAGTAGACTTTTGCCTCATTAAGAAAAAATTAAGACCAAGATAATGCAACTCATTCACAACTCTAAATTTACATTGCTTTGAAATCTTCAATTTCCTTCTCCTATAGCTCTTCATAGAACAAAGAGGATTTTCCAAAATTAATTCATTGACCAATCCAAGAGTAATAATTTGATAAAATATTCAAAATTAAGTTAATATATTGAAATTTTTCTTAAGCTAGAATCAAAACATCATCAGCATACAGTAATTTTGAAATTCTCTCAGAATTAGAAGTAATCTTTATACCAATTTCCATCCAACTTAGATGAAAAGCTTTGGAAAGTAATTAAGATCAAATGATGAAAAGAAATGGGGATAAGGGGCATCCTTTTCTAAAGCCACAGTCTGCCTTCATCCACTTTGACAGTTGACCATTGATAAGAATTGAAAATTTTGGAGAAGTAACACATTGCATGACCAAATTTATGAATTAAGAAGAAAAATTCATAATAACAATAACTTGATTTAAAGTTTTCCAACACATGCTATCATAAGCTTGTTCCATAAATTTTTTTAAAGTTGAGAACTTTTTTTAGAAGTGGAGAATTTAAATTTATGGAAAATCTCTTGAGCTAAATGACAATGATAAGAAATAGATCTATTTGGAACATATGCCACTTGCTCTTCAGAAATAACTTTATGCAAAATAATCTTGTAAGTAGTTTTACAATGGCTGATAGGACAAAAAATTTTTTTTGGGAGAATTTGGGGAATAAGCCCATCTATTAAAAAGTAAAAATTACAAGTAACAAACTAAAAAACCGGCCACAAAACAAAAGCAGGGCAGAGAAGAAAATTAAAAATTACAATTGAAGAAAGTAAAAAACCTATACCACCCGAAACCCAATAAAGAAACAAAATTATGGTATACAAAATTGATCAGGACTCAGGTATAAGCTGTAGCATAGATCGAGCGGGACAAAACCATCAGCAACTTCAGAAGGAGGCCCCTGGTTGCCATAAAGACCCTCCAAGGGGCATTGCTACAGCGGTCATCATTGTCCTGCAAAAATGTCTGAAATGCTGAAAAGCAAGCTCCCTGGTTGCCAAGGAGGCCATCCAAGAGAGAACCAGCGAGCCAAAAAGAACCCAAATGAGCAGAGCATCCCGGCAAACTATCCCCAACAGTAGAAATGCGATCATAACAGCAAAAGAGGAACCCCCAGTCATATAGTGCCAACAAACCAACATCAAGGATAACTCAATCAAGATAACAGGTGTACAAACCGATGCCTGTTCTTCCATTTTTCCAGCTTAGTCAAGGCAGCTTTTTTGATTTTCCTAACCACCGTGGTATGACATTCAATAATATTCCCAAAGATTTTATCATTACGAGCGTGCCTGCCAAATGTAGTAGATAGCCATATTGATAAGAAGAGAAAGGAAATTGAGCATGCCAGCAGTATCAGAAATATCTTCCAGCAAATCAAAAACTTGATAAAGGTTAGGACGAAGCAGCAGCGTTTGAGAATGAGGGATCAGAGAGTTTAAGATCCCAAAAGAAAAATCACACTCAAAAAAGAGGTGACTGTGAGAGTCTCTATAATCCAGGCAAAAAATACAATGCGGGTTCACATTAATACCACGTTTCAGTAAAAGGTCAGCCATTTTTAACCCTTTTCTAAAAGCCTGCCACACAAAAGCAGAGAAACGGATGGAGGAATGTTTATGCTAGACAAAACGATGTCATGTAACCACAGTGTAATGCTTAAAAAATTCTTTGCGGAATAGTTTGTTAAGAGTTTTCTCAGCAATGTACCAAAGGAAACCAACCTCAGCATTCCAAATTGGTATAGAAGAAATATGCCTAACCAGAAAAGGGGGCCAGTCAGAGGGGCAATTCCATACCATCCAGCAAAATGTGGGACACAGATTCACAATTAAAAATATTCAGCCTACCATGATCTTCAATTTGATCCAAAGACTCCATCAGAGATTTCCCAAAACACCACGGATCCCAGAGGAGCGAATGAAGGCAATTGGGAATGATCCTAAGCATGAAATAATGTTTGAATTGAGTATCAATCAAGCACAAATTCTTGCAGAAGTGAGAGCAGCGCTGGGGGTAAGGATACCAAACGGAGTGGTAAAGATTGTGCCAACAGTTGAAAAGGGGGTTCTCACCATTTAAGAATCTCCAAATAATAGAACAACTGAAACTATGAGACAGAGAATCCATAGAGGGCAGCCCAACTCTACCATTATGTTTAGGCAGACAGGTATCCTTCCAAGCAATCAGCCTAAGTTTCTTCACAGCAATGTCACGGGAGAAGAGAAACCTAGAGCAAAGCTTGTTTAAAACTTTGAAACAAAGCTTAAGTAAAATGCTACCTCTAATCCAGTATGCAAGTGTTAAAGATCGTATATCTCAAAAATTGAATTCTACCCCCAAAAGAGAGGGTTTTAGCCCTCCAACCCTCTAAAGCCTTGGTAACTTTTTGAAGCAGAGGCTGGAAGTCCACAAAGGAAGGCTTCTAGAAAAAAATGGGGAGACCCAAATATTTAAGGGGGGCTAAGGTTTGCTGGATATCAAGCATATCATAGATAACATCAGTCAAAAGACAATTCTTAGAGAAAAGAATAGAACTTTTTGAGGGGTTAATTTTAAAACTAGAGGAAGCCTCAAAGCGCTTCAGGATATCCAACAGAGAAGCAGCCTCAGTGGAATTAGCCTTAGAAAACACCAATAAGTCATCAGCATAGAGGTGATGGGTAATGGAAGAATTACCCAATGTGATACCTTCAAAGCAATGATTGGTTTTAGCTTCCTCAAAACATGCCGAGAGGTCATCTATAGCAACAGTGAACAAGTAGGGAGATAACGGGCAGCCCTACCTAAGGCCATTGGAGGAACCAAAATAACCTTCAAGAGAGCCGTTAATAGTAACAAAGAAATAAATGTCAGAAATGCAGGATTCAATCCAGGAGGTGAAAGGGGGAGGGAAACCTTTAGCAAGTAGTTGTTTAAGCAAAAATTCTCTAGAAACAGAGTTTAAAGCCTTGTGAATGTCAAATTTTGCATAGAAATAGTTATGCTTGGTGGAAGAGTTAAAGTAGCCAAGAACTTTAGACGCAAGAATAATATTATCAGTAATAATCTTGTTTTTGATGAAGCCGACTTGGACAGGATTAATGATAAGTGGCATCACCAATTTCATTCTATTAGTCAATAATTTAGCAATGATTTTGTAGAATGAGTTGCAAAGAGATATAGGTCTATAATCATTGACAAAAGTGGCATGAGGGCTCTTAGGAATAAGAGCTAAAACAATATTTTTTGCTTGCTTAGGCAGAAAAGAAGTGGAGAAAAAAGATTGAACAGCACGACCTAATTGCTTACCCAGGGAGTTCCAAGTGGCCTTATAGAATTCGAAGGTGAAACCATCAATATCAGGGGCAGCAATAGGAGGAGAAGAGAAAATAACATTTTTAATAACTACATTAGAAAAAGGGGCAATCAGGTAAGCCCTTAACTCAGTGGGAATAATATTCCCAATAGGAAGGCAGTCGGTGCTGGAGGGAGGAGGCCCATTGAAGAGGTTCCGATAATGGTTGATAAAAGCAGAAGACATACCTTCAGAGGAGGTATGCAGAACATCATTAACCAAAATTCCTCTTATCTGATTAGAGTTGTGTCTAACATTAATGTTGGTATACAAAAACTTCAGGTCATCTTCTCCCTCTTTGAGCCATCTAGCTTTGCTCCTTTGAGAAATCCACTCAACCAGCCGAGCTTTAATCACAGCAAGCTCGCCATTGATGTGGCTAAGATTAGAATAAAGAACACCATTCAAAGGATTACATTGAAGCCGGGATAGAGAAATAGATTGAGCTTGAGAGAGCTTGTAGAGCTCAGCACAAAAGAAATTGGAAGAGTTCCAATTCCTAGACTTTAACAGACATTTAAGCTCTTTGAGTTTGTGGTAGAAGTCACAAATGGGGCTGCCAGAGGAGGGGAGAGAAAAAAACATGCAGAACAGCTTTCCAGAAATCTGGAATGGAGCTCCAGTAATTCTTATACAAAAAGCGGTGGTTTTTCCTATTATGTGAGTCCAAATGTAGAATTAGAGGACAATGATCACAAATGTCTGGGTCACTGACAATGTAATAGGAATTAGGGAATGAAGACAGCCAAGCTTCATTAATAAAAGCTCTATCAAGCTTGATGTGGATTGGGGAATCCTGTCTATGGTTAAACCAGGTTTAAAAGGGACCCACCGAGGATAAATCAGTAACACCACCATTGAAAGCAAAATTATTTAGCTCACCTAATTTGCTCAAAGGTAGAGGGAGCCCCCCAGCTTTATCGTTAGTGCTCCTATAACAGTTGAAATCACTTAAAATTACTCAAGGTAAAGTGGTGACATTAGCCAGCTCAGTCACAGAGTTCCAAAGAGATTGCCTCTCCACCAAAGAGTTAGAAGCATAGATAGCCGAGATACAGCACACTTCCTCATTCCCGGAAAGAATCAAATCGTGAATAACTTGACTAGAGGTAAATAGAGATTTAAAGGAAATCTTTTGCGCATTCCACTTGATCCAATTCCGACCGGGAGAAGAAAAAGCAAAATTATCATAGGAACCCTCAAAAGGGAAAACTGTGTGAGATTGATGGAACCAGTCATCCATGACTAAAGGGGCAAAGATTTTAGGTTCCAGAATAAGAACCATATCTAAACAGAATTTATTAACCAACGCCTTGCAGGACAAAACTTTTGAGGGATGATTGAACACTCTAATGTTCCAAGATGCAATACAGGGAAGGGTCATTTGTGCTTATTTTTTGGGTTGCCACCCTTTTTGGCCTGCTTGCTTCTAGTATTTTTTGGGCTGTTAATTTCTTGAGCAGAGCTACTGCTAAAGCTAGAGCTTTGAGCAGGGCTATTTTCAGAGGAGATACGAGGAGAAGAAGGAAGAGGGATATTGGGATACTGGGCAATAATAGTTGAAAGTTCGTTAGGGATGTTGAGCCCTATAGAACTAGGCCAAGCTAACCAAGAGGGGGGTGAATTGGTATTTTAAAAATTCTTTTCACAAAGAAGTAAAAAATCTCATAAACCAAAATCACACCACAAGAAAAATAAGTACGGAAATTTAAAGTGCAGAAGCAAGAAAAAAGAACATATAAATTTATAGTGTTTCGATCAACTCGACCTACGTCCACTCCCCGGAGGCGCCCTCCGAGTATTGCACTACAATCGTGACTCTCCTTTAGCCCCCACAGCTAGGCGGAGAAGCCTTTAAAAAGAACCTCCTTTTTTTCATCCCGGCAAGGCAGAGAACCTATCTCCTTTTGCTTCTTCCTGAAGCTGGCAGAGAACCAGAATCAGATGCTGAATACTTACCTCACCGACCCTTCTACGGATGAGAAAATCTAAACGAAGAAGAAGCAGAACGATCCTTGAAGCAACCCTTGTGAATCCCCTTACAAGCTCCCCCTCACAAGATCCTCTCTCTCCCTCTCTCTCTCTTTCTTTCCTCAAGGTCTTCTCAGGTCAAGGCAGCAGCAAAAGATTATTCAAAATGTTGAACAAGAGCTCTTAAATAGAAGAGCTTCAAAGGAGCTCATTAATTGCAAGTTGCCGACAATATCGTCAAGGCCGATATAGACATCGTCCTGGCCGATCAGTACAAATCTCAAAAGATCGGTCAAAGCATCGCCCTCAATGCAAACTGGACAATTAAAAATTGTCTTGATCGTCTAGGCCAATCTCACGATCGTCCCGGCTGATCAGTTCAAACCAGAGGAATGGTTACCATAAACATCATAAACTTCTCCCCCTTTTGGCATATCAAAAAGGAGGGAACAAAAAAAAGACCAATAGCAAACAAATATTTTTTTTCTAAACCAAGGCAAGAAAATGATGTAGTATTCCATGTGATTGATTTAAAAAACTTGTGGGTTAATGAGTTAACAATCTCAACAATCCAAAGAGTGGTAGAATATCTAGCATGGTTACCCTTAGCTCAGACGTTTTCTTAGGGTAGAATCGTCTTTTGAAATCAATGACCTAACTCAAAGAACTAATTGGATATGAGAAAAAGAATCCATCCATCACTTGATTTAAGAAAAAAAATCTTTATAATATAATGAACCTAAATAAATCTGTCACTATCACAAAACAATTGAAATCAAGCCTATGAGAATCAAAACTTCTAAGTTTTAAAAGATTTAAAAAGAGAGAATAGCTTGCTTTTGAGTGGGCTCATTTTATGCCTCTTGTCAATTGAGTGGCGCTTTGCGCATCTTTTTATAGATTTTCAATTTTGGCGTCTTTGCACTTCCTTTGCTGGCATCATTGGCAAAAAAAATGTTTTTTTTTTAATTTTTGCAAGCTACATTCTCTTTTATATTCTTAAAAAAAATCCTTAGTTGTGAGTATATCTTCTTAGATATTAGAGAATAGGAGCTCTCTCTCTAACATAATGAAGAATTACCACAAGCAGAATCAATAATCAAAGATAAGAGTAACGAGGGGTCTTGATGTGACAAAAAAACTTTAAACATTATAAATACAAGATAGATTTGTTAAGCAAGCTTAAAAAAAATTCTTAATTTCATACACAATCTTTAATTTGAACTAGATTTTTGATTAGAAAGGAAAACTATGCCACTAAAATAGCTAAGAGAAAGAGACACAATCACAAAATATTTTTACCATCTAAGAGATTAAGAGATGAAAAACACATTGACTACAAATTTCAAAAACAAGGGCATGGAATATGTTTTGAAAAACTAAGTAAGAGAGGAAAAAGTAAAACACACCAAAAACTAAGAGAAAAAAAAAACAAAAGCAAAAGAAAGTAACTAAAAGATCAAGTTTCATGCATTTATGTCAATCACACCCAATCTGGTCCTTAAAGAACTGAAAGTGTCGAAGGCCAGCGGTTTAGTAAAGATGCCAGCCAATTGATTTTCAGTTGTCACATGGTGTAACTCAATGTCTCCTTTAGTCACATGATCTCTAATGAAGTGATTCATAATATCAATGTGCTTAGTCCTTGAATGTTGGATAGGATTCTTAGAGATGCATATGGCACTAGTGTTGTCACAAAAGATTGAGATGGTGCCTACATGTAATCCTAAATTTAATACCTGCTGTTTCAACCAAAGGACTTGGGCCACACAACTTCCAAGAGTAATGTACTCAGCTTCAGCAATGGAAAGTGCAATAGAGTTTTGCTTCATATTACACCAAGAGACCAAAGACTATCCAATGAATTGACACGTTCCTGAAGTGCTTTTTCTATCCACCTTGCATCCTGTAAAATCAGAGTCAGAAAAATCAATAATCTCAAAAGAAGTGTTGTGTCTAGGGTACCAAATGCCTAAGTCTTGGGTCCCCAAAAGGTATCTAAAAATTCTCTTAACAGCAGTCAGGTGGGACTTTTTAGGGTCAGCTCGAAATCTAGCACAAAGGCAAACACTAAACATAATATCAGGTCGGCTCGCAGTCAAGTAAAGTAAAGATCCAATCATGCCTCTATACTTCATCTGATCAACAGACTTACCACTTGGGTCCTTATCCAATGGAGCACTAGAAGTCATGGGAGTGTTAATTGGCTTAGCTTTGTCCATCTCATACTTCTTCAAAATGTCCTTTATGTATTTTGTTTGATTCAAAAAGGTTCCATCCTCCAATTGTTTTATGCTAAACCATAAAAAGTAGGACAACTCTCCCATCAAACTCATCTCAAACTCTCTACTCATTATTTTAGAAAAATCATCACACAATTTTTTATTAGAAGATCCAAAGAGTATATCATCAACATAAATCTGAACAATGAGTAAATCATCTCCAACTCTCCTAAGAAAAAGGGTGGTGTCTACGCTCCCCTTGACAAATTCCTTCTCTACTAAGAATGTGCTAAGCCTCTCATACCAAGCTCTTGGTTCCTGCTTTAACCCATACAAAGCCTTTTTTAGTTTAAAAATATGATTTAGAAATTGGGAACTCTCAAAACCTGGGGGTTGCTCTACAAACACATCTTCTTTTATTTCCCCATTTAAAAAGGCACTCTTGACATCCATTTAGAAAAGCTTAAATCCTTTATAACAGGCAAAGGCTAATAGCATTTTAATGGCTTCCAATCTAGCTACAGGGGCAAAAGTCTCCTCAAAGTCTATCCCTTCTATTTGGTTATACCCATTAGCCACCAATTTTGTTTTATTCCTAACCACCACTCTTGAATCATTCACCTTGTTCTTAAAGACCCACTTTGTCCCAACTACACTTTGTCTCTTAGGTCTTTCTACAAGCTCCCAAACACCATTCCTTACAAATTGATTCAATTCTTCTTGCATTACTAAAATACAAAACTCATCATTAAGGGCTTGGTTAATGGTGGTGGGTTCAGTCATTGAGATAAAGGTAGAGTGGTTCACCTCCTTTCTAAGTCCATGTCTAGTCTTTACTCCACTAGAAGGGTCTCCTTAGATCAAATCCTTGGGGTGACTTGTAGAGTATCTCCAATCTCTAGGTAAAGTATGAGAAGGTCCAACCCTTTCATCCAAATCAATATTTTCTATTCCTTGGGTGACTTCTCCTACTCTTTGATTACTTTGGTGTTCTACCCCCTTCCCCAAATTTTCTACTCCACTAGAAATCTCTCCATCCTCATCATCATTCTCAACTCCATGTTTCTTAGGATCAGACTCATAAAATACTACATGGGTTGTCTCTTTCACCATTAAAGTTCTCTTGTTAAACACCCTAAAAGACTTCCCAACATTAGAATATCCCATGAATACTCCTTCATCAGATTTAGGATCAATTTTCCCAAGTGAGACCTTCCATTGTTGTGAATAAAAACCTTACAACCAAAGACATGAAGGTGGGAAAGATTGGGTGTCCTACCCTTAAGGATCTCATAGGGTGTCTTTTCTAATTTGGCTTTAACATTCACCCTATTCAACACATAACAAGCTGTGTTAACCGCTTCAGCCCAAAAGTATTTTGGAAGTCAATACTCAGCAATCATGGCTCTAACGGCTTCCACCAAGGTCCGGTTCTTCCTTTCAGCTACCCCATTCTGCTGAGGGGTCCTAGGAGCTGAAAAATTGTGGCTAATCCCCTTGTCCTCACAAAAATCTCTAAATCTTTCATTATCAAACTCTCCCCCATGATCACTATGGATGGTCAAAATCTCACAACCTAGCTTTTTCTGAATCCAAGTAGAAAATGTTTTAAACTCCTCAAAAGACTCATTTTTATGAGAAAGAAATCTAGTCCAAGTGAACCTCGACTAGTCATCAACAATCACAAATCCATAGACTTTTCCTCCCAGGTTGGCAGTGCTAATGGGTCCAAACAAATCATTTGAAGGACTTCTAAAGGTCTAGAGGTGCTAATGTCCTTAATGGGGTGAAAGGTGGAGTGGACTTGCTTTCCTAGTTGACAGGCATCACAAAGGTGGTCTTATGAAAACATGAGTTTGGGGACACCTATAACTAGGTCTTTTTGGGTCACTTTCCTAAGGGTTTTCATACTTGCATGACAAAGTCTCCGGTGTCACAACCATGAATCATCAATCACTATTTTTAACCAAAATGAAGCAGCACATTCAATGTTATTTAAATCAAACATGTAGACGTTGATTATCCTCTTTCCCTGCAAAATAGTGTTGTTACTTAAACTTACAATGCATGAATTTGCAAAGAATTGCACGATAAAGCCTTTGTCACAGAGTTGACTGATGCTGAGCAAGTTGTGCTTTAATCCATCTACAAGTAAAACATTTTAAATCATAAGGTTCTTGGAATTACCAATTATACATGAACCTACCACCTTCTTGGTGGTGTTGTCTCCAAGAGTAACATTGCCTCCAGTCCTGGACTCTAGTACAACAAATTGGTTGGCATCACCAGTCATATGTCGAGAGCATCCACTGTCCAAGTACCACATACTCTCACGAGGCCTTTTGTGAGAGCCCTCCTGCAAAATTACCAAATGTTAGATTTAGGAACCCAAACAGGTTTGGGTTCCTTCTTATGAAGAGTAGAATGCAATGCATGTGTGGTATGCTGTGGATCATGCACCTTAGGTCTCCACACCTAATGTGTACTATGGTGAACTGTGCAAGTGTGTGAGATGTGTCCTAGCATGCCAAATGAAAAACATCTAACTCCAGGAAAAGGATTTCTTAAGTGGTTTGAGTTATAATGCCTCTTCCTAGGTTTTGGCAATTGATCAAAAGTAGGTGTCATCCTAGTTTTCTTACATATTTCTAATTCATTTTGAATCTTCAAATTTGTGCTTTTTAAGACCTCATTTTTAATCCTTAAATTTTTCTCCATCTCTTTAGACTTCTTAAAATCATATTCAAGTGATGTGTGTGAAATTTTTAATGCATCATGCTTTTCAACTAATTCACAACGATTTTTATTTAACTCATAAAATTCATCAAGTAAAGTCATGTGATTTGAATCAATCATTTGATGGTCTTTAGTTAATATTTCCTTCTCTTTTTGTAGATTCAGAAATTCAAATTTTAAGCTAGCATGTGTTTTCTTTAATTTCTTATATGATGCATGAATTCTTTTTGAGACTTCAAGAAGTTGATTATAGGAAAGTTCACATACCTCTTCTTGATCAAGGTTGTCATCTGCCATCAAGCACAATTTCGATGTCTCATCTTCTGGTTCCATCTTCGATTAGTCTGATGCAGAATTTGCCCAAAATGCTTTTTATACTCTCATCTTGTCCTTCCTTAGCTTAGATTTCTCCTCACCCTTTGCTTTGCTTAAGTGATCTTTAAGTGTAGGGAAATCAGTTCTCATGTGTTCTAGTTTCCTGCATTCATAACAAATGACATCAGAAGATCCTTTAGAATATTTATGATCCTTACCTTTTCTCCAATGATGCTTTTGCTTCTTCCTTAGAAAGCTTTTGAATTTCCTTGTGATGAAGGCAACTCCATCACTTTTAGACCCGGAATATTCATAATCTGATTTCTGTGCCTTTAGTGCAACTATTTTCTCCTTCTTCTTCTCACCTGCATCAAGATTTTTTTTATTCACCCCTTGCTCGTAAGCAATGAGTGAGCCAAGTAAGTTATCAATAGAATAAGTGTTCAAATCCTTTGATTCAATGATTGCAGTGATTTTAGCATCATATAACGAATGCAAGCATCTCAAAATCTTGTTTACTTTTTCAAAGTTTGAAAGTTCTCTTCCTAGTGCATGCAGTAAAGTAACTATATGAATAAACCTAGTATACATGTCAGAAATTGATTCATGAGGTTTCATATGAAAAAGTTCGTAGTCATGCAAGAGAATGTTCAAATGGGATTGTTTAACCTCATTAGTGCCTTCATAGGTGATACACAATTTATCCCAAATTTCTTTACCAGTTTTGCAAGTGGAGACACGCATGTAATCCTCATATTTTAAAGCACAGAAAAAACAGTTCAAACACTTTGCATTCAATTGGGCTAAATCTCGTTCATCAAAAGTTCATTCAGAAAAAGCAACTTCTATTTTAACACCATTAATTTCACGAGAAGGTGGAGAATAATATTCTTTGATAAGCATCCACATGCGATAATCAGTAGATTGTAAAAATGTTGACATGCGGGTTTTCCAAAAATTAAAAAGTAGGTTATCGAACAGGGGAGGTCGGGTAATAGAATACTCTTCCGTAGTGTTACGATTCTCAATGTTAGCCATGGATCAAAATCAAAAAGTTTTCAAACTTAAAATTTTTGAATCCCGCTCTGATACCACTTGAAAGTTCGTTAGAGATATTAAGCCCTATAGAACTGGCCTAAGCTAACCAAGAGGGGGGGTGAATTAGTATTTTAAAAAAAAAAATCACAAAGAAGTAAAAAATCTCATAAATCAAAATCACACCACAAGAAAAATAAGCGCGAAAATTTAAAGTGCGGAAGCAAGAAATAAGAACACAGAAATTTACAGTGGTTCGGTCAACTCGACCTACGTCCACTCCCCGGAGGCGCCCTCCGAGTATTACACTACAATCGTGACTCTCCTTTAGCCCCCACAGCTAGGCGGAGAAGCCTTTACAAAGAAACTCCTTTTTGCCACCCCAGCAAGGCAGAGAACCTATCTCCTTTTGCTTCCTCCTAAAGCTGGCAGAGAACCACAATCAGATGCTGAATTCTTACCTCTACCGACCCTTCCACAGATGACAAACTCTAGATAAAGAAGAAGTAGAGCAATCTTTGAAGCAACCCTTGTGAATCCCATCACAAGCTCCCCCTCACAAGATCCTCTCTCTCTCCCTCTCTCTCCCTCTCTCCTCAAGGTCTTCTCAGGTCAAGGCAGCAACAAAAGATTATTCAATACATTGAACAATAGCTCTTAAATAGAAGAGTTTCAAAGGAGCTCATTAATTGCAAGTTGTCGACAATATCGTCCAGCCTTACATGGACATCGTCCTGGCTGATCAGTACAAATCTCAGAAGATCGGCCAGAGCAACGCCCTGAATGCAAACTGGACGATTAAAAATTGTCTTGATTGTCCAGGATGATCTCACGATCGTCTTGGCCGATCAGTTCAAGTCACAGGAAGATCGTTTAGAGCATCGCCCTGAATTTGAGCTGGCCGATATTTATCTTCCAGAAGTAACTAAGGTTTTTGAATAGATCGTCCTGACCGATCCTGCGATTGTCTAGGATGATATGATTGTATCAATTATCCTTAATTACTCCCTTGATTTCCTGATCAATTAAGGCATAATTTGTGAATATCGTCTTGGCCGATCAATGATCATCCTGGCCGATTATTAAAAAATACATAATACCTTAATTGTCTATGGCGGTAACTTCTTTCTGTTTTGAGCTTATCATCCTGGCTGATTCACGTATCGTCCAGGATGATCTGTTGATGATGGATGCCTTAATTAAGAATCCTTGTTTAGATTTTCCATTTTAAGCCCGATCGTCAGGACGATGTAAATATCGTCCTGGCCGATAAGAGTAAAAACAGAAATTCTAAGTCTATCAAGTATGTGTGTGTAAGGTTACTTAGCATCAGTCTCTTTCAACATTACAGATAGACTCAAGAAGAGAAAAAACAAAGTACAGATTGACTCAACCTTAAACCTACGCAATCTTGAACTGGCTTCGTTTGTTCATCCGATCTTCGATTCCTGAAAAGTTAGAAGTTATAGGCAGTCCAGGAGAATCAATAGTATTTGTCAATCATCAAAACATAAGTCATGAAAATAGATTTGCAACAATAGTGCTCTTGTGTTGTGCCGAATCAGCAAGGTTCATCAGGATGATTTTAGAGGGAGAAGTAGGAGGCTTCTGTTGATCGGAGAGGAGGTCAAATTTATTGGTGATTTGGAGAGAAGGTTGATTTGGCAGGGGTTGAGGTGGTGTGGAAGTGGAGGTTGAGGGGATGTCAGATGGCCCAGGATCACCAGGAGGGGAGTTGAGATTAGGGATAGAGGTGGGAAGGGAGGTGGACGGGGCTGGTAGGAGAGTAGGAGCTGTGGAAGAAGCAGCAGTAAGAATTGGAGGTTTTTTGAAGGTGACATTTGGTGGAGGCTGATTGTTCCTGGGTTTATGACTTAAGCTCCATCCTCTAGAAGAAGGAGGAAGGGTGATAGGAGGAGGGGGGTTCGGATTTTTGGGCATTGAGCTGGAGCATGGTAGAGGGAGCAACAGAAAGAACAAGGAATAGGTTTCCAGTCATAGAGCACAGTAAGAGGCGTGACCTTCCCATCAAGGAGATAAAAATTTCATCAGGAAGCAGCTCAGAACAAGATACCTGAATGCAAACCCTGGCAAATGTAAGTCTGGTTTTCACTACTGTGAGGGCATCCACTGCAAGCGGCACAACAACACAACTTGCAATTTTTGAGATCCCCTCCGGCGTCCAGTAGGAAAGTGGGAGATTTTTTATCTTTATCCATAGCGGGATCGAGGCGAACTCTTCCCGTTTAGGGGTGAAATCAGGAGACCATTTCTGAAGGATAAACAGTTTCCCGAAAAAGAACCACGGACCACTAGTCCACGCAATATCGGAGTCTTCAGAAGAAGAAAATTTAAGAAGAAAGAAACCATCATTAAGGGTAAGAAGGGACAGCTTCCCTTTCAGCTTCCAGGTTTGCTTGATCACCGATAGTATGGCTTCGTAAAAAGGCTTTCTTCCAATCGAGTACCCAACTAGAGAAAGAGACCATTCTGGCGCACCAGCGTCGAACTGAGATTTGGTGAAGAGAGTAGTGAAATTTTTTGTAGGGTGGTGTGCTAGGGAGCTGGAAAAATCATGTGAAACAGGGGTTTGAGATGAAAGCAGATGCTTCTAATGAAGAAGATCCTTGGAAAGAGGGGCCATGGGTGTGGAAGAGTTGGTAAGGTGGGGGGAAAGCGGAGGAGGAGGACATCCCACACGGAGTCCTCCTCAAGGAGGCGAAAAGGAGAAGGATAGAGCGCGAGAAAGTAAACCCTAGCAGAGCTTCTCACTATATCAATAAAAATACTATCCAGCTGGGGACTAAATTTTGATTGTTCACTTGCATTTTCAACATTAGGAATAAGAATCACAAGAGTATCTTTCCAATTTGAAGGAATAGAACTTGATTGGAAAAAAGTATAAACAGTATTCCAAACATCAAGGTTAATAATCTCCCAATAAAATTCGTAGAAAGTAGGAGAAATACCATCAACACCAGGCTATTTATTCTGACCCATCTTAAAAACTGCAGAATTCAACTCATATTTAGTAAATTCTGCTTCCAAAAATTGATAATTATTAGACTCTAGTTTTTTTCATAATTGAAAGACGGCCACTCACAAAGAGAGCACTTTATTGATCTCCACTTATTATTAAAAAACTGGGTAAACACATATATAATATAGTAGGGGTATTCAAAACTCTGTCCATCCAGTACCTTTTCTTTAACAATCCTGCTATATTTCATCCTAGCAGATGCAAATGTATGGAATAAATGAGAACTAGAATCAGCATATTCTACAAAATTTGCTTTTTCTCTTTACCTCCACCATGTGACTAATCTAGCTTGAGTTAAATTAAGTTCTTTGACCATAATTCTAAGTTCAAGGAGCACCTCATTTGAGGGATAAGAAGTGGCTTCTTTATCTTGTAAGAATAGAATTCTATCATTAAGAGACAAATTAAGTTGATAGCTCTTTGACTTTACTTCTACTCCAAAAAATATTGATTTGAGAGTTTTGGATATCTTCCTCTGAAGAACATCTACTAGAGATCCAAATTCTTCCTTATTCTAAGAATTAGTAACTCCCAAGTAGCTGGATAAGAAGTCCACACATTTTCAAATCTTAAGAATCTGTGGTGCTTATAAGTTTTATTACTCAAATAATGTTTGAATGGATAATGATCGGAGCATGTATGTGCAAGATGATTGGTGACAACAAAAGGAACTATGTGAAGCGTAAAAGATTTTTTTTCCCAAATTCTCAAAACACATTCCTTGTTATTGCACAAAGTGTAATGATGCCCAACAAAAGATAAATCATGCAAATCATTCCGAGACAATAAGACTTTTATTTATTGAGGACTAAGCTTCGTAGAAAAAGCTTTTCCTTCTTTTTTATTATGCTTAGATAGGATACAATTGAAATCTCCTTCTAATGATGCAAGGTTTTTTTACTCATAAAAAGTCTTCTAAAGAAGGCCACAACAACCACCTTTTATAGACATCTTTATTACAATACACAAGACCAATTTTATAATGCAAGGAATTAGGAAGAACAAGATTCCCTAATGTTGACCAATGTATAATACCCAAAGGGATGAAACGAAAAATACCTCAGACCGTTTAACCCGCAAAAATCGCAGAAATCTCACCGAAGCACTGTTCCTTCGGCGCCGTTCGTGTCACTTCCCCGCAAATCTTGCAATATCTCCTCGATCGTTGATCTCTAAGGCCTTTAAAAACAAACCGAAGCCCTCTGATCTTCGGACCATTCGCTACCTGCTCTCTCCCACGATACTCCTCTCTGTCCGACCTAAAGCTCCACCTCTGTCAAACTCCACCTCTTCTGATCCTCCCATACCCATCAGCTAAGAGAGAGAGAGAAAGAGAGAGAGAGAGAGAGAGAGAGAGAGAGAGAGAGAGAGAGAGAGAGAGAGAGAGACAGAACTATCAACATACCTAGCCGAACTCTCTGCTCGTTTCTTCTCTTAAGAATCCTAAGGACCGACCACCCTCCTTGCTCTCATAAGCTGTTCGAACTCCTCTTGTTCTAGCGGAACTTCCTCTCTCCCCTAGCCATGAGAATCCTTCCCTATTCACATTCTCTTTTGGCATTCCTTCCAGCCCGATCGGAAGCAACAGTAGGAGCTCACTGGCTTTGAAGGTGGCTCTCCCTCAGGCACGCTTCTTCGGCCAAATCTAGAGTTTATGTTTAATAAGATTAGGCTTTATCTTATTTTGATTTATAATTAAGTTAAATTAATTATAATCTTAATTATAATTAGTATATTAGAAATTATAAATTAAAATGATTTATTTATAATTAATTTAAATTAATATAATTAATTGTATATTAAAATTTAATTAATTATAATTAGTTTTTGATTAATCATAAATTAAATCTAATTACATTATGATTAATTTTAAATTAAAAATAATTAGTTATAGATTAAATATAATTAATTATATTTTTCTTAACTTAATGGTAAAATAAATCTAATGAATTTATAATTCATTTTAAATTAAATATAGTTAATTATATATTCATTATAATTAATTTATCATTAATTATAAACTATATATAATTAATTTATAATTAATTATAAATTGAATATAATTAATTTTATGTCAAATATATTTAATTATATATAATTTGTAATTAATTATGAATTAAATTTTCTCCTCCCACCTCGATCTTTGAGCCAACACCGTCAACCCTACGAAGATATGAAATTTTCTCAAACTCAAATTCTCCCTCTCATTGTTTGCGGCGGACCAGAAAACTACGCATGCACGCCTTTGTTGCGTGTGGTGGGATGGGACCCCGGTGCCTACGACGAGGTGGGATGAAAATCGGCATGCCTTTGTTGCGCGTGGTGGGATGGGACCCAGGTGCGGCACCTACGGCGATGCAGGGTCACTCATAAGTACCTCTGAGCAGGGGGAAAGAAAACTGCTATTTCAAAAATGCTTTTTAAAACTCCATGCACGGCTTTGTTAGCGTGGTGGATGAAACAAAATAATACCGCTTTGGTGTCTCACAAACACCAACCATGCACATCTTTGTTAACATGGCGGGTAGGCGGCCTCTTTGTTTTTCCCATTAACGGGGGAGACGCCGGGAGGCTGCCGAAATTTGAATCGAAGATCCAAGGACTTGAACAAAATTTGGTACTTGATTTGAACCATAACTTGAGCTTAAAATCAAACTTAATCAAATGAACATCAAAGAAATGACAGTGGAACTTGAACTCATGCAAAGGACCTATTTGAACTCAAAATTGAACACATATGGATAGCAAGGGACTTAGACTTAAATTTGCAATCAAGTTTCTGGACATTTGAACCACAAAGAACTCAATTTGAAGTTGGACTTGGATCGAAGTTGCACAATGAATTTGACGTGGAATAAGCAACATTAAACTGAACTAGACCTTGAAAGAATTAGATGGAAATTATGGAATGAAATTCAATGCCTAAAATGAGACTTATAATTTGGTGGAATAAATCTTGCAAGCAATGATCAACGGAAGAATGTAATGGCATGCTTGTAATTTGCTATACAAGACTTCTAATTGATATTAAGAGATTATTATTTCAATTGGAAGAAAAATGTCATTGAGCAAACTTATCACACATGATTTAAATCACCTTCATATGGTAGCAAAGGACTTATCATATTCAACATGGTTCACCTATGAGCGGAAATCTAATAAGAAAGGACAATCCTAATTACTCAATTAAGCATCAATGAATGATGGATAGTTGAATGAAAGTATATTTTCAAATGGGCATGACAGCAAGGAAGAATAACATGAAGTTTTCCACAATGCTTAAAGCATTCGGTGCAATCAAACAAATATTGACGAATAAATGAACCTGTAATACAACTTGCTTGCAAGCAAAGACTAAATGGAAGAAATAACTACAATTAGTCATGATATTTGTATCAATCATATGAAAGAGATAGTGATCCAATATCATAGCACACTGAGAGAAGCCACGAAGAATATGATTGTTATTGGTTAGCTTGTAGATAATGATGGCTAGTTCATGACTAATGAAGACTGATAAAGGCAAAAGATACGTAGCAAATGCAAATACCTACGATCCCTTACAGTAGATCTGCTATATGCATTATATGTTATTTGTGGATAAATACGAAAGAAACTATAGCAAATACAAGCTTTGGTAAATCGTCGTAGAAGAGATGCTTTATGTATTATATGCCATTCACGAGCCGAATGCCAAAGCACTACAACAAATGCAAGCTCCTACGAGTCTTTCTGGGAAACTCGTTATATACTTAGTACATTATCTGTAAGCAAATATGAAAGAATTACAATGAATGTAAAGCGTCAAAAATTATAAAGAAGAAGATTAGTTAGTGCACTACGATCCACCTACAAATCATACAAGTAGTGCATGACAGTTTACCTGTGCAAAGTAGCGAACACCTCAATTCAGAAGCTGCTACGCAATGCCATCGGATTCGCAACACTCGGACTAGTGGACATAAGGCATTTACAAATATTTAAAAATGCCCCTGCACGTGCACCATATGTTTTATACACATAGGTACACAAAAGGGGTATGTCAAATCAATAAAAATCTCACGAAACCCACATGGGCCCCGGCGAGCGTGTTATTAGCGCACATGTGAAATCTAGGGATGCTGCGTGGGTTATTTAATTTGAATCTGATCCTCCTAAGCAGGTAAAAAGGAGTGAACAGGGTTCAATTATAAAATTCCCCCAATCACCCGCATGGGCCCCGACGAACGTGTTATTGGTACACATATGATGTCTAGGGATGCTGCGCGGGTCAATAAATGAATTCTAGTTTGAACCCAATCCTGCTATACAAATCAATAGGAGTCGACAGGGTTCGAACCTTCAAACAAATACATGTTTGTGGAGACCAATATATTTATTTTAATACAGTCATAGTAGACCTTCAAACAAATACAAGAGAATTCACTAATAAATGCATAAAATCCATTAAACTTGATCCTCTGTTGACCAGTAGAAAAAGTCGACAAGGTTCAATCCAGAAAATAGAAATGCCTCAAACACCCCGATAATGATCGTATTAAATGCAAATCTCAATTGGAGGGGTCCATTCCAAATAATTCAAAATGCCCACAAAATCCAAAGATCCCAAAAATCCAAAATTCCAAAAATCCCAAAATCCAGATATTTAAAACTGAAATAAATCCATCAATAACTTAAAGCAAAATTCATCCACCCTCCGTAATAATTTGCCGAGGTGGACAAATTAAAATTTACTTCAGCTTATAAAAGAGCTAAATGTCTAGTAAAAAATATCACTAGGATCCATTCTCAAATAATCTCCTGCCAATAAGGATGTGGTACGTGTCCTCTAACTGGCGGTCTGCTGCCAAATGTCACTGCGGGATAAAAAGTTATGACCCGGGGCCCTCTGAACTGAGTGGTTTTGCTGCCAAATGGCACTACAAAATACCGGTTATGGCCAGCTCCAATACGTTCCTTAGTGGCATCAAATCCTTGAGATATGAATCAACAGAATATAATCGATAGGGCACAAAACCCTCTGTTAGCTAAGGTGGATTTAAATTTGTCCCGTTAGACAAACATTCAACCCAGGTCTACAAGGTCCCCTTGGATGAAGCAACCCATGGCTGCTGACAAGGATCCTTCTATTAGGTTGGGTCGACTACCTCCTCTGACTAAGTAGACCAGAGACCACGATGGCCTGGGATGACAAAACCATGAGATCTTGATCAGGTCCATCATCCATTTCCCCACCATCCGCTTTAAGTGTAAGATAGTGAAAATTTCCATTTTAAATATCAAACCTACAAACTCTTCAATTCCCAACCATTTCCAACATCCAAAATCCATGCTGGTACTATATGCCAGATAACACGTATTCTCTACGTATCTGATTGACGACTAGCCTTAATTGAAAGTTCTCTCTAATTATCGGGAGGGGTAATTAACTATAGGAGCTTGCGCCTATAGGAAACCAGAACTCAGATCATAAAGTCCTCACAAAATGAGGGCGAAATCTCTGTGTAGTGTCTCATCTACTAATCCATCTGCCTTCCAAAATTTACCCTGGAACTTATTCCGTTAAAACTCCCTCGCCAAAAGATAAAAGCAAAAATAGTGCGGCAGGGAGGCCGGAGCCTAATGTTTGGAGCCTACAGCTAAAATGCATTGAGATGATGAAAGAAGGATTGAAAAATTGGCAACCTTATATTTCCACAAGGCTAAGATACCTCCATATTTTCCTACAGCAGGAAAATGAAAAAAAATGCCACTCCATCCCTAAAAATTTGTTAATATCACTCCTATCCAATACTTCAACTTTGGTTTCTAACAAACCAATAAAAAAAACATCATGCTGATTGATTAATTTTTTTAAATGGAAGCCCACTTGCTTTTTACAGGCTCCCCTACAATTCCAAAAGAGAATTAAATTCATTTGTTAATTAAAGAGGATCCCCAGTAGCTAAACCTCTTCTAAAACCCACTTCAATAGGTCCTAATTGCTTTAGTTCTCTACTACACTTGGCCTTGCATCTAGCAAATTTAGAATTTCCATATAATTCAATATGTTCAGAATTACAAATCTGTTCATCCTTCTCAACCTTCTTTAGATTTTTAGGAATAATTATAAAATCTGGAACCATAACTTTATCTAGAACCCAATTATTTAAACTTTCTTTCAAACAATTGGATTTAACTCGTAAGTTGGAATGCCTTCAATACTTTGGTTTGATAGTAAATTTGGAGGGCCTTCATCTTTTAAAATAGCTTAATTTGCTGGATTATTTCTATCAGGCAATTTATCTACATTCACTGAAATCTCATAGGCTGGTTCATTATCCATCTTGATATAATTTCTTCAAGGGGAGAAAATGTTGAGTCAATTGCCATAAAATTGCTTTTGACCACTCTTTTACCCGGAACATTCTTTGGTTTTTTAATTTTTTTTCTGCACAAGAATCCCTCTACCATAAGCATCAAGATTGTGAACCTGATTACTTTCCTTTTGTTGAATATTATTTAAAGACTTTTCACTCTCTTTGTTTCCACTAGCAGCAGAACTATTCTTATTAACTTCAAGAATTTTGGAATCTTGATGTTTTTGAGAACAGCTAGATTTCTTATGACCAAGCTTCTCACAGTTAAAACAATGATTTGAAATTTTCTCATATTCCACTGATTGAAAAAAATTTCCATTAGAACCCTCAATCCATACACCAATAGAAAGTTTATTTCCAAGATTGAGTTTGACACAGACTCTTGCAAATTTGCTTCTTTGCAACATAAAAGTATTAGCATCTAGTATTAAGGGAAGCCTAATTTTTTATGCAATTTTGACAATATTAGTTGAATCCCAACAATGTAAAGGTAAGTGTGGTAAGTGTGATATCTTATGACCACACAAAATGGAGCTAAGCATTCAACATGAATGAATGGAGTTATGGAGGTTACAAAAAGTCAACATTAAATAATTATTACAAGTCTAATGATGGTAATGACCGAGTATCAATTTGTTTTTACCTTCATAATGATACATTCTACTATGACTTTATTCCTTAACAAAAAAATAATTTACGTCATAGCAGAAGAAGAACATGGAGCTAACGAAAGGTGATGCCAGTAATTACCACCAATCATGGTGGAAAAGGCATGGAGTAATCCTTGATGGAGAGATTGGTGCTCTTTGCTTGAAGCATGGAAATTATGATCTTGCTGCAAAGTCATATGTAAAGGTCTGTGCTCTTTATGCTGGAGAAGGATGGAAAGACTTGTTGGCTGAGTTCTTCCTAATTTAGCAGAATGCTAGAAAATTCTAAATGATCAGGCAGGCTACCTCTCATCATGTGTTAGGCTATTATCACTGGATAATGGTTTATTTTTAACTAAGTAGAGGCAAGTTTTTTAGTCAGAGGTTATTCGGCTGGCTAATGGTGAGATGACGCATCAAGGGCCTCTAGATGTTTCATCATTAATCATGTTTTCTAGAAATCTTTTTCATTGAAAATGGTAAAAAATATGGTGACCATTTATCAATACCCATGATATGATCCCTAATGAACCATGGTCCACCATTCAAAACACCATCCCTAGCTTCTTTAGATTGAAAATTACAAAGAACCCAATCAAGTCCAGTACTAGTCTTCTGAAAAGTAACATACTTCGACCACATCCTTAGAAATTCTTTGTTAAGAATAGATAAAGGCAGCTTGCTACCAAAAACCTTGATGACTACATCATTGTCAAGTTGCACCATATTCTTCTTTTCACATTCATTATCTAATAACACAGCATCTCCATCTTTACGATAATAAAAAAAATCTTCTTCGACATCCAAGAAAATATGTTCAAGATGTTTCCATGTGCCTAGCAGTTGAGATTTTAACTGGATTGAAGAATGATTATTTTCTTGTAATGATGAATCATTTTGATCCTTAATTTTTGTAAAGAATTAAGAATGATGCCAGATTCAGTGCTAATTTTTCCATTGTTGTCTTGACACTTCAAAATCAGGTTTAGATTTTGTAAATAATTGATCACATTCAGCAGCAAATGTATGAGAATCATGATGGCTCTCAGAGCACATCGAATCAAAAATGACATATTTTTTATAAGGAAGCCTCTGGATCTTTAATAAATGACATATTTTTAATCCATCGTACCATTGAGATCTCCTTTGATAGTAAAATCTCTTTTCCTTTAGCTAAACTAGGAAACTCATTAGAATTCAGATTCAAAGAGAAATTTAAATTTTTCAGCAAACCGGATTTTCCACCTTCAATTATATGAATACAATTATATCGATTACATGAAGTTTGAAAGTTTGTTTGTCTTCCATTGAAAGATCCTACATTGATCCTTGTGGAATCAACACTAGGAGATGATCGCCGACGGCCTTGCTCCACCATCCAGCAAAAAAGACGCATAATAAATTAGCTGGAATTCAAACAGCTTCTCTCTCCTTATAGCTTATGTTTCACTAAGATGCATTATCCATACTACCACATAGTAGGATACTACATAAAACCAAGTATTTCACCAAATAAAACATTGCATAATAATATATCTCACAAAACATATCTCTAATAAATGAGTTTGAATCATATGAACTTGTAATCTTATATATATTTCTTATCAAGATAAATGATAAAATGCATGTTGAAAATATTATATCACTTTAACTATTTTTTATATATCACAATTAATTATATCCCTATCATGTATATAAAATATATTATCTTAGGCTATAAGTTTTGTTAGTACAATACAACAACAACAACATCAACCCTTTATCCAACTATATGGGATCGGCTACATGAATCCTTTTTCTCCATTGTGTCCTATTAAAGGTCAAATTTTCATTTAAATCTAATAAAGAAAGGTCTTTCCTAATATTTTCTAACCAAGTCTTTTTAGGTTTGCCTCTACCTCTCTTAACATAAGTCAAATCTAATACCTCTACTCTCCTAACAGGGTCATTGGAAGGCCGCCGTTTTATGTGACCAAACCACCCAAGGCGATTCTCTCTAATCTTAACTTCTACAAGAGCTACTCCAACCTTTTCATGTATATGCTCACTTTGTATCCTATCTCTAAGGGTAAAGCCACTCATCTACCTAAGCTTCCTCATCTCTGCCACACTTAACTTAGTATTATGCTTCTCTTTTAATGGCCAACATTCAGCACCATAAAGCATTGCATGCCTCACTACCATCTTATAGAATTTTTCCTTAAGTTTGAGGGGTACTTTTCTATCACACAACAAGCCCGATGCATTCCTCCACTTCAACCATCCAACTTGAATTCTGCTGATAATATCCCCATCTATTTCACCATCACTATGAATAATAGATCCAAGATATCTAAAACGTGTACTCTTATTAATTACTTGATCGCCCAAAATCACAATCCCCTCACTAAGTCTATTACTATTAAAATTACACTCCATATATTCCGTTTTAGATCTACTCAAGCAAAAGTTTTGTTAGTACAATAAAGTCAAGATAATCAATTATGTATTCATGTTCATGTTCTAAGAACATTTCATATATTATATCATATAAGTATCAATCTAATTCATCTCATATAGTATATCAATTCATTCATCTCACTTATTCTAATGCACATTTCATATCACATATATCATAATAAAAACATCCTGTATGGCATCTTGTACACATCAATATACAATCATTATAACATGTAAATAGTAAGTATGCTCATTATATGCATGTATAATACCCACATGTATGACATTGCTAAATAAATAGTAACAATATGCGCATCAAATATCTCATTGCAGATTCAGTACATTGCCACTTAATCATTTTACAATCAATATTTCCCCAACTTATTTATGTAAAAAAATCATATCAACAAAATCTCCTAGTGAAACTTCAATATAAGTAAGTAAAAATGAACATAATAATGAAATACATTTTGTATCAAAATTTACATGATAAAAATTCACTTAAATTGGAGATATCACCTTTTTTATGACTTTTCAAGGAGAAAAAATATACTAAACTAATAATTATTAAGAATAGATGAAGAGTAAAGGTCACTTACTACGAGAAAAATAACTTTTATAATAAGAATGGAGAAAAATATCTTCTCTCTCTCTCTCTCTATCTTCTTCTTCTTCTTCTTCTTCTTCTTCTTCTCTATTTCTTCTATTCTACCTCCTTGCATCCTTCACCATTAAGAAATGAAATAAAGGAGGGAGAGGAATGGTGTGCTGGTGGGAAAATTTATAATAAATATATAAAAAAAATCTTTTTTAGTGTCTTGGGCCATGGCGCCCAAGACCCAACACCTTTATATTTCATGCCAATCTAAGAGTTAATATAGAGAAGATGCTCTGGCATCGTAATGGTGCTTCCGTGATGCCACTTTGTTTAATTGTGCTCAAAAGCATAGTGTCATTATGCCTAATTATTTTCCATTTTTTTAAAGGGCCTTATACTAGGTCACTACACACTCTAATGCCATTGTGCTCTAATATATTTCATAAATTATTAGAAATTAATTTTATGAAATTTTAGGTTATTACATGAACTATAAATAGACTTATATAAACACCGCCCTTAAACATTTAACGTTGAACCAACACCTACCTCTTGTGATGAATGTTATATTGAATGCACATGTTTTCTAACACATTTATCTGTATAAAATCATCCCTAAGTTAGATGATCATATGAATATCACTCCTTTGCTTTCTATGGTTACGTTCTTCAAAGGACCAACACATAGTTTAATATTATAAAAAAGATCATTAGGTATATTGAATATCTTACCTCTATTAGGAAAATTATGAATAGTTGTGGAACAAATTAATGTATCAAAAAATTTGACTTATATTTCCTTAATCAAATATATATTGTTAATTTTAAATCATCTCTAAAGATATAAAAATGCTTTACAATAAATTCAAAATTAGAAACAATATTTTCATAATCAAACTCAATATAAGAAATGTAATATTCATCTTGGAAGATAAAATTTGCAATCACATATTATTTCAAAAATAAAACTAGCCAAGAATAAAACTTTAGTCTATATCCAAAGATTTTTCTCCTATTTTAGTGAATTAAAGTACGGTTTACTTTTTTTACTATGTTTTAGGTTCCCTATAGAAGAAAGCATTTATAGTTAATTACATCGCAAGATATGTATTGAGAAAAATCTCAATTAAAGTGGAGTATAGAATTATTAGATTTACAAATTTTACATCAAGTACTTTGAAATCTTATCTTACCAATTGGAAAAGGAACAAAGCATGAAAATGTTTTAATTGAGTCAATGTAATAAAGATTCTGGTTAACTAAAAACACTCTAACCTATACTACCATTTGACTCTATTATTTATGATAATATATACTTTTAATTTGAGCTTACAATTTATTTATAAGATTTGATAACACTCATGGGGAGAAGAATAAAATGTTTATGTAATTTGAACTTACGTCTGCTTAGAGTTAACTACTAGCTAGCCACCTACAATAAACCTTTTTAAATCATGCTGAGTCCGATATATAAAGGGCAAGTAATTACTATTTTACTTAGAATTAAGGATTTGAGTTTAGATTTTAATGAAGACTTCACAAAAATGTAATGTACCTAGCTAGTGCACTTTAAAGTGTTTTTTTACTTAACTTTAAAATCTCTAAGATGCAAAAAATATATTCTAAACTTAGAAAATGTAATATATTCTACTTGTCTAATTTTTTAAGAAAATTTGATAACATAATGGCCTTAAACTCATTTGAAAAAGTAGGGCTACCCCAAAAACCATGGGTACCCGCATTCCTTTGTCATAGGCTTGTGTGTTAGGCTAGTGTACATTGCAGAAAAGTAAAATACTAGTATGTATATATATGTGATAAAACTAATGTGTCACTGATTCACTTTATATTTTTTAGTCAAATCTCCATAGTTAACATTATACTTTTATAAAAAATAAACTAATGCTTTACTGTTGATTTGAAAAGAGAAACATGTTACTTTCATAATCAATTATAAAATAAGGAATGTTAAATTAAACTCAATAGATAAAAGAAACATTCATTTATCTATTTGGACATGAAACTAATCAAAAATAAAGCTATGTCTAAGTCCATAAGATTTTTCCCCTACTTTAGAGAACTAAAGTAGGATTTATTTATTTTACTGGGTTCTAGACTCCATATAGAGTCTAGTATATATAGTTAATTGCATCTCAAGATAAATTTTGAGAAAACTCTTAATTAAAGTGAAGATTATGCTTTTTAAATTTGTAAATATTTGATCATGAAAGGCCTAAATATTGATTGAATTTTATATTTATATTTAAAATTTATTTAAGATTTGTATAAGCCTCTCGGGAAGGAAGATATAGAAAGTGTATGTAACATGGACTTATGTCTTCCTAGAGTGGACAACTAAATAACCACCTAAAGAACATAATTTAAAATTCTTGTTGAGTCTAATGTTTGTCATATAAGTAGTTAATAATTTACTTATAGTCAAGGTTCTAATTCCATATTTTTTAATCTAAATTTTATAACAAATAAAATGTATAAATAATGCATTCAAAATTGTAGCATCACATAACTTAAATCTACTCTAAGATGCACTTAATGAACTCTAGACTCTGTTATTACTCTAATATGCACAACCAATTTTTTTAAAAAAATTTGGCAGCATAACATTCATATACCAACAGAAATAGCAAATATGGCCCAGATACAATGGGTTATTGCATACTTTGTGTTGTATTATGAGTTGGGCTATTGTGTTTTGTATAAATTAAAATTTAAGTTTGTATGCATGTCAGGGTAAAGGTGCTCGTGTATATACTACCACTATTGTATAATCCTAAATTTAGTATGCATATTCTTACAAAATCTGGAACTTATACACTGAAAAAAACATGTAAAAATCATCTCCCTCTATTGAAATCTACAACATATATAAACGCAATGCATGATGTATGAACCAAAGTTTAAATTAAACTTTATTTATTTATTTATAAAGAAAATAAAGTACAACCCATGGAATACTAAAAATGAAATGTGGTCAGGCTCCACCACAATAAGCTTAAGTTTATATATATATGGATAATTTAGATTGAAATATGAATGCTTATTATTTTTATGTCTTATGGATCTTGGTCTTCTATAGAATTCTAAAAGAGAATATGTCTTATGCTTAATATTTTTATGTCTTATGCATTTGATCCCCACTAAGGGATCAAATCAAGTTAATTGGGATTTAGATGCTTCACTTATGCAATCCAACAAGGTAGGCATTGCTAGAGTTTTACTACATTCTAAAGGTAGATTATTACTTGCTTATGGGAAGCTAGTGCATTGGGATATATCATTATTGGAATTTATAGATGTTTTAAATTTCAAAAATATAATTCTAGAATGGTTGACTAATAAGTGAGGAATCATTATTGAAGATAATAAAATTAATGTTATTAGTTTGTTGCAGAATTCAATAAAGAAGACAAATGAATAGAATAAAAGCATTCAAATAATGGATTTTATATTTCTATAAGTTTTTTATAATGTAATTTTTCCATTGTGTTTTTAGAGGTTGTAATAGAGTGGATGATTTATGTTATCATCATGCCCTCTTAGGTGATTTTATTAGGATGTTTTTGTTGCTTGTGAACTTCCTTCAAGTTTTGTTGACTTCATTAGGAAGGTATGTGATAGGATTTCTATCGCGTAAGTTCTTGTTGTGATTTCTTTTATGTTTAATTCTATTTGCATATCTTTAAAAAAGGGGGATAAAATCAAGTGCATGGAGTCCTTCATTTTTTAAGTGTTTTATTTATATAAGTTTTAAATAACCATGTTAATTAATCACTTCAAAGCTTGATTTTTTTAATAAAAATTTCTTAGGCTTTCAAATTTAAAACATTTGACACCCCTAAGGGATCAATAAACTTTTTTTTAAGGGAAACCCACAGAGGGGCCTACGCATTAATTAAGATAAAAATTACAAAGTCCTTAAAGTGGCCTCAAGCTCACTAATGCTCAGAAGAGCTATAAAATGAAAGAAAAAAAAAACTACAAGCTTGAGATCCCTGCTAAGAAAAAATACAATGTACCATATGTACATTCTATAATGCATAAGATCGAGCACCCAAAAAGAAGGAAGCACACAAAAATTTGCATCCAGCTTTAGCTTCCTATCCAAAATACCGCCATGACGAACACCTGCACTAAGAGAATTCTTCAAAAATAGGTGATGCCCAAGAAAAAGTAGCATAAATAAAACCAAAAGCTAACATATTGATAGATCTAGCACTAATCCACATAGCAGCCAAGATAGTTAACATGAACCTCATAAAACACATTAGCATAGGCCTAAAAAAAAGATATAGATTTTAAATAACCTGTTAACCCCGAATTTAATATAAATAAACAAATCAATAAGTAAATCACAACACCAAAATAACCCCAACTCGTCAACATTGTTCCTGGAATAATTCAGCCAAGTAAGGCAGCTCATATTCCACACCAATCAACCATAGTAGGAAAGAAAAAAACAATACCTGATATAATAATAAGGAGAACACCATGATGCAACCAAATAGAATATCAGATTATAACCAGTCCCCATAAGGCATAAAGCATCCCAGACGAAAGACCAAAGCCAGCTTGAAACAACCAAACACACAACCAGATAGCCAAACATAACCTTAAGGAAAAAAGAGAACCGTCAAACAGATTGGAAATATGCCTACTACAAAGAGAACCAATCAATCAAAAAATAGTAAATAAGCAGCAGTAAAAGGCCATCCAAGCACCCTCAAAACCATTCATGAAAAGGCTATAAAGATAGTGAATTATAGAAATTGCAAAACCAGACCGAGCACCATAGTAGCAACCCAAACATAAACAGAGCAACATGAAAAAATAAAACTTAAGCGTAGCAATAAAAGATAATTTAGTTTATAAGAGTTATTAGGGGGTCTTGTCAAATAAATAAACCTAGGGTCTTTAGAAAGAAGATTAACCTCCAACTTAAAACCTAAATCAGACGCAACAGATTAATAAATTTTAAAATTCTTGACAGAGAGCAGCTTAATAGAATAAAGAGCCAAAACATTATCTTTCACATTCTGGATAATCCTATGATGGTTCATACCAACACCATTGAAAAGATAATTATTTCTATCCAACCATAAACACCACAAAATGAGTGAATGAATAATAGTTTTTATATGGCCTTTAGTAATAATAGACAATTTAGCATTAAAGTAATTCAAATGGAACATGTCATCAAAATAATTCCATGTTTTAACATCTAAAGGACCAGAGAATAAAAATATGATGTATATTCTCCACATGAAAACAACATTGGCACTTGGACGATAAAATAAAACCCCTTTTAATTAAGTTATCATCCGTAGGAATGAACTTATGTAAAATTATCCAGATAAAAACAACAATAATGGAAGGAATACTTTTATGTCAAAGCCTATAAAATTATTAGTAACCTCATTTATAGATCTAAAGGCATGCCAAGCATCCTTTAATCTAAACTCACTATCTTTGGACAAACCACATAAAAGTAAATCATCATAGTTAGTGTTCATGGGGAGGTTCAAAATATGTTAAATAATAGAATTAGGAATACCATTAGCAAGTTTCTCATAATCCCAACAATTATCAGTAAAGAAATAATTCACCTTAATAGCCACAGTGGAAGAGGAGTTAATAATAGAGTTAATAGAATGATCACCCAACCAACGATCTTGCCAAAAAAAAATGTCTCCACCACCAATGCCCCCAAGAAATAAAGGGCTCAACAGTCCATTTAACTTTGTAAAATCTCTTCCACACTTTAGAATCACCCTTGTTAAAGCAACAAGTAGTTTGATGTTTGCCCACACAATACTTATAAAACATAAGATTAGCCCAAAGGCTCACTTTAGCATAAAAGTTGTCCCACAACTTGGAGGAAAAAGTATAGGTCAAATTATTCATACTCTTACACCCCAAGGCCCCCTCTTCCAGCACACCACAACACTTGTCCCAAGAGGACCAAATAATTTTAGAATTGTTGCTATACCCCTTTTCAAAAAAATTTATTGAAAAGCCTATTAATCCTGTTGCAACCCGCCTGAGTAGGAAGAAGTGCTTGAAAAATATAAATAGGCAAAGAATAAAGAACACTTCTGATGAGAATTAATCTATCCTGTAAACTCAAAAAATTAGAATCCCAAGAAAAAAACTTGTTCTGCAAAAAAGTAATTAAATCATCAAAAAGAAATGTTTTCTTCCCCCCTAGGTACTTAATAAACAAATGATAGTGCATAAAACTAGTTAAATCTTTTATAGCCAAAATACAACCATTAGGCACTTTCTTGGAGGTAATAAAGTGACAGTTGTGTTTTTTCATAGCGAGACCACTAACAATTTCAAATTGATGAAAAAATCCTTAAATTTAGTACTCCTATTAAGAGAAGCATTTATAAAATGATAAATTCATCAGTAAAACATAAATGTGAGATAGAGAAACCACCCAAAGATCTAAAATAGAGACTAGGAGAATTCTCAAAGAGGTTAGTAAGGCCTCTAGATAAGTACTCAGTAGCAATAATGAAGAGGACAGGAGAGATCAGATCACCGTATCTTAAGCCATGAGAGGATTTAAAAAACCATTGCTTTTAGCATTAACAATGATAGAGAAATGAGTTCACTCAATGTAGTTTCTAATAAGATTGATAAAAACCTAATCAAAATCAACCGCATAATATTATAAAGAAAGTTCCAATCAATGTTGTCATAAGCCTTGGCAATATCAAGTTTGAAAATAATGTTGCCACCTCTCACCCTAACATACAGGTATTGACAAAAGTTTTTGGCCAAAAGAATATTATCGGCAATAGCCCTCCCTTTAACAAAACCCACTTGAAAAGGCAAGATAATTTTAGGCAAACAAGAAGTTAAAAAAATTCATAAGAATTTTAAACAACAATTTATTTAAAAGGTGCAAAGACTAATAGATCTAAATTCATTCCAATTACTAATAGAGTTGCTTTTGAGAATAAGCACAACAGACATAGAAATAAAAAACTTAGGAATATAATTACCAGCAAAAAATCCATAATAGCAAAATAAAGATCATTACTAATAATATGCCAAGATTTCTAAAAGAATTAAGTGGTGAAAGCATCCGGCCCAGCCACAGAGTCGCCATTCATGCCATGAACAATCTCTTTAACTTCCTCTAAGGAGGGTTATATAGAAACTCATTATCCTCTTGAGATATAATATTAGGGATAATATAAGGGTTATCAATATGAGCAGGACTAAAATCTTTATTGAGAATTTTTGAAAATGTTGAACCACTAAATTAGCAATTTCAAAGCCATGATCAGTTAAAGAGTTATCTTCACGATTAATTTTATTAAAGCAATTTTTTGCACCTTTCCTCTTAACCAAAGCATGAAAATTTTTGGTATTAGTATCACCTTCAACAAGGTGTCTTGCAACCTCTTTTTGTTACCAAAGAGCTTCCTCCTGAGCTTGTAATTTAAAAAGACAATCTTTAGCATCCCTCAGTAAACTTAAGTTATCATCGAAAGGAATCAATTGACATATTATCTCAAAAGAGTTGACATTCTCTTTAGCATTAAAAATATTAGAGAAAAGATTTTTAAACACATTATGATTCCACCATATAGAGTTATCCGGATGTAAAGAGGCATGCCAATTTTTCTGAACCAAATCTACCACCTATTTTGAAATTTAAATTGAAAAGGAGAATTATATATCTAGTCTTGAGGTTAATTAACAAGGGAGTGGTCAGAAATGAAAGTTCGTTAGAGATGTTAAGCCCTAAAGAACTGGCCCAAGCTAACCAAGAGGGGGGGGGGGGGGGGGGTGAATTGGTATTTTAAAAATTTCTTTTCACAAAGAATAAAAATCACATAAACCAAAATCACACCACAAAAATAAATGCGGAAATAAAAGTGCGGAAGCAAGAAAACAAGAACACAGAAATTTATAGTGGTTCGGTCAACTTGACCTATGTCCACTCCCCGGAGGCGCCCTCTGAGTATTGCACTACAAACGTGACTCTCCTTTAGCCCCCACAGCTAGGCGGAGAAGCCTTTACAAAGCACCTCCTTTTTGCCACCCCGGCATGGCAGAGAACCTACCTACTTTTGCTTCCTCCTGAAGCTAGCAGAGAACCACAACCAAAAGCTAACTCCTTACCTCTACCGACCCTTCCACGGATGAGAAACTCTAGACGAAGAACAAGTAGAGCGATCCTTGAAGCAACCCTTGTGAATCCCCTCACAAGCTCCCCCTCACAAGATCCTCTCTCTCTCCCTCTCTCTCCTCAAGGCCTTCTCAGGTCAAGGAAGCAGCCAAACGTCTTCCAAAATGTTGACCAAGAGCTCTTAAATAGAAGAGCTTCAAAGGAGCTCATTAATTGCAAGTTGCCGACAATATCGTCCAGGATGATATGGACATCAGCCTGGCCGATCAGAATAAATCTCAGAAGATCGGCCAGAGCATCGCCCTGAATGCAAAAAGGATGATTTAAAATTGGCTTGATCGTCCAGGCTGATCTTACGATCGTCCTGACCAATTAGTTCAAATTAGAGGTAAATCATCCAGAGCATCGCCCTGAAACGAGCTGGCCGATATTTATCGTCCTGAAGTAACTTAAGGTTTTTGAATTGATCATCGTGGCCGATCCTTGCGATCATCCAGGACAATATGATCATATCAATCATCCTATATTACTCCCTTGATTTCCTGATCAATTAAGGCATAATTTTAGAATTTCGTCCAGGCCACAGTATACCTTAATTATCTATGGCGGCAACTTCTTTCTATTTTGAGCTTATCGTCCTGGCCGATACACGTATCATCCAGGCCGATATGTTAATGACGGATGCCTTAATTAAGAATCCTTATTTAGACTTTCTGTTTTAAGCCTGATTGTCTGGGACGATGTAAATATCGTCCTGGACGATATGAGTAAAAATAGAAATTTTATGTCTCTCAAGTGTGTGTGTGTGTAGGGTTACTTAGCATCAGTCTCTTTGACCATTACAAGTAGACTCAAGAAGTGAAAAACAAAAGTACAGACTGACTCAACCCTAAACCTATGCAATCCTGAACTATCTTCGTATGTTCGTCCGATCTTCGATTCCTGAAAAAGTTAGAAGCAACAAGCAGTCCAAGAGAAATAGTGTTTGTCAATCATCAAAACATAAGCCATGAAAATAGATTTGTAATAAGAAAGAGTCTTGCTATGATGCTCAATAGTAATAAAATTAATCCAATAATCATTAAACAACTCCTGATCCAACCGTTGCCATAAATATCCATGGTTCCAAGTAAATTTATTACCAGAGAAATACCCAATCACCATTTAAAACTAAACCAGAACCAGCTAATCACTGCAAGATACCTGAGAAGTAATTCATGCTTTATTCATGATGAATTTGAATTACTTTATCATTTAAAATCAATCACAACTTTTGTATATTTTAAATGTTTGTCACTTTTTGAATTTTTTTCTACTTTAAGGTTTTGTGTGTTATATTTTTTCGTGCTATGTAGTTTTTTTTTATGTTTATATTTTATCATCATTTTTGGTTATATCAAAGGGGGAGTAATTGTTAGGTTTCTTTATGTTTGTCTCATCTTTATTAAATTATTGATTTTACGCATTTTTTTTAAATTTTTAGAGCTTTTTTTCTTTTCCTTCTCTGTTGAATTCTTTTTCAAATTAAAAAAAAAAAAATCTTTAAATTAAAAATAAGCTTAGGAGAAAAGAACATTAACTTACATTTCCAACTAAACATGTTTGTCGTCATTAAAAATTGATAGATTGTTGCAATCCAAGATCCTTAGCTTGTGACTTTGATAATAATATACATTATTTATTGAAATTTTATTTCTTTTAGTATATAAATTGGATATTATTTTTTCTATTGTAAGAACCTAGATCATACGGTACAAACAGTTATGGCCTATTTGAAAATTTATGATTTTTTGAAGCTTTGTACTTAAGAAACTCAATGAAGTCTTTGAAAAAATAATTCATCTCTTGAAAGAACTCTGAGAGAGAATTTCTTGAGGGAGCTTTTAGCTTAGAGAGGGAGAAGGAGAGATTGGGTGTATGGGAGAAGTGTAATGGGTATTCACACGGTTTCTCCAGGAAAGCTTACACCTTGCTTCGTTCTTTGGCCTTAGTGAGTTATAGAGAAGCTTCTAAGTCAGAGTCAAAGATTCTCTACCTTCACCAAGAGGGTGAAAAAGGATTAAAGTTTCACTGCCATCACCTGAAGGGTGAGAAAGATTTCTTGGGTTCTCTACAATCACCAAGAGGGTTAAAATAATTGAAGGTTTGCTTCCATCACAAGAAAGGTGACATAGCTTATGGGTTACCTGCTGCACCGGGTTTAGTGGAAGTGATTTTTTGAAAGGCTTATTTGCCTTGTTGTGGGGGTAGAACGAGAGTCACTATAGTGTTAGATCAATACCTTTAGAGGACTTTCGGGAGTAGACATATGTCAAGGTTGACCGAACAACTATAAAATTTCTAGTGTGCTCTTTTTAATTTATTTGTCTTTTTTCTATTTTTAATTTTTGTACTTTAAATTTTTTGCAAAAATTCTCAATGCAAGCTACAAATAGTTTTATTTGTGTTAGAAAAAATTTCATATTCTACTAAATTTATTTGTTCTTCAAAATTTTAGAAATATATATTACTTATTATTTACTTTAAAAGATATTCTACTTGTTTTAGCTATTCATCTAGGTTTATTTGTTAAAAATGATTATCTTACCTAAAACAAAAAAAAAAGAGGTTTTGTTATATTATTTTTAGAAGTACCAATTCACCCCCCCCCCCTCCCCTCTCTCTCTTTTTGCTCCTAGAGATAGTTCAACGAGGCCTTATAACCTCCCCAAACTTTAAAACTATTTGCTTCATTCTACCCATGTGATAATTGATAATTAAAATTATGTAAGAGCATTCTAATTTCCCTAATTAAATAAAATAGCTCATGATTAGAAGTATGAAAATAATGCTTCTATAATATTTTAATCAAAAGCATTGCATCTATTGTAATGAAAATATTTATAATATTCAAAGCTAAACAAAGATTGAGACCATAACAAAGTGCTTTAAACTTAACATAAAAAATAAAATAGGTAGAAAGGGGGCCATCAAAAGCAAGAATGACATCCTCCAAATGATTTCTAATGATACCACCATAGACACAATATTCCAATTTCATAGAACCATCAAAACTGAGCTTAACAAATGGGCACTTAGGCTTGAGCTAAAATAGAAATATAGAGTTATGAGATTCATCCCACAAAGCAAATTTCAAACCAAAATTTGAAGCCACTCAAGACCAACCTTTGAAATTTTTAATACTTATAAGCTTAAAAATGAAAAGAAGACATACTTTATCCTTAATCCTAGAAATCACTCTTCTATGATAAATGCTTAAATTTATGTTAATTAATTAAATCTTTCATATAGAAGGAACATAGGGCATTGTAATTAATGAGCTGAATAATTTAACATATCAAGGGGGTTTTCACCATGGGTCAAGGATGGCATAAAGTTCAATCCCTAAAAATTTCAAGGGATTTAAACACAAGCTTGACTTTTAATGATTTTATGTAATTAAATTTTAATTGAACCCTAAGTTTGAAATAGTGTGATTTTTGTTAAAATTCCAAATAAATTTTAATTTTAATCATATTTTCCTTGATTACATGCTTAATTATTTGATCAATGTAATTTATTTTTGTATTTTTAACAATTTATTGAATTAATTACGAATTTTACAAATTTATAATATAAAATTAGGGCTTATTTTAGGATTTGTTAATTTAATGAGTTAATGAACACTAATTTCCACCAAATTTAAACCTATCTTTTAAAATGTCTATAAGCTTATTATGTTTTAGTTTAATGTAAATTGGATGTTTAATAGATCTAAATAGTTTCAATAAAAGGTGTCTAACCCATATAAAATCTGATAAAATCCACACAAAATTTAAAGCCTAGTTCTCTATGGATTGTCTATAATGAGTTTCCAAAGATTTGGGTCAAACTCTTACTCATATGTTTAAATGTTTAATTCAAGTGAGTGGGGATTTTAAATTAACTTAAGAAAATTGTAGGATGTGTATAACATCCCATAATACTCCTCAGACAAAATTGAGAATCAATTTATGTGTAGATAGGATGAGTTATGAAAAATAGTAAAGCATGCAATTCCCTACACCACTAGGCCATCTTTCATTCTTTTATTTAAATAGTTCCTTTCATTCCCTTTATTGTATTCATCATCAAAATGTTTATTATGTGGACCCCAAGCTAGAGGAAGCATATAGAAGTCCAACACCAGCTCCAACACAAACACCTCTACACCAGCCCTCTCTATATTAGACACTAACTGAAAGATTTGATTAGTGGGAGACTCACTTTGACGCATACATCACCAATCAACACCAATAGCATGCGAGTGATATGGCATAGTTTGGAGAGCAGTTTACATTGATTCATCGATACTTTCTACCACCACCATTTCCACCATATCCTGATTAGGGACCCTCTTATTTTAAGCTTATCTTATTTTAGTTTGTTTCTTTGTTATTTTTTTCTTTTCATTGTCATATTTGTTTTGACTTGATGTTTGGCTTAGTTATTCCTCCATTTTGGTGATGTCAAAAGGGGGAGTAGATTATTATTGTAGGTTATAATTTCTACTTTATTATAACTATTTTTATTTATTTATTTCCTTTCCATATTTTTATATTTTTCTATTTCTTTTAATTTATTATTTAATAAAAAATTTCCCTATTTTCTAAAAACTTAACTAAAGGGAGCTTAGGATATAACAAAATTAATTTGAAATTTATAACTAATACTATTTGCAATCATAAAAAAGGGAGAGATTATTATATATCTAGATCCAGTCTTATTATTTTGATGATAACAAATATCATTGGACTATTTACTTTGTTATCTCCTATTGTTGTTATTATTGCATATTTATTTCTTGTGCACTAACATTTTAGGTCCACCATACACCACGCAAAGCTATAACCTCAAGATAAGGTAGAATAGGGTTAAGTGTCTTAAAGAGTCTATATTTCTACTTTTATTTATTTCTATAATTCTTGAGTCAAAGTCATGTATTTGGTGGATGCACAATTTGGTGACCATGCACATACATACTTAAGAGAGTGAGATAGTAAGAAAATTAAAAGTTTAATATTATAAACTAATCGTACTATATAATCCAGATCATACTATTTGATTAGCTATTCAAAAAAACATAATAACTACTAATTACATAATTAAAGATGTTTAAAATAATTATAATTTATGATCTAAATTGTACATGATGATCAGTTGAAATAAATATATCAGTCATAAATCATAATTAAGGAAATATTTTAAAATTAAAATTTTGAACTATTGTACTATATAATAGGTATCATACTTTACAATATAATAAAATCTTACCTAAATTTATCATATAATTAGGGGATCAAATTTGGTTTAATTGACCCAGTCAGATCGTGTTATACGATTTGAGTAATCATACTATATGACCCAATATTTGGATGGGATGATATTTATTTTCCACCAATAATTTTGGGATGATAATCCATTTCAATTAAATAATTCATTCTAGATGATGCATTATATTGTACTGAACAATCAGCTCAAATACTTTAATTATTTATACAACGCCTTACTATTTATACAATACTAATAGGGCTATGTGATCTAATTTTATTGTGCGATCGTGGGTCATATTATATGATCATTGATTATATTATACGATCAATATTAATAGAATAGAATTATTAGGGAGTTTTTGAAGCATCGTATTTAAGCTCTCTTCATGGACTTATTTCAAGTCTTTAGCAGTTGTGTTTTTAGGAGAGAGAGCTTGTAGAAGAGATCTTGGAGATATTTGTTAAAAATAAAGGATAGTTTATATGAGAGGGAGAAGGGATGTGTGGGGTTTTCATGTCATTGCTCTAAGAAATCTTCTGCCTTATTTCCGCTAGGTTTCTTTCTTGGTTTCTTGAGTGTCTCTGGAAAGAATATCATCAACCCCAAAATTGTCGAGGTATTGTGCCTTCACAAGAATGGTGAACAAGGAGTGCAAGGTTCTGTTCCTTGTCTAGAAAGGTGAAAAAGAGGTCAATATTTTCTACCACATCGGGTTGGTGAAAAGATTGTAAGGGCTTCTCCGCCTAGCTATGGGGGCTAAAGGAGAGACACTAAAGTTTTAGTGCAATAATTGAATAGGAGGAATCCAAGGAGTGGGCATAGGTCATTATTTGATCAAGCCACTATAAAATTTTATAGGTTAATTCTTATTTTAATTTTATGCACTTTATTTTTTTGCAATTTTTTCTTAAAAATTGCATGTTAAAAATTTATGGTCAATGTTATATTACTTTGATTAAACTAGCATGGACATTATTATATCTTTTGATAAGTTTATTAGCTTTTACATCGGGTGATAGTATTGTATGCTTTTTTAAGTTATCAAAAATCCAAAAATATATTTTTGTATTTAATGTTTTTTTAAAAAAACTATCAATTCACCCCCCCCCCCTCCTCTTAGTGTGTTCACCAAAGATTAACATCTTACATCAAAATTTTAATTTCTGTAAGTAGTAGGCCCATAAGATCCTTACCTAGTAACACTAAAGTTATTCCTAAAAAGAAGGAAAGAGATATCATTGACACCCAATTAAAGGGTAGCAATCATCCACCATAGCCAAATGGAAAATCTAGGCAAGCCTGGCTGAAGATTATAAACATAGAATTACTTGGGAGGCAACCCAACCTTAGGTCTAGTCAGTTATCCAGTCTAACTAAAGACTATAAACTTAGCTCTTTTAGGGAGGCAACCTTATCCCTTAGATTAGGTTCTGATTAATTTGCTACAAAAATAAATCTAAGAAAGAGAAGAGAGAGAAACACGACATCATATATTTAAATGTTGCAATGCCTAGATGGGCCTTCATGATTAAAATTTTCAAAATTTCTTCCCACTCAAATCTGTAAACCTATTAGAAGGACGTTCATTTCTTTGTACTTACTTAACCTTTAGTGAGAACCTTGCTTTCTTCTCTTAGAAATTCTATCCTAAGTGATGTTAAGGATCAGACATAAACCCTCTTCTTGAAAAACAAAAAAGAAGATCTTACAAAAAAAAAAAAAGGATTCCTTTTCACTTCCCCACATACAAAGTTATGGCATTATCAATAAGTTGCATGAATTTAAAGATGAGTTGCAAGAAGATAAGAAGAAATATATAGCAAAAGAGAGGAAGATGCATGATTGTTGAGTTTTTTTTGTATAATATTTTTTCAGAGCAAGATGTCATGCTACTTGATTATAAGGAGAAGTATTGTCATGAAAAAAAATAACTAGATGGAGCGGCCCTTATACTACCATTAGAATTTTTTTTAATAATGGTGTCATAATCTGGATTAAAAAAAAAAACTTTACAAATTATCAAAGCCAACATGTAGAAATTAAAACCTTGTGGTTTTGAAAAGTGAAGAGTTCTTAGGAAAGTGTTTGCATATTTCTTTCTATGGTATGTGTTTTATAAAGAAGAAGGTACTTATGGGAGATATTGGCATGTTTTTTATTCTTAATTAAAAATTTTGGCTTGGAAAGCCCTTGTTGAACTTTGGGCACCTTGTGTATTATTTATCGTGTATCTGTGTTATATTTAATGTTATGTTATGTCATGTTCTATATTCAACATATGTTTTATGTGCCTTTATAATTTTATAAAATCTTGGTTTGTACTGTTGGTTTATGTGTTTTATTTACATATTAGCAAATTCCCTTCATAAATGAAATGTTATTGTCCTCGAATTATTTTTATATTCTAATTATTTAACTAACCTTTATAGAAATTTTAATTAACATTTATGTAAAAGTATGATAATAATAAAATGCTAGAATGTTAGATCCTAGTTTGAATAAACTTTTTTATACTTCATAGGTTAAAAAAAACTAATACTTAACTTATTCAATCATTTGAGTTATTATCTTAATTTGAATTTGTAAGCTATATATTTATGAAATTAACTTTTTTAATCATATAATGAATAATTAGTATTAAAGATTAGATATGAGTAGATTGAAATTTTAAATAAAAGATTACCAGAAGATGGAATTATTAATCTCATTATGTCCTTACATTAAACTCATTAATATTGTATGAACGTCTAAAGTAAAATTTGATATTCAAAATTATTAATAATATACTACACAAAAGAAAAATAAAATGAACTATAAAGTAGATCTCAAAGAAAATAAAAAGAAAAAGGAAAGAATCAAAAGAAAGAGATGAGTACATTCAAAAATTTGTATTAATAAAAGTTTAAGTTTGGAAATATAGTCTTATAAATAAAAAATAAGATGGCAGAGCTAATATAAGGAATGGTGAACTAGTGAAAGTATAATTTTAACTACCATCATATCTAATTGTTAAAACTAAATTATTCACTTCAGCAATTAAAAGTTAATGATTAAATCTATAACTTATAATATTAAATTGGGCTGTAACTAGAATAATTGATTAGTTTAACTAATAGTTTTTCTCTAAACTAGAAGTATAGTCTTGTTCATTTTCACTGATTCTATTTATGTATATTCCATATTTTAGTAATTTTAAATAATCACTTTTATTCTTCATAATCACTTAATTAGGATTAGAAATTTTATTTTCTTTAGGACAAACTAGAGTTTAAGCTGTGGAGGATTTGATGAGTGTAAATAGTATTATATTTTATAGGTTCAATTACAAGTGAACCCATGTTGTTTTAGATGTGGTATGATGGAAAAATATAGGAAAGAAATAAAATTTCAAGTATCATATAGCACCGCAGTGTTGGACACTACACTGCCACGGTTCCATCATTAACACCACCAAAGCGCCCAATATACCCAGTCTCTATTTAACCATGACACAACATCAGAGGAGTCAACATTGCAAAGCCCAATCTATGTCTACACAATGTCATGGTGCAAATTTCCAGTGTCACCAAACTGAGGGGTGTTCCACAAGGATGCTACAGCACTCAAATGCTAGCATCGCTGCAGTGCTATAATTATAATCAACTTGGACATGATATTCTAGTGAAGCTATGCATAAATTCATCAAATAATAGGTCCACATAGCAGGCATCATAGAGGAGGAAATTCTTGAATGTTGTGACTTTATTTATTTTATTACTGTAGTGATGTAAGTATCAAGAGTGCTTCAATGCAAGAGTCAATTATTATTATTATTTTTTTTGTAAATAGTCCATTTTTAATGTTAGTAGGAGAGTTTAGTCACTTAATTATTTTAGACTTCATAATTCTTCTTTATAATTTCCTTAGGAGTGATAACTAATGGAATTCATGGAGCACTACATCCACTTCATAAGAGTGTTTGGCTAATATTTGTGAAAATAATTTTATAAGTTCAAGGAGGAGTGTAGAGGAGATTATTGAACTTATCCAGTGATATATTTTCTGCTATATTTTCTTTCTTTTGTGTAATTAACAAAAATAAGTTTTCTTCACTTATTCTTCATTTCTGGCTAGATCATCTTTTTTATGGATGGATGTTGTATATGGAATGTAAAGTATTAATGAATTCTCTTCATCAATAAATTAAAGGTATTTCAATATATCAGGTCTTCATTTAATGTGCATAGTGGCCATATGTGTAGTTAATATCAAGTGCAATATGGAGCCTAGGAATAAGAAAGCAGGCAGAACCAGGTATATTGGACTGGTATGATGCAAGCAAAGACATAGTGCTTGACATATATAAAATTTATAGGGATGAATTGTAATGAGGGGGTTTTAAATATGCATGCATTACATACTCTTTTAAGGTTTTCATAGGGTAATAAACTATGGGAGTTTAGAGTAGCGTTGAGGTTGGAGGTTTAATCTATCCTTTGTCTCTTCGTGCTCGATTGATCGATCGATAATGCATATGTTCTGAATAGAATCAATATATAAGAGAATCATTAGAAAACATATTGTATTTACATTCAATCTATCTATAACATTTTATCAAAATAGTGTTTCATTAATTTTTTTAATTTTAAATTAAGAGATTGAGTCTCCACCAAAACTTTGTTTATTGAGTAGAATAATTATTGTAATTGTAGTAGATAGTACAAGTATTTACAAGTAAACAATTTTCTTCATGGGATCAACACTACTATATCACTATATAACTTGATTTAACATATATACTTGCATATATTAAGTGGGTTCTTACAATTTTTATTTCAAAGAAAACATAAGCATTGTTTAGGGATTGATAGAACCATAAATTATTTTCACAATTCTTTAGATTACTCCACCACCCCATCAATATTTTTTTGTAAAATATAAAGAACAATATTATTAGAAAAAACTAAGAAAGGAAAATTACAACTAAGTTATAGCTAGCCTATCACAATCTTCCTTCACTAATAAAGTAAAAAGTGAAGGAAGATTACTATGGAAAATGTCCCAAAAGAAACTACCACTAAGAGCATAGGTTGCATAATAATTTGCAACCATATTCTCATTTATAGAAGTAAAATTAAAAATAATACGCTTAAAATCATATAAAAAGATAAATCTAGAGAATTACACTTTGCATTATTGGGATTCATGACTCCTAATTTGAGCTTTTGATGATGACAAATAATATCGTCTAAATATGTATTCATTGAATATCATTTGATTTCTGTTATTGCCTATGAGTACTAACATTATATGAAGATCACAAATTAATCAGGATAATAGAAAGACTAAAGACTGGGTAGAGTAGGAGTGTGAGTCTAAAAGAATGTAATTTTTTATTTGTTTTATTTTTCTTTTCTTGAGTTTGGCCATAAACTATAGGTAAGTTTGAGCAACCATGCACAAATATGGGAGGAGAGGGTTTTAAAAGTAAAAATATAGATTTTCTTTCTCTATTGATCATACTGTATGATTTTATATCGTACTGTACGATCCTATATTGTAAAATGATTTATGTGAATAGATCGTATTGTACGAACCCTATCATACTAGATGATGTGTTACTAATCAAAAACCCTAGCCATCAAAATAACCTAAGTTTTTTCAGTCGTTCATACTGTAAGAAGCAATTCATACTATATGATTTATTTTAAATACTTACTTAAAATTAACCCGTGATTACTGGAATAAATCAAGGCTTAATCACTGATTGGTAATCGTACGGTACAAACACGTTTATACTATACGATGAACAGAGATGATTTTTTATCATCCCGGATATCATCCTGGGTGATCTCTTATTTTTGACTCATCATACTGTACGATGTATATTGTACCATATGATGAACAGAGGATGATTTAGGATTGTCTTGAATATCTTCCTGACAGATCCCTTGATTTATTCTAATCATACGGTATGACATTGATCATACTATACGATGTACATAGATGATTTAGTATCGTCTTGGCTATTGTCCTGAACAAACAGAAGTGTTTGGACTCATATCGTACGATGTGGTATCATACTTTACGATTATATTTGAATTGTTCGTAAACCTTCATATTAGGATGAAACCTTTTTATACATATCATATTGTACAATGTGAAATCATATTGTACGATAATAACGACTACTTTGAATATTTCAGGGATTTTGGAGCCTGTTTTATGTATCAAATTAGTAATCTTTTTGAGAGAGACAGAACGAGGGGAATGTGATTAGAGAGGGAATCCTAAGGGAGAGAGCTCTTGAGAAGTTTTTAGGGTTTGAGAGAGGAAGGAGAAGGTGAGCTTTGTGAGGGAGAAGAGGTGTGAGGGAGATCACACGGTTGCTCTATTCTTGCTGTATCTTGCTCCTCCTATGGCCCGAGAAGAACTTGTGGGAGGCTCTCTAAGGGGGAGACTCTTCTACCTCCGTGACCTCGAAGGTACTCTGCCTTCTCCAGGAGGGAGAAAAATGAGAAGGAACTCTACAATCGCCAGGAGGGTGAAAACAGCACTTGGCACTCCGCCACACCTAGTTGGTGAAAGTGGGTCTTGTAAGGGCTTCTCCGCCTTGCCGAGGGGGGCAAAAGGAGCGCTATAGTTTATAGTGAAATTCGAGGAGCGGAGGACTCCAGGGAGTGGATGTAGGTCATGGTTTGACCGAACCACTATAAAATTTTGGTGTGCTTTTTCCTTATCATTTTTTATTATTTGCTTGCACTTTATTTTCATAATATTTTCTTAGTGAAAATTCTGAAAGAAAAAAAAAGGGATTTCATTATTGCACATTGAGTTAAATTGTTTGTCTTCATAGAAGTTAAAGTTTCATGTAAAAAATTTAAAAACAACAAAAAATAGAACTCCTGGTTAGGTTTTTAATTATTTCTACAAAGGATTCACAAATCACCTCCCATCTTCTCAATCTAGTAATTTCATGCATTTAATCGAAATTGAGAAGTTAAAGAATTTTGAAAAAGCTTGATCACATTGATGTTGTCTCCTTCTATCCAAATGCATTCAGAATCATTCATCCTTTTTTCAAGTATATCTTTAATAGTATGGATAGCAAAAATTTCATGTTGAGCAATATCCCAATGAAAAAACTTCTTTAAAAAAAATTGAGATGAATCAACCTCTTTCATCTGTTATAATTCCTCTAATACCCACACCATTATTATTAAGCAATGAAGCATCAATGTTTATTTTAATCCATTTTGGAGGTAGGGGGTGCCAACGATATCTTTTTGGTTCATAGAACTAGTTAACAACCCAGTTATCCAGAATAGGATTTAAGAAAAGGCTCAATAGAGATGGATAAAATTTCTGATGCAATAAATATAGGTGAAGCAAATATTTTTCCATGCTTAAAAGAATTCCTATCTTCTCAATTATAAAAAATAGAGCAATAAATTCAAGCCATAACAGAACTCTTAATAGATACAAGTTGAAGATGGTACCTCATATTCAAGACTTAAAGAATGCGATGGATACCAATTCAGATTTTCTAAGAACTTCAAAATTTTAAATCAGCTTTTTGCAAGAAATAGAAATATGCATAATATCTTCTTCTCCATACAACCTCTCGAACAAAGCTTGGAATTCTACATCTTCTATAAGAAAGCTAACTATTTGTTGGAAGAGCATTTCCTCCAATTATCCACCAAAAAATTAGACTTATGGGTTGCAACTTGAGCTTCTTCAGCTAACTAAAATCATTAGATTCACAATATTTGAAATTTTCTTCAAATGCCAAAGCTACTATCGATCTTCCTGAATGCTAATGAATTAGCTACATGCTATATTTTGAGTGATTTTTTAAGGAGTTTAATTTACTTTATAATGTTCATCAGCTCTTTCCAAAAAGATTCTTCAAAAAAATTGTAATTAAAATAACCCTTTTCATTCAGCAATGCATCAACTAAACACCTCTCTATAAAGTTAACATTAACATATGTCGGCCAAGCAGAAATTGCCTTTTCACTGATCGAAACATCATTTACAATGTTGAAGCTTTTTTCCATTTCCAATTCTCCATCTTAATGTAGTCTTTAAGTTCTTTGCACCACCAAAAATGATTTTTTAAGTTCCTGAAAATCTTCTTTGAGGTGAAGACCAAATATTGATACCATATTTAATATAATGCATTCCTAGCTTTCCAATATCTTTATGGAAAAGAAAATTTCTACAATGCTTATCCAATACTTCAAGAATTCCTTTAGGCACTAGAGAATGAGTCATAAAATATGTTAGAAGATAAAGAAGAGAAGAGTTTATTAAAGAAACTCTTCTAGCAAGCGATAAGAATCTACTTCCCCAAGAATTTATCTTATGTATGAAATGCATAATAAGAATTTCAAAATCCAAAGACATTTTCCTTTATAAGATAGAATAAAGACCAAGATAATGCAATTCATTTACAAGTCTAAATCCACATTGCTTTGAAATCTTTAATTTTCTTCTCTTATGCATCTTCTTTGAACAAAGAATCATTTATTTTCAAAAATTAATTCTTTGACCAGTCCAAGAGTGATAATTAGATAAAATACTTGTAATGAGGTTCATAAATTAAGATTTGCTTCAGCTAGAATAAAAAATCATCAGCATATAGTTAATGTGATATTCTCTCAGAATTATAAGAAATATTGATCCCAATTTCAATCCTACTTTGACGAAAAATCTTTGGAAAGTAATTTAAAGCATAGGATGAAAAGAAAGGAGGATAAAGGGTAACCTTGTCTAAAACCACATTCATCCTTTATCTAATTTGACAATTGACCATTAATAAGAATTGAAAATTTTGGAGAAGTAACACATGGCATGACCAAATTTATGAATTTATAATGAAAATTCAAAATAACCATAACTTGATTTAAAGTTTTCCAACACAAGTTTTCTTAACCTTGTACCATATCAATGTTTAAAGCAATGAACCCTTTTTTGGAAGAGTGGAATCTAAATTTATGGAAAATATCTTGAGCTAAAAAGTAATGATTATAAATAGATTTATTTGGAACATACGCCACTTACTCTTCATAAATAACTCTATGCAAAATAATCTTAAGTCTATTAAGAAACATTTTTGCAACAATCTTTTAAGTAGTTTGACAAAGGTTGATAGGTCTATATTTTTGTGGTTCACATGCATTTTCAACTTTGGGAATAAGTAGTACAAAAGAATCTTTCTAATTAGAAGGCATAGAACTTGATTTATAAAAGCATATACATCATTCCTCATTCCAAACATCAAGGAAAATAATCTCCCAATAGAATTTGAAGAAAGAAGGCGAAATACCATCAACACTAGGCGATTTCTTCTAACCCATCTGAAAAATTGTTCATTTCATCTTATCTTTAACAAATTCGGCTTCCATGAATTGATGAAGAATAGATTCAATCTTGTTATCATCATTGAAAGATGGACAATAACTAAAGGAGCACTTCCTTGATATCCACTTATTATTAAAAAAAATTAGGTAAACACATCAGCAATACAACAGAAGTCTTCAGATTTATGCCCATCCAGTAACTTGGCTCTAACAATCCTACTATAATTCCTCCTAACATACAAAAATATGTGGAAGAAATGAGAATTAGAATAATCATATTCTAACTAATTTTCTTTGGCTCTTTGCCTCCACCATCTCACTATTATAGCTTGAGTTTAGTTAAGTTCTTTGACCTTAATTCTTAGTTCAAGGAGCTCCATATTTGAGAGAAAAGAATTGGCTTTTTAACTTGTAAAAATATAATTATGTCATTAAGAGATGAATTAAGCGAAGATAATTCTTTGATTTTACTCCTACTCCAAAAATATAGTGATTTGAGAGTTCTAGATAACTTCCTTCAAAGAATATCTACTGGAGAACCAAAGTCTTTCTTCTTCCAAGAATTTGATACAATGTGCCAAGTGGCCAGATAAGAAGTCCACACATTTTCAAATCTTAAAAGTCTTTGGTTCTTAAAAGTCTTATTACTCAAAGAAATGGTCAATCAATGATGATCTAAGAATTTATGTGCTAGATGATTGGTGACAACAAATAGAATAAATAAAGGGAAGAATAATTTAAGAAATTATATTAAGTCCTTACCAAATTCTAAATACACCATCTTTGTTATCTCACCAGATTTAATGAGGCCCAACAAATGATAAATCAAGAAAATAATTTTGAGATATAAAATCTTTCATTTCTTGAGGACCAAACTTGATAGTAAGACCTTTTCCTCCTTTTTTATCATGCTTAGATAAGATGCAATTGAACTCTCCTCCAATAAAATAAAGTTCTTTGACACATAAAAAATCTTTTAAAGAATGTCATAATAACCTCCTTTCATGAACATCTTTATTACTATAAACAATACTAATTTTATAAGATAAATAATTAGGAAGAACAAGAATTCCTAAAATACATTGAGATGAGGAAAAAAATATTGAAAAATTGGCAATCTTATATTTCCACAAGGCTAAAATACCTCCAAATTTTCCTAAAGTAGGTAAATGAAAAGAATTCCAATCCATACCAATAATCTTATTGATATCACTCCTATCCAAAACTTTAACTTTGGTTTCTAATAAACCAATAAAAAAATATAATGTTGATTGATTAAATTTTTCAAATGGAAACCCAGTTGCTTCATACAGGCTCTCCTACAATTCCAAAAGAGAAATGAATTCATTACTTAAACCTCTTATAGAAACCACTTTAATAGGTCCTAATTGCTTGAATTCTCTACTAAGATTGGACTTCAAGCTTGAAGATTTAGAATTTACAGATAATTCTAATTGTTCAAATTACATACATGCTCAGTCTGCTTAACCTTATTTGTATCTTTAGAAATTATTACAATATATGGAGTTAGAACTTCATCTTTAACTCCATCATTCAAGTTGTCTAGAAATGAGTTTGGTCTTGCTTCATTAGTTGGAATGGCTACAATACTTTGCTCTGATACTAAATTTGAATGGGCCTCATTTATTGGGTTAGCTTCTTTTGTTCAATAAGGACCATTAACCAGAACATCTACATTCACAAAAATCTCACAAGCAGGTTCATTATCCTTTTTAATATTGATTTCTTTAAGGGGAGAAAATAATGGAGCTAGATGCTGGAAAATTGCTTTTAACCTTGTTGTAAACCTGATCCAAGCACTATGATTTTGAATATAACAAATATTCTTGTGTCTGTTTTTGCTTTCGCCTGTCTCTATGATATTTTGTTTTGTTTTATATATACTATTTCAAAAAATCATTCCACCATTCACTTGTAATTCTGATTAACTCAAGACTACATATACTAGGGTTACAATCTGTAATTTTCAATTTATTCTATATTTTTACTTTTCAAGTCGTATCATTTAATTAGGTGGATATCTTTACTAAGTAATGTTCCACACACACAGGAGGATGGAGTAAAATGACTTTGAGAGTGTTTATTTTTTATGTACTTTATCTTGTATGATTTTGATTTTGTATTGTATGACTTTGTTTTGTACTGCATGATTTAAATTTGTACTATACGATCTATTTTGCTATGTAAAAACCCTAGTCACAAGAGGTTAAGAAAGATAATAATTATTCTGATTATACTACATGATTTATATCATATTGTATGCTCTAATTAAAATATTTCTTAATAAATCTCAGGACATCAGACAATAAAATCATGGATAATTACTATGACCGATCATAATGTATGATACAATTCATACTGTATGATTTTTTGTGTATATAATTGGTCATTCCAGAGTTTGTACCAAACTAAATCTATGATTTTTTCACTGGTTGTAATAGAAGACAGATCTCTTAAAAATTAGGATTTTTTTAAGCCCATTACTTAATGTTTTCTATTACTCTTATTAGAGACTCTAGGAGAAAGAGCCTTGAGGGAGAGAAGTAGAGCTTTATAAGATAAGAGAGGGAGATTTTGCGAGGGATAAGTTTTGAGGTGATTCACAAGGTTGCTCCAAAAAAGAATATTGTCTGGTATCTACAAGCATCTACCTTGATTATTTGTGGCTTTCGAGAAGAAGTTCTTCAACAAAGATCATGGTTCTCTGTGTTGCAACCCATGACACCGAGTTTGAGATTTTGATGATGACAAATAATGTCGTCTGAATTATCTATTCATTGAATATTATTTTGTTTGCTATTGTCCATGAGTACTAACATTTCAGGAAGATCACAAGCTACTAGGACGACAGGAAGACTCAAGAATGGGTAGATTAGGAGTATGAGTATGACAATGTATTTTGTTATTTATTTTAATTTTATTTTCTTGAGTCTGACCACAAAATGCATAAAAGTCTGAGCAACCATGCACACACATAAGGGGAGAGGGTTTTTAAAAGAAAATTTTGGAGATTTTCTCTCTGTAGATTGTACTGTACGAAGTTATTTCATATAGTATGATATGAGCTTGTAGGACGATTCTATGAATAGATCATATCGTATGAATAAAAATTGTACTGTACGATATGTTTAAATCCAAAACCCTAGCCGTCAAATTAACTTAAGTTTTTCTCCGTCGTTTGTACTGTATGAAGTATTTCGTACTGTACAATTTATTTTAAATACTTACTTAAATTAACCCGTGATTAGTGGAATAATTCAAGGCTTAATTTCAAATTGAATACCATACTGTACAAACCAGTTCTTACAATATGATGAATAAAGATGAATTCCGATCTTCCCAAAGATCATCCTGGATGATCCATTATTTTTGCCTCATCGTACAATACAATGTAGATCATACTATACGATGATCATAGATGACTCTTGATTGTCCTGGAATTCATCCTGGGCGATACCATGATTTTGACCATTCATACTGTACCATATGTATCGTACAATATGATGAACAGAGAAGACATTTGATTGTCCCAGCTATCATCCTGTACGATCAGTAATGTTGAGGATCCTACCGTATGATTCATTATCATACTATATGACTGATTTTGAACTGTTCGTACATCTTCATATCAGGAAGAAACTTGGTATACATATCATACTATACGGTTAGAAATTGTACTGTATGATAGTAATGGCTACTTTGAAATTTCAGGGATTTTGGAGCCCGTTTTTAGGTGTCAAAATAGTTATATTTTGAGTGTGTGAATCAGAGAGGAGAACGTGGTTGGAGAGGGATTCCAAGGGAGAGAGCTCTTGATAAGTTCTTTAGGGTTTAAGAGAGGAAGGAGAAGGTGAGGGTTTTGAGGGAGAAGAGGTGTGAGGGAGATCACACGGTTGCTCCGAACTTGCTGCATCATGCTCCTCCTGTGGCCCTAGAAGAATTTGTGAGAGGATCTCCAAGGGGAAGGATCTTCTACATCCGTGACCGCGAGGTAATAGCCTTCTCCAGGAGGGAGAAAAATGAGAAGGTTCTCTGTCATCGCTAGGAGGGTGAAAACAGAGTTTGGCACTTCGCCACGTCGGGTTGGTGAAAGGGAGTATTGTAAGGGCTTCTCCACCTTGCCAAGGGGGGCAAAAGGAGAGCTATTGCTTATAGTGAAATTCCTGGAGCGGAGGACTCTGGGGAGTGGTCGTAGATCATGGTTTGACCGAATCACTATAAAAATTCAGTGTGCTTTTTCCTTATCATTTTTATTCTTGTGTGCATTTTTCATTTTCAGTATATTTGCTTGGTGAAATATTTTGATTGAACAGGATTCCATTGTTGCACTTTATTTTCTTGTTAAAACCTTAAAAATATAAAAAATATTAGAACTCCCATTTAGGTTTTATTTATTGCTATAAATCTTTCACAATTCACCCCCTCTTGTCCAAATAGTAATTTCAATCTGACCAGAGTCATGGTTCTCCAACCATCACCTTGAGCATGAAAATATCGTTGAGGTTCTCTATCTATAAAAGAGCAAAGGTTCTATGTTGCATTGAAGTGGTGAAATAGCATCTGTACAGGCTTCTCCACCTTATTGTTTACTATTATTTAGTACAATACTTTGAGAGGGAGTCTCCAAGAAGTGGACATATATCAAGTTTCCCTAACTACTATAAATTTTGGTGTGTTCATTCCTTTTATTATTTTTGCACTTTTAATTCATGCACTTTATTTTTTGTGATTATCTATGTGGTTGAAAACTCTGATTTATCTTTTTACAAAATTTACTTATTTTTATATATACTGTGTCAATTACCGTGTGTAGTTTAAAAATGTTTTAAATAATTTATTTTTTCCTAAAAAATTTTAAATATCCAATTCACCCCCCTGGTTATCCTCGGGCTAATTCTTTAGGGTTTAATATCCCTCACAAACTTTCAAGTGATATCAGAGTGGGATTTGAAAATTAAGTTTTTGAAAATATTTGAAAATTGATTAACTGCTAACTTTGGTAATCATAATGTTGTGGAAGGATAATAAATCACACAACCAACTTTATTTGATAATATACCTTTTGATTTTTAGAAAATTTGCATGTCTACTTTCTTATAATCAATTGATTATTGCATGTGGATGTTAGTTTAAGAAGGATATTCTGCACCCTTTAGATTAGTAAATGGAATTAACACTGGGCTGCCTTTTTTTTTTAATTGGAGTTTAGAAGATAGAAATTTAGTCCAACTTAATACTAAATGTTTGAATTATTTCTTTTGTGCATTGAAATCTAAATATTACATGTGTGTATACACTTGTACTGGTGGTAAAGAAATTTGGGATAGATTATACATTACTTAAGAAGGAACAAGTGAAGTGAAGCAATCTAGATTGAATATTCTACTTCATGATTATGAACTCTTTTGCATGAAACCTAGTGAATCCTCTCTGAAATATATACTAAGTATACACAAATCATCAAATCCCTGTATGGTTTAGGTAAAGAACTATCAAGTTATGAATAAGTCAATAAGATCTTTTATTGTCTACCTAGTTCATATGATGCCAAAGTAATTACTCTTTTAGAATCTAAGGATTTAAATGTTTATTATATTAAAAACCTACTTGAATCGCTAATCACCTTTGAACAAGGCATGAGCCTAAGGCAATCTAATGCAGGAGAAAGAAATAAAGAGAAATTAGTAGCCTTAAAGGCTAATGATTTAGATAGTTCCTCTGATGGAAGAGATGGAAAAATTGCACTGATGAATCGATAGTTCAAAAGATTTTTAAGGAAAAACCAAAAGAATCATCATCAGCAGAGTAGTAAAGATAAGAATTATAAAAATTTTAAAGGTTCTAATGATATTGTTTGTCCTGAATATAAGAAACCAAGACATGTTAACACTAATTGCCCAAATCTTAAAGGTCACCAAAATAAGGAGAATGTTGAAGAAAACGAAAAGTCCTATAAAGTCAAGAGAATATCTTAAAAAGCATTTTTAATCGACTCAGCTTCATATTTATCTGGAGAAGAAGTAGAAGAGGAGGTGACAAATCTGTACATAATAGTAAACAACTATCTTAATCAGTCTGATCAAGATGAGGTATGTCAACTTTCATATAATGAATTATTTGATGTTTCAAAAAAGATTCATGATTCTTATAAGAAATTGAAGAAGAAGAATGCAAGCTTAAAAATTAAATGCTTAGTTCTACAAAAAAAAAGAAAAAGAAGTGCTCAGACAAGATAGTTTTGATTTAGATAAGGATCATATGACTTTACTGGATGAGTTTGATGAATTGAAGAAAAAAAATATAATACTTTATCTAAAACACTTGATTCTTTGAAAGTATTACATTTTAATTTAGAAAAATCATTTAAAGAGTTAGAAGCATGTGCTAACATTTTAGATCTTAGTAAACACTCTTTAAAAATTGAAATATCTGCTTTTGAAACTATTAATAAAATTTTGTTAATAAAAGTAAATGCTCTTTAAAATAAACCAATTCTTAAGCACTCACCATATCATGCATCTCATAAACCTAGGAATAGGAATCATAATGATCATAGGTTAGTTATCCCTTTTATGATATTAGATGATTTTCCTGTGGCATTTTAGTGTTGAGATTATTGCAACTTAATTTTTTGATTGTTCAGATTATTGCAACATGTGTATTTTTGATGATTCTAAATAATGTTTTTTTAAATTATAGTTTCTCCTAACATATTTTGGATATATTACTTTTGTTGTTTATGTGTACTAACATTTCAAGGAAATTATACTCCAAATTGTTGAAGACTCCAAAATAGATTAAATTAGGATAAATTATAAATTGAGTCTGTATTTTTTATTTTATTTAGTATAAGAGTGTGTGATTGTAATTGAGTAACTATGCACACACACATTGGGGGAGTGATTAAAATTTATAATTTTGTAAACTAATCATAGTGTATGAATTTATTTCATACTAGATGATCTGTTCAGCTATTCTTTTCCTAAGAGCATTTAATCAAACTGCATAGAGAAAAATTTTCTAAGTATTGATCGTATTGTACAAAGGATTCTTTGTATAAATGATGTCCAAAGTATGAAAAGAATGTGTCCCTTTTTGTCCCAATGAATCCAAATTTTTTTTGAACTGATCGTACTATACGATCCCTTGATTGTATAGATGATGTCCAGAGTATAAAATTAATCATAATATTTTAAACTAATCATATTGTACGATGCCTTGTTCGTATAGATGACATCCATACTACGAAATTATGGGGAACCTTTTTTGACCTGATGAATGCTAAATTTTTCTGAACTGATCATACTGTACTATGCCTTGTTTATACAGATGAAGACCAGAGTATAAAAATGTGGGGAACCTTTTCATCTCTATGAACACCAAATTTTTTGGAACAGATCATACTTTAGATGTCATGTTCATACAGATAATGTCCAAAGTATGAAAATGTGGGGAACCTTTTTATTTCGATGAATCGAAAAAATTTTCTTCACAGTTCATACTATACAAACATGGTTCATACTGGACGATTATCATGTATGAAAATATTTCATACATATTCATACACAATAATTTTTGAACTATTCATACATACGATGCACGATAATACTGTATGACCGTATACCCTCAAAATGGTAATTTTCAATTTTTGGACGGTTTTTCTTATCATTTATATAAATAGTCCTTAGAAACTGACAGAAAAAGTAGTTGTTCTTCATGATATCTTTAAGAGTGAGTGAAAGAGTAACCTAGGAGAGTGTTTGATAGAGAGTTCTTATAAGTGGAGTGTGAAGGGTTCACAAGGTTACTCAAAGGTAAGAATCTCTTTTGTATTTTGGTTATTTCTCTTCCTTTCTTCATTTTAGTTGCTCAAGAGAAGATCTTTAAAGAAGATACAGTACTCTGCTAATACTTGGAAGGTGTGAAAGGATGATGGTTCTCTGCCTACACTTGGAGGGTGTGAAAGGGCGATGGTAATCTACTGACCCTTGGAGGGTGTAAAAGGATGATGGTACTCTGCCTGACACTTGGAGGGTATGGAAGAATGACGGTGCTCTACCATACAGGGGATTGGTGGAAGAGAGGAAAATTGTAAAGTCTTATCCACTTTGCTATGGGGGCAAAAGGAGATCACTTTAGTAATAGTGCAATACCTGAAAAGAGAATATTTAGGGAGTCGACGTAGGTCTTATTAGACCAAACCAATATAAATCTACGTTCTTTTTTACTTCCGTATTTTATTTTTCTGCAGGTTTTATTATTGTTGTTGGAATATTTTTTTTGATAAAAATATTTATTGTGCTTAAAATTTTAAAGAATGTTTTTCTATTAAAATTTAAGAGGGAATTTTTTAAAAATATCAATTCACCCCCTCTTGGTTAGCTTTGGGACATTTGCATAGGTTTAACAACCTGTACAAACTTTTTAAGTTGTATTGGAGCTTTGTTTCAAAACTTTTAGTTTAGACTACTTTTTGAAAATGATAATGGTTACTTTTGGAAACCGTAACACACCTAAGGGTATTCGATCACTAGACTGCTATTATTTGACAATATCTCTTTCAATTTTTGGAAAACACGTATGTCTAATTTTCTTCAATTGCTTGAGTATCGCATATATATTTTAGTACAAGATGGACACACTAGGCCAACTAGACTAGAAAATGGTATTAAAACCGAAACACCTTTTACTGACTAGACTGTAGAAGAATATGAATTAGCACATTTAAATGCAAAATATTTAAATTATTTCTTTTGTGCACTTAAATCAGAAGATTACATGCATGTTTCTCCTTATAAAAGTGGAAAAGAAATTTTGGATACACTTTATATAATATATGAAGGAACTAACAAAGTTAAATAATCAAGATTAATAATTTTATTACATGATTATGAACTATTTTGTATGAAATCAAATGTATCCATATATGATATGTACATACGATTCACTCAACTAATTACTTCTTTGTATGCATTAGGTAGGGAACTAGGGAACAAATGAATGCTAAAATCATTAATAAAATACTTCGTTGTTTGTCTACAACTTATGATGCTAAAATAACTACTATTATAAAGTCTAAGGATTTAAATATGTATTCTATTAACAATCTTCTTAGATCACTAATTATTTACGAGCAAGGAGTGACTCAAAGTTATATTGAGGCAGGAGAAAAGTGAAAGGAGAAGAATATAACTTTGAAAGTGGATGACTCGGAGAGTGATCGATCACATCATAAAGATGATGATAATATTGCCTTGATGACCAGATAATTTAGGAGTTTTCTAAATGTTGCAAATCTATTTTCATGACTTTTGTTTTGATGATTGACAAACACTATTGATTCTCTTGGACTGCCTGTTACTTCTAACTTTTTCAGGAATTGAAGATCGGACGTACAAACGAAGCCAGTTCAAGGTTGCGTAGGTTTAGGGTTGAGTCAGTATGTACTTTATTTTTTCTCTTCTTGAGTCTATTTTTAATGTTCAAGAGACTGATGCTAAGTAACCCTACACACACACACTTGAGAGACTTAGAATTTCTATTTTTACTCATATCAGCCAGGACGATAATTACATCGTCCTAGACGATCAGGCTTAAAACAGAAAGTCTAAATTAGGATTCTTAATTAAGGCAGCAATCATTAACAGATTGCCCTGGACAATATGTGTATCAGCCAGAACGATACGCTCAAAATAGAAAGAAGTTTCCTGCCATAGACAATTAAGTTATACTGTATTTTTTAATAATCGGCCAAGACGATCATTGATCGGCCTGGATGATATTCACAAATTATGTCTTAATTGATCAGGAAATCAAGAAAGTAATTAAGGATGATTGATATGATCATATCATCATGGAAAATCGCAGGATCGGCCAGGACGATCTATTCAAAAACCTTAGTTGCTTCAGGACTATAAATATCGGCTAGCTCGTATTCAGGGCGATGCTCTGCACGATTTTCCTCTGATTTGAACTGATCAGCCAAGACGATTGTGAGATTGGCCTGGACGATAAAGCCAATTTTAAATCATCCAGTTTGCTTTCAGGGCGATGCTCTGGCCGATCTTATGAGATTTGTACTGATCGGCCAGGCCGATGTCCATATCGGCCTTGACGATATAGTCAACAACTTGCAATTAATGAGCTCCTTTGAAGCTCTTCTATTTAAGAGCTCTTGTTCAACATTTTGAATAATCTTTTGCTGCTTCCTTGACCTAAGAAGGCCTTGAGGAGAGAGAGAGAGAGAGAGAGAGAGAGAGAGAGAGAGAGAGAGAGAGAGAGAGAGAGAGAGAGAGAGAGAGAGAGAGAGAGAGAGAGAGGATCTTGTGAGGGGGAGCTTGTGAGGGGATTCACAAGGGTGCTTCAAGGATCGCTCTGCTTCTTCTTCATCTAGAGTTTCTTGTCCGTGGAAGGTTCGGTAGAGGTAAGGTTTTCAGCACTGGATTGTGGTTCTCTGCCAACTTCAGGAGAAAGCAAAAGGACATAGGTTCTCTACCTTACCGGGGTGGCAAAAAGGACTTCTTTATGAGGGCTTCTCCGCCTAGCCGTGGGGGCTAAAGGAGAGACACGTTTTGTAGTGCAATACTTGGAGGGTGCCTCCAAGGAGTGGACGTAGGTCTGTTGCAACCCATGACCCCGAGTTTGAGATTTTGATGATGCCAAATAATGTGTGTTTTGGAATAACTTTTCATTGAATATTATTTTATTTGCTATTGTCCTTGAGTACTAACATTTCAGGAAGATCACAAGTGACTTAGGACGAAAGGAAGACTCAAGAACGGGTAGATTAGGAGTATGAGTCAGACATTGTATTTCTCTATTTATTTTATTTTTATTTTATTGAGTCTGGCCACAAAATGCATAAGAGTAAGAGCAACCATGCACACACACAGGGTAAGAGTTTGTTTTTAAATGCAAAATGTAATAGAATTTTCTCTCTGAAGATCGTACTGTACGATTTTAATTCGTACAGTACGATCCAAGCTATGAGGACGATTCTGTGAATAGATCATACTATACGAATATATTCGTACTGTACGATATGTTCAGATCCAAAACCCTAGCCGTAGTTTAGTTTAAGTAAGTGATTTTGCACCGTTCGTACTGTACGAATATATTCGTACTGTACGATCTATTTTAAATACTTACTTAAATTAACCCATGATTAGTGCATTTAATCCAGGCCTAATTATATTTTGAACATCGTACTGTACGAACTGGATTGTACCATACGATGAACAGAGACGAAGTTTGATCATCCCGGATATCATCCTGGACGATCTCTTGGTTTTTGTCTCATCATACTGTACGATAGTGATCGTACCATACGATGAACAAAGATGACATCTGGTCATCCAGACCATTGTCCTGTACGAATAGTATTTTGTGGATCGTACCATACGATATTATATCGTACAGTACAAATTGTTTTCAAATTGTTCGTACATTTTCGTACCAGGAAGAAGTCTATTTATGAAGATCATACTGTACGATGTTGAATCGTACTGTATGAACAGTAACAGCTACTTTTGAAATCAGAGGGTTTTTTGAGCCCGTTTTAGATGTTAATCTCGTCCTTTTTTAGTAAGATTTTACAGAGAGGGAGAACATGGTTAGAGAGGGATTCCAAGGGAGAGAGCTCTAGAGAAGTTTTTTAGAGTTGAGAGAGGAAGGAGAAGGTGAGCGTTGTGAGGGAGAAGAGGTGTGAGGGAGATCACACGGTTGCTCCGAACTTGCTGCATCTTGCTCCTCCTGTGGCCCTAGAATAATTTGAGGGAGGATTTCCAAGGGAAAGGCTCATCTACATCCGTGACCTCGAGGTTCTCTGCCTTCTCCAGGAGGGAGAAAAACGAGAAGGTTCTCTGCCGTCGCCAGGAGGGCGAAAATAGAGTTTGGCACTCCGCCACGCCGGGTTGGTGAAAGGGAGGTTTGTAAAGGTTTCTCCGCCTTGCCGAGGGGGGCAAAAGGAGAACTATTTTTGGTAGTGAAAATCCTGGAGCAGAGGACTCTGGGAGTGGACGTAGGTCATATTTTGATCGAACCACTATAAAAATCCTTGGTGTGTTTTTTCCTTATCGTCATTTACTTTTACATGCACTTATATTTTCATAATTATTGCGTGGTGAAATTTGTGGAAAAAAATTTGTTTAAGTTTTTGTTGTCAAATTTCAAAAATAACAAAAAGATTAGAACTCCTGTTTAGGGTTACTTTTTATTGAGAAAAAGTTTTTCACAATTCACCCCCCTCTTGTCATTTAGTAATTTCAATTGGTATCAGAGCTTGTTTTTCAAAAATAGTATTTTAGAAAACCTTGAAAAAAAACGATCATGTCAAATTTTGGTAATCGTAACACTGCGGAGGGTTATTCAATAACTCGTCCACCACTTTTTGATAACATTCTGTTTGATTTCTGGAAAATTAGAATGTCTACATTTTTGCAATCTATAGATTACCGCATGTAGATGTTAGTAAATGATGGATATGTTGCACCGTTTAAAATTGTTAATATTTTGAAAACTCATGTACCTTTTAATGAATGGAGCAATGAGGATAGGGAGTTAGCCCAACTGAATGCTAAGTGCTTAAACTGCTTTTTTTGTGCATTAAAATCTGAGGACTATATGAGAGTATCTACCCGTGTTTCTGGGAAGGAGATTTGGGATAGACTGTGCATTACATACGAAGGAAAAAACGAAGTAAAACAGTCTAGGCTAAACATTCTACTGCATGATTATGAATTATTCCGTATGAAACCTAGCGAAACAACTTCTGACATGTACACTAGGTTCACCCAAATCGTGACATCCTTGCATGCATTAGGTAGAGAAATTTCAAATTATGAGAAAGTGAATAAAATTCTTAGATGCCTACCTAGTTCCTATGATGCTAAGATAACTGCTATCACTGAGTCCAAAGATCTTAATGTTTATTCTATTGATAACCTCCTTGGGTCACTCATTACATACGAGCAAGGAGTGAGCCAAAGGCAAAGTGATGTAGGTGAAAAGAAAAAGGAGCGGACGGTGGCATTAAAAGCTAGCAACTCAGAAAGTGAAAGCTCTGTAGGGGAGGAAGAGGATGAGATAGCACTGATGACCCGACAGTTCAAAAATTTTTTGAAAAGAAAACAGAAGCGTCATCAGAACAGCTGGAACAAAGGTAAGAGCTCAAGGTCCAATAAGGTTTCATCTGATACAATTTGTTTTGAATGCAGGAAGCCAGGTCACCTTCGAGCTGATTGAGCCAATCTGAAGAGTCAACCAGCTAAGGAGAAAGGAGAAGAAGAAGCAGAGGAGGAGGTAACTAACTTGTGTCTTATGGATAACGATAACTTTGATCAATCGGATCAAGACGAGGTATGTCAACTTTCATATGAAGAATTGTTGCTTATTTCTGAGAATATCCATGACTCGTATAGGAAGTTGAAAAAGATGCATGCTAAGCTTAATGTTGAATTTAATTCTTTACAAACTGAGCATGCTAACTTAGTTAAGGAAAGTTCTGAATTAGATAGAGATCATATGCTACTTCTTGATGAGTTTGATGCACTAAATAAGAAGCATATTGAACTAATTGAAGCGCATGAATCTTTGAAAACATCGCATATTGAACTAGATGTAGAGTTTGAAAAACTAACGGCAGTAGCAAAGGAGATATATCATAATGAGCATTTATTATTCTGGCAAGTCGATGGATTGACATATCAAAATAATACATTTAAACAAAGAATCAAAGAACTAGAAAAAGAAATTGCATCACTCATAGGCCAACCTAGAAAACCACCAACACAGCATGCATCACAAAACTTTAGGAAGAGGCACCACCACCCACATAGATTAGTAAACCCATTTCCTGGTGTTAGGTGTTTCTCTTGTGGCATGTTAGGTCACATAGCCCGCACATGCACAATTCACCGTAGGACACACTTAGTATGGAGACCTAAACTGCATCCATCACAGCATAGCATGCATACATCTCATTCATGCAAGCATAAGGAGGAACCCAAACTCACTTGGGTTTTCAAATCTAATCTTTGAATGAAATTGTAGGGTTGCTCTCACAAAAGACCTAGTGAGAGCATTTGATACCTGGATAGTGGCTGCTCGCGACACATGAATGGAGATATGAAGAAGTTCATCCTACTGGAGATCAAAACTGGAGGCAAAGTAATGTTGGGAGACAACATTACCAGGATGGTGATAGGCTCAGGTATCATTGGTAATGCTAAAAAGTTTTTAATTGAAAATGTCTTACTAGTTGATGGTTTGAAATATAATCTACTTAGCATTAGTCAACTGTGTGACAAAGGTTTTGATATTAAATTTTTATCTGATAGATGCCTGATTAGCTTATTTGATAAACTAGTGTTAGAAGGAAAACGAATGAACAATGTTTACATGTTAGACCTTGATTGCATTGATAGATCAAATTCATTCTATTTGAAAACAATAGTTGATGACTCGTGGCTATGGCATAGGAGACTATGCCATGCTAGTATGAAAACTCTTAGAAACATCATTTAGAAAAACCTAGTTAGAGGTGTACCTAAGTTAGACTTTACCAAGAATCACTTACGTGATGCTTGCCAACTAGGAAAATAAGTCAAATCATCCTTTCACTCAATTAGAGATGTGATCACCTCTAGGCCACTAGAAATTCTACACATGGACTTATTTGGACCCGTTAGTACAGCCAGTCTAGGTGGAAAGAATTATGAATTTGTGATTGTAGATGACTTCACTAGATTTACTTGGGTAAGATTCTTAGCACACAAAAATGAGTTTTTTGAGGAATTTAAAGTTTTCTCCACATGGATTCAACAAAAATTAGGTTGTGAAATATCAACAATCCATAGCGATCATGATGGAGAGTTCCAAAATGATAGGTTTGAGTCATTCTATCAAGAGATAGGAATAGAACACAATTTCTCAGCCCCTAGGACACCCCAACAAAATGGTATAGCAGAAAGGAAGAATAGAACTTTGGTAAAAGCTACTAGGGCAATGTTAGCAGAGTATACCCTTCCTAGATACTTTTTGTCAGAAGCAGTCAACACAGCCTGATATGTTTTAAACAGAGTAAACATTAGATCAAAGCTGAATAAAACTCCATATGAACTCCTTAAGGGTAGGACACCAAAACTTTCACATTTACATGTCTTTGGGTGCAAGTGTTTCATCTTAAATAATGATAAACATCCCTTAGGAAAATTTGATCCCAAGTCTGATGAGGGTGTCTTCTTAGGTTATTCTTCTGTAGGTAAGGCCTATAGAATTTTTAATAAGAGAACCCTTGTAGTAGAAGAATCCACCCATGTGGTATTTGATGAATCAGATAAGCCCTCAGAATCTAAAGTTGAAGATGATGAAATAAAGGCAATTCAAGGAGTAGAGACTATGACCTTAGGAGAAAGGGTCGAACCTCAGGAAGATTTGCCTAGAGAATGGAGATATTCTTCTAGTCATCCTAAAGAGTTAATTTTAGGAGACCCTTCAGAAGGTGTAAGAACTTGGCATGGACTTAGGAAGGAGGTTAGTCATTCAGCATTCATCTCTATGATAGAACCTACAAGTATAGATCAAGCCTTAGGAGATGAATTTTGGATTCTAGCAATACAAGAAGAGCTGAACCAATTCACCAGGAATGATGTTTGGGAGTTAGTCAAGAGACCTAGAGAACAAAGTGTTGTTGGAACAAAATGGGTCTTCAAGAATAAGGTGAATGATTCAGGAACAATAATAAGGAATAAAGCAAGACTAGTAGCTAAGGGGTACAACCAAATTGAGGGGATAGACTTTTAAGAAACCTTTGCCCCGGTTGCTAGACTAGAAGCCATAAGAGTGCTTTTAGCTTTTACTTGCTTCAAGAACTTTAAGTTATATCAAATGGATGTAAAGATTGCATTTCTAAACGGGGTAATTAAGGAAGATGTCTATGTTGAGTAATCCCCCAGATTTGAAAGTTCACAATTTCCAAACCATGTATTCAAATTAAAGAAGGCACTGTATGGATTAAAGCAAGCACCTAGAGCATGATACGAAAGACTTAGCTCATTTCTTTTGGATAGAGGATTCAAAAAGGGAAGTGTAGATACTACACTCTTTTTACAAAAGGTCAAAGAAGAAATTCTCATTGTTCAGACATACGTGGATGACATTTTATTTGGATCTTCAGATAAAATGTTATGCAATGAATTTTCAAAAACAATGAGTAATGAGTTTGAAATGAGCATTATGGGAGAACTTAATTACTTTCTTGGCTTTAGTGTAAAACAAATGGATAATGAAACTTTTCTTAGCCAATCAAAGTATATTAAGGATATTTTAAAGAAATATGAAATGGATAGTTCAAAACCCATGAACACCCCAATGAGTTCGACAATCCAATTAGATAAAGATCCTAGTGGAAAATTAGTACATCAGAAAAAATATAGAGGAATGATTGGATCACTTCTTTACCTGACTGCCAGTAGACCGGACATAATGTTTAGTGTGTGCCTTTGTGCCCGTTTTCAAGCCGATCCTAAAGAGTCTTACTTAACTGCTGTCAAAAGAATTCTTAGATATCTACTAGGCACCCCAAACTTAGGAATTTGGTATCCCAGACACAACACTTTCTTTGAAATCTTATGGTACTCAGATTCGAATTTAGCAGGATGTAGGATAGATAGAAAAAGCACCTCTGGTACCTGCCAATTTATTGGACAATCATTAGTTTCTTGGTCCAGTAGGAAGCAAAACTCAGTAGCACTTTCCACAGCCAAGGCAGAATATATTGCAGTAGAAAGTTGTGTTGCACAGGTACTATGGTTAAAACAACAAATTCTTGATCTTGGACTACCTGTTGGAACCATCTCGATCATGTGTGACAACACAAGTGCAATTTTTATCTCTAAGAACCCAATTCAACACTCTCGAACAAAACACATAGACATTAGACACCATTTCATTAGAGATCACGTTGGAGATATAGAATTGCATCACATCGCTACAGGAGATCAACTAGCAGACATATTCACAAAACCTCTAGCTTTCGACACCTTTAGCACCTTGAGGACAAGATTAGGTGTCATAGATATAACTGCATAAAAAAAATTTATAGGGCTGATTCTGATCATCACACACTCATCACACAAAAAATCTGCCTTGATTGTTCATCGTACTGTACGATACACATATCGTACCATACGATACATCTCAATCTACATAACGTCCACCAACCAACAGATTTCGGCTCTGTTAATCGTACGGTACGACCTACATCGTATTGTACGATATACATCCGAAATTATTAAATATTGTATTATACGATGTCTCTTTTTTCGTACGATATGATACACGTCAGCAATGGATTGGGATGAATTAAATCCGGTTGGTACGACATTACTGAGTATCGTACTGTACGATACACACCTTTCGTACGGTACGATACACATCAGCACTAGGAATAAATATGAGTTAAAGTTGTTTGGTACGATATTTATTATTAATCGTACTGTATGATACACCAGTTTGTACAGTAGAAACTTTTGGTCAAAAGTCGTACTGAGGGCTTCGGGACGATCGAAATTCGCCTGATCATACTATACGATATTTATCGTACTGTACGATTTGACTGCCTTTTCCCGAAACGATCGGTCAGGATATTGATTGACTATCGTACTGTACGATCCGAAATCGTATTGTACGATTATTGAAATTTTCTATAAGAACCGTTTTCTAGGCCGTTCCTTTCACTCAAATCTTTCCTCACTCACTCCTTCACCTAGTTTCGTGCCCTCTTGCAATGTCTAAACGAGGTCGGTTAACTGCTGGAAGCTCATCCTCGTCGAGTCGCCAACCTGCTCGTTTTCTGAATACTGAAAATGAGGAAGCCTACCACTGGTATAAAGCTTGCAAAATTTCTCCTTCCAAAATACTTAATCAGGCTGCTCTTAATTTCGAGGTAATGGGCCTCTTTGCTTCCACCACCTTCCAATTCCTACTCACCCTGGCATTTCCCTACAACTCTGAACTTCTCTTCGAATTTCTCGCTAACCTCACCTACACTGTCGACAACACCACCTTTCACTCTTTTATTTGTGGCCAAAACATTGAGATCACTAGAGCCAACATTGCCCAATATATTGGGTTGTCCACTGAAGGACCTATGGTTCGCTCATTTCTTACCGACGAATTTGATTAGAGCGATGTTAATAGAGTCCTTAGGAATGCTACTTTCCATCAACACCAACCTCTCGTTCAATCCTTAACTCGAAATGCCTGAATAATTCAACATGTCCTTCGAACCTCAATAATATCCAAAGGTGGCGACCATATCAATCTGACCCCGACCTTATCCATCGCTACCTATCTTATTATGTCCAACATAAAGTTTGATGAGGTTGATTTAATTAGTAACTACATTCGCCACATGACTTTTGTTCGTCTACCTACCTCACGACGGAAACAAAATCTAGCTCTTGGTCACCTAATAGGATATATCCTCCACCATAAATATCAATTGACCTACCCTGGTGAACCCGACATTCTTCCTATCTTTTATACGGATGCCTCCTTCTGTATTCTCTTTCATCGGGGACACGAGCCTGAAGAACCAGTCTTTGACAAAGAAGAAGGAGAAGATGCCCCAGCAGCAGCTCCAGCTCGACCACGACGCCATGCCGCAGCCCGAGCACCCCAGCACACCCTAACGATGATTTGGTCGCACACTTCGACCAACTGTAGACTCGTCTCGACATGCATATTCAAGAACAACATCAGCAACACGAGACATATATGCAATGGTTTGGAGAACGCTTTACTGCATTTGATCACCGATTCGATGCTCTCTTTCAATATTTTCAACCAAATCCACCTCCACCACCAACTGATCAGGACCCGTCTGTTTAGATTATTTGTGTTTGTATTGTAGTTCTTTCTTTTGCTTTTTTCTTTAGTTGCTCCTCCTTTTTGTGCTGTCAAAAGGGGGAGAAGTTTGTTGTACTTGTTGTTGTGCTTGTTATAGTTTGTTAAATGCATTCCTTTTGTTTTGTACTTGCTTTTGGTATCTTTCCTTTTTTCTTGTGTTTAAGTTAAAAAAAATTAAATTAAAAAAAAATACAAAAAAAAAAACAAAAGAAATTTTATTCGTACTTACTTACAACAAATTATTTGACATCATCAAAAAGGGGGAGATTGTTGCAACCCATGACCCCGAGCTTGAGAATTTGATGATGCAAAATAATGAGTGTTTTGGAACAACTTTTCATTAAATATTATTTTATTTACTATTGTCCTTGAGTACTAATATTTTAGGAAGATCACAAGTGACTCAGGACGAAAGGAAGACTTAAGAACGGGTAGATTAAGAGTATGAGTAAGATATTGTATTTTTCTATTTATTTTATTTTTATTTTATTGAGTCTGGCCACAAAATGCATAAGAGTAAGAGCAACCATGCACAAACACAGGGGAGAGTTTGTTTTTAAATGCAAAATGTAATAGAATTTTCTCTCTGAAGATCGTAATATACGATTTTAATTCATACCGTATGATCCAAGCTTTGAGGATGATTATGTGAATAGATCGTACTGTACGAATATATTTGTATTGTACGATATGTTCAGATCCAAAACCCTAGCCGTAGTTTAGTTTAAGTAAGTGATTTTGCTCCGTTCGTATTATATGAATATATTCGTACTGTACGATCTATTTTAAATACTTACTTAAATTAACTCATTATTAGTGCATGTAATCTAGGCCTAATTATATTTTGAATATCGTACTGTATGAACCGGATCGTACCATACGATGAATAGAGGTGAAGTTTGAACGTCCCGGATATCATCCTGGATAATCTCTTGGTTTTTGTCTCATTGTACTGTACGATAGTGATCGTACCATACGATGAACAGAGACGACATCTGGTCGTCCAGACCATCGTCCTGTACGAATAGTATTTTATAGATCGTACCATACGATATTATATCATATAATACGAATTGTTTTTAAACTGTTCGTACATCTTCGTACCAGGATGAAGTTTGTTTATGAATATCGTACTGTACGATGTTGAATTGTACTATACGAACAATAACGGCTACTTTTGAAGTTTGAGGGTTTTTGGAGCCCATTTTAGATGTTAATCTCGTCCTTTTTCAGTAAGATTTTACAGAGAGGGAGATTGTGGTTAGAGAGGGATTCCAAAGGAGAGAGCTCTAGAGAAGTTCTTTAGGGTTGAGAGAGGAAGGAGAAGGTGAGCGTTGTGAGGGAGAAGAGGTGTGAGGGAGATCACACAATTGCTCCGAACTTGCTGCATCTTGCTCCTCCTGTGGCCCTAGAAGAATTTGAGGGAGGATTTCCAAGGGAAATGCTCGTCTACATCCGTGACCTCGAGGTTCTCTGTCTTCTCCAGGAAGGAGAAAAATAAGAAGGTTCTTTGCCGTCACTAGGAGGGCGAAAATAGAGTCTGGCACTCCGCCACGCCGGGCTGGTGAAATGGAGGTTTGTAAAGGCTTCTCCGCCTTGCCGAGGGGGGCAAAAGGAGAACTATTTTTGGTATTGAAAATCCCGGAGAGGAAAATTCCGGGGAGTGGATGTAGGTCATATTTTGACCAAACCACTATAAAAATCCTTGGTGTGTTTTTTCCTTATCGTCATTTACTTTTACTTGCACTTATATTTTCATAATTATTGCGTGGTGAAATTTGTGGAAGAAAATTTGTTTAAGTTTTTGTTGTCAAATTTCAAAAATAACAAAAAGATTAGAACTCCTATTTAGGGTTACTTTTTATTGAGAAAAAGTTTTTTACAATTCACCCCCCCTCTTGTCATTTAGTAATTTCAAGGTCAAGTTGACCGAACCACTATAAATTTATGTGTTATTTTTTTCTTGCTTCCACACTTTAATTTCCTCATTATTTTTGTCTTATGGTGTGATTTGGTTTTGGTTTGTGATCTTGTTGCTTTTATTGAAAAGAATTTTTAAAATACCAATTCACCCCCCCTCTTGGTTAGCTTGGGCCATTTCTATAGGGCTTAAAATCCCTAACGAACTTTCAAGTGGTATCAGAGCCAGGTTCAAAAATTTTAAGTTTGAAAACTTTTTAATTTTGATCCATGGCTAACCTTGGGAATCGTAACACTACGGTAGGGTATTCTATTACCCGACCTCCCCTGTTCGATAACCTACCTTTTGATTTCTGGAAAACCCACATGTCAACGTTTTTACAATCTACTGATTATCGCATATGGATGCTTATCAAAGAAGGTTATTCGCCACATTCTCGTGAAATTAATGGTGTTAAAACTGAAGTTGCTTTTATTGAATGGACTTTTGATGAACGAGATTTAGCTCAATTGAATGCAAAATATTTGAACTATTTTTTCTGTGCTTTAAAATTTGAGGATTACATGCGTGTCTCCACTTGCAAAACTGGTAAAGAAATTTAGGACAAATTGTGTATCACCTATGAAGGCACTAATGAAGTTCAAGTATCCCATTTGAATATTCTCTTGCATGACTACAAACATTTTCGTATGAAACCTCATGAATCAATTTCTGACATGTATACTAGGTTTACTCAGATAGTTACTTCACTGCATGCATTAGGAAAAGAACTTTCAAATTATGAATAAGTAAACAAGATTTTGAGATGCTTGCCTTCGTCATATGATGCTAAAATTACTGCAATCACTGAATCTAAGGATTTGAACACTTATTCTATTGATAACTTACTTGGCTCACTCATTGCTTACAAGCAAGGGGTGAATCAAAGAAATATTGATGCATGTGAGAAAAAGAAGGAGAAAACAGTTGCACTGAAGGCGCACAAATCAGATTCTGAATCTTTCAGGTCTGAAAGCGATGAAGTTTCCTTCATCACAAGGAAATTTAATAGCTTTCTAAGGAAGAAGCAAAAGTATCATTGGAGAAAAGGTAAGAATAATAAATATTCTAAAGGATCTTCTGATGTCATTTGTTATCAATGCAGGAAATCAGGACACGTGAGAACTGATTTCCCTACACTTAAATATCACTCAAGCAAAGGAAAGGGTGAGGAGAAACCTAAGCTAAGGATTGACAATATGAGAGTACAAAAAGCATTTTGGGCGGATTCGGCATCGGACTCATCGGAGACGAAACCAGAAGATGAGATATCAAAATTGTGCTTGATGGCAGACGACAATCCTGATCAAGAAGTGGTATTTGAACTTTCCTACAATCAACTTCTTGAAGTTTCAAAAAAAATTCATGCATTATATAGGAAATTAAAGAAAACACATGCTTGCTTGAAATTAGAATTTTTGAACCTACAAAAAGAGCATGAAATTTTGACTAAAGATCATCAAATGTTTAATTCAAATCACATGACCTTACTTGATGAATTTGATGAGTTAAATAAAAATCATTGTGAATTAGTTGAAAAGCATGATGCATTAAAAGTTTCACACACATCACTTGAATCTGATTTTAAGAAGTCTAAAGAGATGGAGAAAAATTTGAGGATTGAAAATGAGGTCTTAAAAAGCACAAATTTGAAGATTCAAAATGAATTAGAAACATGTAAGAAAACTAGGATGACACCTACTTTTGATCAATTGCCAAAACTTAGGAAGAGGTATTATAACTCAAACCACATAAGAAATCCTTTTCCTGGAGTTAGATGTTTTTCATGTGGCATGCTAGGACACATCTCACACACTTGCACAGTTCACCATAGTACACATTGGGTGTGGAGACCTAAGGTGCATGATCCACAGCATACCACACATGCATTGCATTCAACTCTTCATAAGAAGGAACTCAAACCTGCTTGGATTCCTAAATCTAACATTTGATAATTTTGCAGGAGGGCTCTCACAAAAGGCCTCGTGAGAGTATGTGGTACTTGGAAAGTGGATGCTCTCATTATATGACTGGTGATGCCAACAAGTTTGTTGTACTAGAGTCCAGGACTGGAGGCAAGGTTACTCTTGTAGACAACACCACCAAGAAGGTGGTAGGCGCAGGTATAATTGGTAATTCCAAGAACCTTATGATTGAAAATGTTTTGCTTGTAGATGGATTGAAGAAAAACATGCTTAGAATCAGTCAACTCTGTGACAAAGGCTTCATCGTGCAATTCTTTACAAATTCATGCATTATAAATTTAAGTAACAATACTATTTTGTAGGGCAAGAGGATCAACAACGTCTACAAGCTTGATTTAAATAATATTGAATGTGCTGCTTCATTTTGCTTAAAAATAGTTATTGATGATTCATGGTTGTGGCACCAGAGACTTTGTCATGCAAGTATGAAAACCCTTAGGAAAGTGACCCAAAAAGACCTAGTTAGAGGTGTCCCCAAACTCAAGTTTTCAAAAGACCACCTTTGTGATGCCTGTCAACTAGGAAAGCAAGTCCACTCCACCTTTCACCCCATTAAGGACATTAGCACCTCTAGACCTTTAGAAGTCCTTCACATGGATTTGTTTGGACCCATTAGCACTGCCAGCTTGGGAGGGAAAGTCTATGGATTTGTGATTGTTGATGACTACTCGAGGTTCACTTGGACTAGATTTCTTTCTCATAAAAATGAGTCTTTTGAAGAGTTTAAAACATTTTATACTTGGATTCAAAAAAAGCTATGTTGTGAAATTTTGACAATCAATAGTAATCATGGGGGAGAGTTTGAGAATGAAAGATTTAAAGATTTTTGTGAGGACAAGGGGATTAGCCATAATTTTTCAGCTCCTAGGACCCCTTAGCAGAATGGGGTAGCTGAAAGGAAGAACCGAACCTTGGTGGAAACCGCTAGAGCCATGCTTGCTGAGTATTTACTTCCAAAATACTTTTGGGCTGAAGCGGTTATCATAGCTTGTTATGTGTTGAATAGGGTGAATGTTAGAGCCAAATTAGAAAAGACACTCTATGAGATCCTTAAGGGTAGGACACCCAATCTTTCCCACCTTCATGTCTTTGGTTATAAGGTTTTTATTCACAATAATGGGAAGTCTCACTTGGGAAAATTTGATCCTAAATCTGATGAAGGAGTATTCTTGGGATATTCTAGTGTTGGCAAGTCTTTTAGGGTGTTTAACAAGAAAACTTTAATGGTGGAAGAGACAACCCATGTAGTATTTGATAAGTCTGATCCTAAGAAACATGGAGTTGAGAATGATGATGAGATTGGAGAGATTACTAGTGGAGTAGAAAATTTGGGGAAGGGGGTAGAACACCAAAGTAATGAAGGAGTAGGAGAAGTCACCCAAGGAGTAGAAAATATTGATTTGGAAGAAAGGGTTGGACCTTCTCACACTTTGCCTAGAGATTGGAGATACTCTACAAGTCACCCCAAGGATTTGATCTAAGGAGACCCTTTTAGTGGAGTTAAGACAAGACATGGACTTAGGAAGGAGGTGAATCACTCTGCCTTTATCTCAATGACTGAACCTACCACCATTAACCAAGCCCTTACTGATGAGTTTTAGATTTTAGCAATACAAGAAGAATTGAATCAATTTGTAAAGAATGATGTTTGGGAGCTTGTAGAAAGACCTAAGGGACAAAGTGTAGTTGGGACAAAGTGGGTCTTTAAGAATAAGGTGAATGATTCAGGAGTGGTAGTTTGGAATAAAGCAAGATTGGTGGCTAAGGGGTATAACCAAATAGAAGGGATAGACTTTGAGGAGACTTTTGCCCCTGTAGCTAGATTGGAAGCCATTAGAGTACTATTAGCCTTTGCGTGTTATAAAGGATTAAAGCTTTTTCAAATGGATGTCAAGAGTTCCTTTTTAAATGGGAAAATAAAAGAAGATGTGTTTGTAGAGCAACCCCCAGGTTTTGAGAGTTCCCAATTTCTAAATCATATTTTCAAATTAAAAGGGCTTTGTATAGGTTAAAGCAGGCACCAAGAGCTTGGAGATTATTTACTAGAGCGGGAATTTGTCAAGGGGAGCGTAGACACCACCCTTTTTCTTAGAAGAGTTGGAGATGATTTACTCATTGTTAAGATTTATGTTGATGATATACTCTTTGGATCTTCTAATAAAAAAATGTGTGATGATTTTTTTAAAACAATGAGTAGAGAGTTTGAAATGAATTTAATGGGAGAGTTGTCCTAATTTTTGGGGTTTAGCATAAAATAATTGAATGATGGAACCTTTTTAAATCAAACAAAATACATAAAGGACATTTTGAAGAAGTATGAGATGGACAAAGCTAAGCTAATTAACACTCCCATGACTTCTAGTGCTCCATTAGATAAGGACCCAAGTGGTAAATCTATTGATCAGAAGAAGCATAGAGGCATGATTGGATCTTTACTTTACTTGACTGTGAGCCAACCTGATATTATGTTTAGTGTTTGCCTTTGTGCTAGATTTCAAGCTGACCCTAAGGAATCCCATATGACTGCTGTTAAGAGAATTTTTAAATACCTTTTGGGAACACAAGGCTTAGGGATTTGGTACCCTAGACACAACACTTCTTTTGAGATTATTTATTTTTCTGACTCTGATTTTACAGGATGCCAGGTGGATAGAAAAAGCACTTCAGGAACTTGTCAATTCATTGGACAGTCTTTGGTCTCTTGGTCTAGTAGGAAGCAAAACTCTGTTGCACTTTCCACTGCTGAAGCTGAGTACATCGCTCTTGGAAGTTGTGTGGCCCAAGTCCTTCAGTTGAAATAACAGGTATTGGATTTAGGATTACCTGTAGGCACCATCTCAATCTTTTGTGACAACACTAGTGCCATATGCATCTCTAAGAATCCTATCCAACATTCAAGGACTAAGCACATTGACATTAGGCATCACTTCATTAGAGATCATGTGACTAAGGGAGACATTGAGTTACACCATGTGACAACTGAAAATCAATTGGCTGACATCTTTACTAAACCACTGGCCTTCGACACTTTCAGTTCTTTAAGAACCAGATTGGGTGTGAATGACATAAATGCATTAAACTTGATCTTTTAGTTACTTTCTTTTACTTTTGTTTTTTTTTTAATTTTCTCTTAGTTTTTCGTGTATTTTATTATTTTTTTCTTTCCCTCTTACTTAGTTTTCAAAATCATCGCTGAAATGATAACATATTCCATGGCCTTGTTTTTGAAAATTTGTAGTCAATGTGTTTTTCATCTCTTAATCTCTTAGATGGTAAAAATATTTTGTGATTGTGTCTCTTTCTCTGACCGATTTTAGTGGCATAGTTTTCTTTTCTAATAAAAAATCTATTTCAAATTAAAGATTGTGTATGAAATTAAAATTTTTTTCTTAAGCATGCTTAAGCAAATATATCTTATATTTATAATGTTTAAAGTTTTTTTTATCACATCATGACCCCTTGTTACTCTTATCTTTGATTATTGATTCTGCTTGTGGTAATTCTTCCTTATGTTAGAGAGATAGCTCCTATTCTCTAATATCTAAGAAGATATACTCACAACTAATGATTTTTTTTAAGAATATAAAAGAGAATGTAGCTTACAAATCTATTTTCATGACTTATATTTTGATGATTGACAAACACTATTGATTCTCTTGGACTGCCTGTTACTTCTAACTTTTTCAGGAATCGAAGATCGGACGAACAAACGAAGCAAATTCAAGGTTGCGTAGGTTTAGGGTTGAGTCAGTCTGTACTTCGTTTTTTCTCTTCTTGAGTCTATTTGTAATGTTCAAGAGACTGATGCTAAGTAACCCTACATACACACACTTGAGAGACTTAGAATTTCTGTTTTACTCATATCAGCCAGGACGATAATCACATCGTCCTGGTCGATCAGGCTTAAAACAGAAAGTCTATATAAGGATTCTTAGTTAAGACAGCCGTCATTTACAGATCGTCCTAGACGATACGTGTATCGGCCAGGACGATATGCTTAAAATAAAAAGAAGTTTCCGCCATAGACAATTAAGGTATACTGCATTTTTTAATAATCGGCCAGAACGATCATTGATCGGCCTAGACGATATTCACAAATTATGCCTTAAATGATCAGGAAATCAAGGGAGTAATTAAGGATGATTGATACGATCATATCATCCTGAACGATTGCAGGATCGGCTAGGATAATCTATTCAAAAACCTTAGTTGCTTCAGGACGATAAATATCGGTCAGCTCGTATTCAGGGCGATGCTCTGGATGATTTTCCTTTGATTTGAACTGATCGGCCGGGACGATCGTGAGATCGGCCTGGACGATCATACCAATTTTAAATCATCCAGTTTGCATTCAGGCGATGCTCTGCACGATCTTCTAAGATTTGTACTAATCGGCCAGGCCGATGTCCAAATCGGCCAGGCCGATGTCCAAATCAGCCAGGCCGATGTCCAAATTGGCCTGGACGATATAGTTGGCAACTTGCAATTAGTGAGCTTCTTTGAAGCTCTTCTATTTAAGAGCTCTTCAACATTTTGAACAATCTTTTGCTGCTGCCTTGACCTGAGAAGGCCTTGAGGAGAGAAAGAAAGAGAGAGAGAGAGAGAGAGAGAGAGAGAGAGAGAGAGAGAGAGAGAGAGAGAGAGAGAGAGAGAGAGAGAGAGGATCTTATGAGGGGAAGCTTGTGAGGGGATTCATAAGGGTGCTTCAAGGATCGCTCTGCTTCTTCTTCGTCTAGAGTTTCTTGTCTGTGGAAGGGTCGATATAGGCAAGGTTATCAGCACTAGTTTGTGGTTCTCTGCCAGCTTCAGGAGGAAGCAAAAGGAGATATGTTCTCTATCATGTCGGGGTGGCAAAAAGGACTTCTTTGTGAGGGCTTCTCCGCCTAGCCGTGGGGGCTAAAGGAGAGATACGTTTTGTAGTGCAATACTTGGAGGGTGTCTCCAAGGAGTGGACGTAGGTCAAGTTGACCAAACCACTATAAATTTATGTGTTATTGTTTTCTTGCTTCCGCACTTTTTTTTTGCATTGTTTTTGTCTTATGGTGTTATTTGGTTTTGGTTTGTGATCTCCTTGCTTTTGTTGAAAAGAATTTTTAAAATATCAATTCATCCTCCCTCTTTGTTAGCTTGGGCCAGTTCTATAAGGCTTAACATCCCTAACGAACTTTCACTAAAGAGGAAGCAAAGGAGATGCCAATAGTGGAATAGAGGTAAGTTCTACAAAAATGTTAAGATTTCTAATGATATTATTTGCTATGAATGCAAGAAACCTGTATATGTCAAATTGAACTGCCCCAATCTTAAAGTCACTCCTAGTAAGGAAAAGGTGGAGGAGAAAACAAATGTGAGGAAGGATAAGTAGAAATTTTAGCTAGCATTTTGGGCGGATTCAGCTTCAGATTCATTAAAACAAAGAAAGAAGAAGAAGTCACCAATCTATACTTAATGGATAACAATCTTGATCTGTTAGATCGAGAAGAGGTATGTGACTTAAGTTATAATGAATTACTAGAAGTTTTTAAGAGAATTCATATGACATATAAAAAACATAAGAAAATGCATGCTAGATTAAATTTATATTTTTTAGAGTTACAGAATGAGCATGAAATCCTTAGGAAAGATCACGCATAGATTGATAACAGCCACATGAGTTTATTGAAGGAATTTGATGGTTTGAATAAACAAAATGAATTATTAAAATCATCCTACACTGAATTGGAAAAAGAATCTAAAACTTTTAAGGATGAATCTAAAAATACAGAGCACTATTTGAAATATGATAATGTTGTGTTAGAAGATGTAAACTCATTTCTTAAGGTGAAAGAGAAAGCTCTTGAGGAAAATAGGATACCCCCTAAACTTGAAGATTTTACCGATCCTATTTTAAAATAAAAAATTTTAATACCTAGAAAAAGACAATTTTATTATCGAAGATTAAAAAATCCATTTCCTGGAGTTAAGTATTTTTCTTGTGAAATAATTGTGCATATTTCACACACTTGTTCTATACATAGAAAAACTTATTTAGTGTGGAGACTAAAGATACATAAAATAAGTCATATCATACATGCATCTAGTTTAATTTTATCAAGAGGAGAACCTAAACGTATTTGGGTTCCCAAGACTAACTTTTGATTGTTTTGTAGATACGCTCTCATACAAGACCTCATGAGAGTATTTGGTACCTAGATAGTGATTGCTTGAAGCATATGGCTGGAGATACTATAATTCATATTGCTGGGAGCCAGGAATAGAGGCAAGGTTATACTGGGAGATAGTACCATTAGGAAAGTGGTAGGTATAGGTATGATTGGCAACTTGAACAATTTCTTCATTGAAAATGTATTACTTGTAGAAAGCTTAAAGCATAATATCTTGAGTATTAGTCAGCTATGTGATAAAACATATAATATTAATTTTTTTCCCACTAGCTGCAAATTAAGCCAAAATGGAATTGATGTACTACATGGAAATAGGGTAAATAATGTGTATATGATGGACTTAAAATATATTGCATCTCCTGATGTTTTTTGTTTAAAAATAATATTTGATGAATCAAGGTTATGGTATAGGAGGCTTTGTCACGTTAGGATGAAAAATCTTAGAAAAATCACCCAAAAACAACTTGTTAGAGGTATACCAAAACTAGACTTCACTAAGGATCGTCTTTGTGATGTATGCCAAATAAAAAAATAGGTGAAATCCTCATTTAATTACACTAAGGAACTTAGAATGAGCAAATCATTAGAGATTATTGATATGGATCTTTTTGGAACGATTAGCACTGTTAGTCTAGGAGGGAAGATATATGGATTTGTAATTATAGATTATTTTTCAAGATTCACGTGAGTTAAATTTTTATTTTTTAAGAGAGAATCATTTAAGTAATTTAAAAACTTTTTGACTTAGATTTGGAGGAAACTAGGATATGAAATTTTAATAATTCAAAGTGATCACAGAGTGATCACGAAGGTGAATTTAAAAAAAAATAAGAGGTTTTTTGTAAAGAAAATGGAATTGAACACAATTTTTTTGCATCTACGACCCCTCAGTAGAATGGAGTAGTCAAAAGAAAAAAGATAATAATAATTGAATCCGCTAGAGCCATGTTGGCAGAATATTCATTTCCTAAATATTTTTGGGCTGAAGCAGTTAGTACAGCTTATTATATTCTGAATAGGATGAATATTAGATCAAAATTGAATAAAACACCCTATGGAAAATCATAAAGAACCCCTAATTGAATAAAACACTTCTTTAGGGGTGAACCCCTAATTGGTCATATTTATATGTTTTTAGATATAAGGTGTTCATACATACTAATGGAAAATCTCCTTTACAAAAATTTGATCCAAAATCAGATGAAGGAATTTTTCTTGGACACTCTAGTATTGGAAAATCATAAAGAATATTTAATAAAAGAACTTTGGTAGTTGAGGAGATCACAGATGTTGTATGTGATGAATATGAACTTTTGGAAGAGCCAAATTTGTTAGAGGATCATTTAAAAAATAACTCCCAAGGGATTGAAAGGATACATTTGAAAGAAAATTTAGAGATAGAAAAACCTTTGCCTAGAGAATTGAAATTTGTAAAAATCATCCTAAAAAAATAATTTTAGGTGAACCTAGTGAGGGTGTTATGATTAGGAGTGAACTTAAAAAAGATGTTAACCTCTCTGCCTTTATTTTATTGATAAAACCCATAAATTTTAATCAAGCATTTTTGGATGAATTTTAGATTTTGGCCATGCAAGAAGAGTTAAATCAATTTGTAAGGAATGATATTTGGGAATTGATTGAGAGGCCAAAGGATTAAAGTGTAGTTAGAAATAAGTGGGTGTTTAAAAACAAAATAAATGACTTAAGAGTTGTGGTTAGAAATAAGGCTAGATTGGTGGCTAAGGGGTATAATCAAATTGAAGAGATTGATTTTGAGGAGATTTTTGCCCCTATAGCTAGACATAAAGTAATTAGAGTTTTGTTAGCATTTACCTATTTTAGAGGTTTTAAACTATTTCAAAAAAATGTTAAGAGTGCCTTTTTGAATAGAGTGTTACAAGATGATGTTTATGTTGAGCAACCTCTAGGTTTTGAAAATTCTAAATTCTCTAATCATGTATTTAAATTAAAAAAGACATTATATGGATTGAGATAGGCACCTAGGGGTTGGTATGAAGGTTAAACACTTTCCTATTAGAGAGATCTTTTGTAAAAGGAAGTGTGGACACTATTTTCTTTTTGAAGAAATTAGGAGATGATATACTCATTATTTAGATATATAGTGATGATATCATTTTTTGATCTATTAAAAAAATCTTTGTGATTAATTTTCTAAAATAATATGTAGTGAATTTGAGATGAGTTTAATGAGAGATTTAAGTTTTTTTTTTAGCATTAAGAAAAATTGAGGAAGGAACTTTCCTTAGTCAGTCAAAATATATTAAGGACATTCTCAAGAAGTATGAAATAGACAATACTGAATCAGTAACTATATCAATGAGTTCCTCAGTTCAGTTGGATAAGGAACCAAAGGGAAAATCTATTGATTAAAACAAATTTAGAGCTATAATTGGATCATTGCTTTATTTGATTACTAGCATATCCGATATAATGTTTAGAGTTTATTTGTGTGCTAGATTTTATCTGATCTAAAATAATCACATTTGATAGTAGTAAAAAGAATTTTAAGATATCTTTTGGGGACTCAAAACTTAGGAATTTGGTATCCTAAGTATATCTCTTCATTTGAAATTATTGAATATTTTGATTCAGACTTTGTAGATTGTAGGGTTAATCGAAAGAGTACATCTAGAACTTATTAATTCATAGAAAATTTATTAGTTTCTTGGTCTAGTAGAAAATAAAATTTTGTAGACCAATCTACTGTTGAAGCTAAATAGATTACCTTAGGTAGATAAGTGGCACAAGTTCTTTGGTTGAAATAACAGTTGATTAATTTAGGATTTACAATAGGAACAATTCTAATTTATTGTGATAACACAAGTACTATTTACATTTTGAAGAATCCTATTCAACATTCTATAACCAAAAATATAGACATAAGGCATTATTTCATTAGGGACCATGTAGCCAAAGGAGAAATTGAATTGAATCATGTTTCTACTGAAAATTAATTTGTATATAATCTTACAAAACCACTTGCCTTTGATACTTTTAGCACCTTAAGAATAAGGTTAGTTGTGATTGATCTTAATTCTTAGATAAAATTTTCTGCAAACTTGATATGTTCTTTATATGTGTTTAATTTAGTTTATTCTGTTTTTGTTTGATGTTGTGTTTTGTTTGTGAGTGTTTTAATTTTTTTTATGCATTTTTTTTATTTGGACATTTTTCACTTGTCAATGGATGAATAATTTTGAGAAATTTTCCTAGTTTTCATGCTTTATTTTTGAAGTCTTTTATTTATATTATACAAAAAAATTTTGTACTATATAAATTATGTAATATGTCTACGTTTGGTCTTGGTTTTGATCTCATAAAAAATAGATTTTTTAACATTTCATATTGTAAAAAAAAAAAAAAAAAAAATTATACCGAGAGAGAGAACGTCTGGGATTTTCTAGAGAGAGAAAATCGCTTTTTTCAAATTTTCTATTCCCGCACTTTTCTACGGCGGGTGGCGCGGCTATCGGAGGATGATCGGAACTCCTTAGTGATTGCTATGGCTACTCTGCGACCTCCCATAGCGCTTTGAAATGGTGGTAGAGGCGGCAATGGAATTGTTATCAGAGAAGGGATGAGACCTCCGTCTCGTCTGTCGGTGATCGAAGGTAAGGGAAAGAAGGTGATTATGGAAGATGAAGCAAAAGTAAGATGTGATGATCGAGCTCGGGCAGGCATTGTGAATCTTGATTTGGATAAATCTGGAAAGGTTTCGTTGATAAAGAATGATTCTGTTAGGATTTGTGGTTCGAAAGAGGATCAAGATTCTGGTATGTTCCAAGAAAGTGTGAAAGAACTGAATCTGGTTCATAGTCATGATGTGGATATGGTAGCTGAAGGATTGGTGACGGATAATGCAAAACAGAAGGATGGAATGAGGTGGGCAATGCGTGGACCAAGCCGAAGCACATCAAAATCGAATGGAACCAAGAAAAAGTTGAACTCTCAGATGATGGGGTTGCTGTATTGCTGAATTTTGAGATGGAGGAGAAAAATAAACATGTATTGAGAAATTCTGTGGTTATTAAAGTTTTGGGTAGCAATGTGCCATTCCCAATTTGTAGCTTGGAGCTGAGGAGACAATGGAGCAAGTATGGAGGTTTTCATCTAACCTCAATTGGTATGGATTGGATACTTTGTTCTTTCAAGATGGAAGAAGCTGTGGAGGAAGTACTCAATGGGGGACCTTGGTTTATCGGAGGACATATAGTTGGTATGGATAGATGGAATGCTGAGTTTGATCCTTATTCTTTCAAGGGGATCACCGCTCCTATTTGGATCCGATTCCCTTGTTTGCCACTGTATTGCTGGGATGAAGACAACTTATCTAGAATTGCATCTCGGTTTGGGACGCCGATGTACATTGATGGTAATACATTCCGTTGGGGGAAGAGGGAGTTCGCTCGGGTATGTGTTAAAATTGATTTGAAGAAGAAGCTACCAAATGGAGTATGGGTGGAAGGCTCAGCGGGCAGATTTTTTCAGCGGGTAGAATATGAGAAGGTGGATTTGCTCTGTTATCATTGTGGCCGTGTGGGTCACATTAAAGATGAATGCCCTGATGATGTTACTCAGGGGATTAGAGATCAAGTTTCGTCTGAAGAGGTTGCAGACAAGACTGGGAATGAAAACACGGAAACCAGCTCTGGGTTGATCAAGTCAGAATACGGCCCATGGATTCATGTTCATTTCAAAAACAATCGTTCTGTTAAGGAATGGGGAAACGGGAGAAAATTGAATGAGGAAAAATTGAATAAGATGGCTAAAGTGATGTCCAAACCTATACAGAAAGCTGGTTATGTTGAGCTGAAGAATTTAGTGAACTGTAATTTGAATGTTACAAATGAGGAATTGGTTGTTCAAAATGAAGGTGGACAGTCGAATTCTGTTAAACAAGCTCATCCTATTGAGGTCAACAACAGGTTTTCTATTCTAATGACTGATTCAGGCGATGAACCAGTGAAGAATCATGTAGAGGATGTTAAGTCTGATGCATTGGTAAGACAGTGCAAGGAGAAGAAGAATGAAGAAGGAAACAGTGCTGTGAAATTTGATGATTTAGGAACAAAGAGTTCAGATATGATAATACAGAATGGGAGCAGTAAAGCTAAACTAGTCAAGGAAATCAGATCTTTGGGACCTATTGAAATAGATCAGAAAAAGAAGAGAAGAGATGGAAGAGTGAGTTCCATATGTGGGGATGGTCCCCCAATCAAATCTTAATGTCTACACTTCTTTTTTGGAATTGCAGGGGGGCTAGGAAGAGGGAGGCCGCCTTGTATCTGAAAGAGGTAGTTAGAGAACAGGATGTTTGCTTTATTGGTCTTTTGGAGACCAAGTTGTCTCATATGGGTAGGAAGGAGATAGATTATCTCATTGGGAACAATTGGGATTTTGTTCATGTCCCAGCTGAAAACCTATCAGGCGGTATGCTAGTGGTATGGGATAAGAGATTTGTCTCTTTCGAGGTTAGAGGTACTTCTTCACAAGTAATTTTAGGGGATTTGTTGATCCCTAATATGGGTATGTGGAAAATTGCTACGGTTTATGGGAGTCGTTGTTGCAATGAAAGAGAGGAACTTTGGAGACAGCTTGAAGAGAATTTAAAGGATCCTATTCCAGCTATCATTGGTGGGGACTTCAATTGTATCTTGAGCAAGGAGGAGAAGAAAGGAGGTAAGAGATTTCTTTTTTCAAAGGGACCAAGGGAGATGAAGCAATTCATGATAAATTCAGATTTTCATGATGTAAGGAGCATTGGTCCAAAGTACACTTGGTGTAACAACAAAGAAGGAACCTCTCGTATTTGGGAAAGATTGGATAGGTGTTTGCTGAATTCTATTGCTCTACAGAGAATCCCGACAGCTATGACTAGGCATCTAGCAAGGATAGCTTCGGATCACAGTCCAATTGCTATCAAATTGGATGGGAAGATTCAAGTCAAGAGAAATAATATCAAATTTGAAGATACTTGGAGGTCATATCCAGCGGCTAGAAGTGTTGTTTTTCATTCTTGGATAAAGATTGATTTTGGTGATCATAGTGAAATCCTTCAAAGGAAGAATAGTAGACCAATGAAGGCATTATTCTTTTGGAGTAGAAGCAAATGTAAAAATCTAAAGACTCTCAAGGATGAGCTGAAAAAGGAAATCATTGAACTCCAAAATAAAGAGGCGGAAGGCAGTGGCTGGACTAATGAGAATCTCATTTTGCTAAGGAGTAAAGTTCATGAATTGAATGTGACCTTGAATCGGCTGGCTACATGGTGGAATCAAAGGGCAAAGGCTAAATGGCATGAAGAAGAAGACAACAATTCGAAGATGTTTCACAATTTTGCTTCGACTAGAAGGAATGGAAATAGAGTGGTTCAAATTAGAGATGTGAATAATATAGTTCATGTGGAAGAGGAGGAAATAGAGAAGGTGTTCACTCATTTTTTTGAAGCTAAATGGAGGAGCAGAAATTGTGAGTTGAATGGATGGCCCAATTCTTCGGAAGAGCAAATACTAAATCAAAGTGTTGTTGATGAATTGTGCTTGGAGTTCACGGTGGCTGAGCTGAAGACTGCGGTTTTTCAACAGGGCAACAATAGAGCACCAGGTATGGATGGAGTGACTTCTTCATTTTATAAACACTATTGGGATATTATATGGAAAACGTTATGGGAAGCTATTAGGAGCTTTCTGAATTCTGGCCGTATGAACAAGTCTTGGAAAGACACTCTCGTTGTTATGATTTCCAAGATCAAATGCCCATTAACTCCATATGATTACAGGCCGATTAGTTTATGTCAGATTAATTATAAAATTGCAGCAACTATATTGGTCAATAGATTGAAGAAATGCATTGGGAATCTGATTACTGAAGAGCAAATGGCTTTTATGCCGGGTAGATCCATCTCTGAGCATTGCTTGCTGGCACAAGAAATTATTCATAAGTTTAAGTCATCCAAGAACAAAAAGGGATTGATGGCCTTGAAGCTTGACATGGAACAAGCTTATGATAGTATGGGGTGGACTGTACTTGATCAGATCCTTAATTGGTATGGATTTCCTTATACGTTCTCTAAACTTCTCATGGATTGTGTTGTAGGTGTGAGATTTTCTATAATGATTAATGGAAGGAACTCTGAATGGATTGATGCTCATAGTGGCTTTCGGCAAGGATGCTCATTATCTCCTTATCTCTTTATAATGTGCTTCCAGTTGTTGTCTAATTCGATTGAACAGAAGGGGCATGATCTTGGTATTAGGGTCTCCCCTCGAGGCCCTAGGATTACTCATCTCTTATATGCAGATGATGTACTTATTTTTTCTCATGTGTCTATTCCTTTAGCCAAATCATTGAAGAAGATTGTTGAAGACTTCTGCAATTGGACAGGCCAAAGGATTAATGTCAATAAATCTCAGATTTTATTTGGTAAGTCCGTTGGATATATTATTAAGAAGAAGGTGACCAGACTTCTTGGTTACAAGAAGGTGAAGGAGATGAAGTATCTTGGGATCAAATTGTCCTTAAAAAGATTGAAGTTGGCTGATTTTCAAGACTTACTTAGTAATGTAATGGAAAAGCTCAATGCTTGGGGTAAAAAGAATTTATCTTTGGGAGGTAAGACTACGCTTATCTCTAGTTCCTTGTTGACTATGCCAAACTTTCTCATAACCCACTCGTTAGTTCCTAAGAAGTTGTTATATGAGGTGGAGAAGCTTTGTAGAAAGTTTCTTTGGCAAAAATCGAGTGGGGAGTATAGTTTACATTATGTGGCTTGGGAAGAAATATGTAAACCGAGAAGTTTGGGAGGACTGGGTCTTCAATCTCCTTTGCTACGTGTTGATTCTTTGAGATCTAAACTAGCATGGGATTTCTATCAGAAAAATGGATCTCTCTGTTTCAGAGTTCTTAAACACAAATATGGAGAAGATTTGAGGAGTGGAGCACAAAAGAAAGGCACTTCAAATGCTTGGAAAATCCTTTCGGATGGGGGAAGACAATTGCAAAATATTACCAGATGGGCTGTAGGTAATGGTAATAATATAAATGTCCTCAATGATGTTTGGGTGTTGGATATGAGCATCAACAAGTGGCCAACTTTGGTAGATTGTGTGGCTTTGGAAGGGATGTATATAAGCCATCTATTATCTGATGAGGGACAATGGAACTATTCGTTGCTTACAGAATTTTTCCATGTAGATTTCATTATGTTAATCAGCAATATCCAGATTGTCACTGGGATGGATGACCGTAGAGAATTGGTATGGAAGATGTCGGGTAAGTCAATTTCGGCCATGTTGTTTGAATATAAGCTGAAGTGCAAATATAATTTTGAATATGAGGACTACTTCACTTGGATGTTTAAGCTTAAACTAAACAAGAAAATTGAAATTTTCTAGTGGAGGCTTGGAAAGTCAGCTATTCCCACACAGATGTTTCTACATTACCGGAGAATTGGATTGGATAAAAACTGTGTGAGGGGATGTAATGACATTGAAAGCTATGAGCATATTATGGTAAATTGCAAATGCTTGCTGGATGTTATAAAACAGATACAAAGTTGGGGCATTGGTATTCCGGTTTTTCAAAATATCAACAACTGTCTCGAGGAGTTGAGGAGATTGTCAAACCGTCAGCCTGGCATGGTAAGAATTTACTGCATTGTTGTGTACTTAAATTGGAGAAATAGAAATTGTGTGAAGCATGGGAAATTAGCGTTACCTTCTTCTGTGACGGCTTCAAATGCTCTGGCGTTGGCTAGTACTAAAATTAGTCCTTGTCTTTCAAACTGGGGAACCAATCTCCTTTGGGAGTCTCATGAGTCTTGGTGCCCTCCTCCGAAAGATTGGATGAAGATCAACGTTGACGCTTCACTGTTCAGATCTCATTGTGCTGGAGTGGGAGGGATTTTTAGAGATCATAAAGGAAGGTTTATTCTTGCTTTTGGAGAAAAGAGGATTCATTGGGACATTAACAAACTTGAGATGGAGGCTGTTCTCTCGGTCAAAGACTATATTAAAAGTTGGATGCTTGAATACAAAGGGGTGATTATTGAGAGTGATAATCTCAATGTTATTAGATCCTTTCAAGCTTCATTCAAGAAGAATAATCAAATTGTGGATAGTTGGCCTTTGGAGGAGATTCTTTTTGTCAATGACTTTCATAAAGTGGCTTTTAATCATGTTAGTAGAAATTGTAATAAGGTAGCTAACCTTTGTGCTACCATGGCTAGTACTAGGGATTTTTTCTTTGATAGCTTTTCTTTTAGTAGCATTCCTTCCTTGCTTTTATTTGCTATCAAGTAGGAATGTGATGCTTTTCATTCTTTTCAAGTGTAATTAGTTTTACTTTTCCCTCTTAATGCAAGTTCTGCAATCTTCAAAAAAAAAAAAAAAATATTGTATAATGATGTCATCGTACATATAATTGGTATATATTCCTCTTTATGCATGTGGATGGTTATTCGGTTAGAATCAGTTATTATAATTGATCGAATGTAAGAAATTTTCTTTTATCTGTATAATCATGGTGTTAATTTCTATGAAGGATGAACCTAACCATCTTTAAAATAATCTTAAATAATTGATCATCCCAGATGAACACCTGTTCATTTGTATTAATGCATGGTCAAAAATCTTCTACAAAAGGATGCATCACAAATGGTGTGTTTAAGAAAAGTCATTTTATTTTGAACATTTTCATTCGTACATATGAAATTATTTTCATCCCGTACGATATCAAGATTGTACGTATGACCCCAATTTCGTACTATACAATAGGTTATTTTTCTTTATATAGAAGGGAAGTTGAAATCATTTTTATTCACTTTCAAACCCTTCTCTAAACTCTCTAGAGCCTCTAACCTAAGAATGGCAAGCTCTAGCAAACACTCAGGAGTTTCTAAGGGATTGTCATCTAGAGGTGGGGATGAGAACTTTTTTGTATAAAAATAATGAGGATGCATTCTATAGGTATATATCTGAAAAAATTACTCCTAGACACCTCATTCAAGTTGAAGTCCATTTTTAAATCATGCCACTCCTTTCTTTAACTTAGTTCTCTTTTATTTTAACTTTGATCTATGCCAATTACAAAGAGGCCTTTTATTATTTCTTAGCAAACATGAGGTTCTATGAGGATGAAACTCAGACAACCTCTTTTGTTCAAAAAAGGCGAGTTGAAATCATAAAGGAAGATTTAGGAACTTTTCTTCATCTAAGACTCAATGCATTAGAGCTCACACCTTAACCTTTAAATCTTATTACGATTGGTCTGAGATTAATAAAATTCTAAGAGCTGTAACTCAAGTTTTTCACTTAGCAAGAGTCTACACATTAAATCAAAATACCCAGGTCATCTAGCTTGTCTTAAGAACTTCAATCATTCCTAAGCTAGTGATCTTATAAATATGACTCCTCTCCTATCCACCATCATATACTTGATCATGATTGAAAAACCAATTGAGGAGGCCCAACTCATCTTGGGCTACTTGAATAATCTTTTTGAAATTGGGCTTCCTTATTATAAGAGGAAGAAGAATATTACTATAGGACACTTAGTGGCATATATTTTAGATAAGAAGTACCACCTTTTTCATCACGATCCTCCCATTGAAATGCTAATCTATTTTACTAATGTTTCATTTTGATCTTTGTTTGGGAGAGACCATACTTCTAGTGGAGATTTTGAAGAAGAAGAAGGGGGAGTTGCTGCATCTGCACCTGAACCAGATCAGCAAAACTTTCAGGAGTTGGTCCAGCATTTTGATCAATATTTTTATCAAATTGAGACACATTTAAATCAGCAAGATATAAGGTACTAGGAGGATATGGGGTGGATTTGTGGTCAGTTGGATACGGTTAATATAAATGTAGCTATGATGAATAGCTATTTTTTAGTGTTCAACCAGCCACCTCTTCCATACTAGGGCCCCTCTGAATTTTAGATGTACTTCTTTATTGTTACTTCTGCCAGTCCTTTACTTGTCATGTGATATAATGTGATGTGATGATGTCTTCTTTATTTCTCTTTTATAGAATTCGTTTTGTGGTAGTTGAGATGTTTATGTTTAGATGTTCTATTGTTTGCATATTGATATCAATAACCTGAATATATATGATATTTTATTTAAGATTAATAAAAAATTTTAAGTTTTGTTAATTTGTTTTTGGTTCTTATTTTAAAATGTGAGTATATCTATACAAAAAGCCTTTTATAATTGATCTAAAATTATGCTACAAATTAATTTGCATTATAAAATTTATTTCACTATAATATCTAATATTTTAAAATTTTAAATTAAATTCTAATTAAATAAAGCTAAGGAGATCAATTTCATGTTCTTTTAAGAAAACATGATTTGAATATCATCATTGCAATATTATTATTTTTTATTTCTTTTTCAATATGATTTTTTTTATTATAGAAGTTTATTTTTAAATTACTGATTTTGGAAAGACTCAAAAAGTGTAACAAAAAGAAATGCACAAAGTGTGCAAAAATCAAAAGTTTACGCAATGGTTCACAAAGTAAAAAGAGGCACAAAATTAACCCAAGTAGAAAAAATATGTACAAAGTGTGCCATATATATTTTAAAAGATGCGCAATGTCGCCAATTGAAATTTATCTTTATTGTGTTCTTTCCACTATAATTTAATCTCTAATTTAAATCAATCTAATTTTTAATTATACTTCATATTGAAATTGAAGTTAATTATCTTCATTTCATCATTTTTGTAATAATCATCCTTATTTATTTTTTCTAGACTTCATCATGCTCTTGATTAACTTTTCTCAACTTAGTTCTTTGATTTAAAATTTTTGAATATTTCTTTTTAAGTCTTATGAAATTAATAGTGTTATTGCAATTTTTAAAAAATAATTTTTATGATCAATTCTATTGATTTCTCATTTGACATCTTTCTTTTCATTTTCTACTTCCCTTTTTGTTGTTGTCAAAAGGGAGAGAAAAATATTATTTGTCTATTTCGTTTGTTTTGTTGTTATTTATGTTGTCTTTGTGTTTGAATCTTTCTGCTTTCATTATTTTTAGGATTTTTCATTGCTTTCATTGTTTTTAGTTTTTTCAATATCTTTTTCTCTTCATGGAATATCCCTATATTCAAATATTCATTGTTTTAGGGGGAGCTAAGGAGAAATTTAAGGTATAAATGTTAACTCAAACAATAATTATTTTGCCATAATAAAAAAGGGGGAGATTATTGAGATTGTTGCAACTTAGTTTTTTGATTGGTTTGATTATTGCAACATGTGTGTTTTTTATGATTCCAAATATTGTTGTTTTGAATTACAGTTTCTCATAACATATTTTGGATATATTACTTTTGTTGTTTCTGTGTACTAACATTTCAGGAAAATCATACTCAAAATTATTGAAGACTCCAAATCATATTAGATTAGCATTCATTATAAATAGTGTTTATATTTTTTATTTTATTGAGTCTTAGAGAATGTGATTGTAATTGAGTAATTGTGCACAGACACACTTGGGGAGTGATTAAATTTTCTAATATTGTAAACTAATTATAATGTATTAATTTATTTTGTACTGATCATTCAGTACAAATGATTCTTCATACATATGACGTCTAGAGTACAAAAATAATTGTCGCTTTTCATCCTGATGAATCCCAAATTTTTTTAAACTGATCATATTGTATGATGCCTTATTCATACAGATGACATCACAAGTACAAAATTATGGGGAACCTTATTGTCCCAACAAAAAGTCAAAAATTTTTGAACTGGTCATATTGTAGTTGCCTTGTTCGTACAGACAACATCCAGAGTATAAAAATGTGGCGAACCATTTCATCCTAATGAATGCTAAATCTTTTTGATCAGATCATATTGTATAATGTCGTGTTCGTACAGACGATGTCTAGAGTACAAAAATATGAGGAACCTTTTCATCCCGACAAATCAGAAAATTTTTCTTAATAGTTCATACAGTACGAAGATGGTTCGTACTGGACGATTATCATGTATAAAAATATTTCATATATGTTCGAATGCAGCAGTTTTGAATTGTTTGTACATATAATATACGATCTTACAGTATGATTATATATGCTCAAAATTACAATTTTCAGTTTTTTGGATAGTTTTTTTTGTCTTTTATATAAATAGTCCTTAGAAATTGATTGAAAAAGTAGTTGTTCTTCATGATTTCTTTAAGAGTGAGTGAAAGACTGGCTTGGGAGAGTGTTTGAGAGAGAGTTCTGACAAGTAGAGTGTGAAGGGGTCACAAGGTTACTCAAAGGTAAGAATCTCTTTTATATTTTGGTTACTTCTCTTCCTTTTTCTTTCTAGTTGCTCGAGAGAAAATCTTTGAAGATTATATGGTACTCTTCCAACACTTGGATGGTATGAAAGGATGATGGTATTCTGCCAACACTTGAAGGATGTAAAAGGAAAACGGTACTCTGTCGATACTTGGATGGTGTGAAAGGATGATAGTACTCTACCGACACTTAAAGGGTGTGAAAGGATGATGGTAATCTGCCACACCGGGGTTTGGTGGAAGAGAGGAAAATTGTAAAGGCTTCTCCGCCTTGATGTGGGGACAAAGGGAGAGTCACTTTGGTAATAGTGCAATACCTGAATAAGGAGTTTTTAGGGAGTGAACGTAAGTCTTGTTGGACTGAACCACTAAATCTTTCTGTTCGTTTTTACTTTCATATTTTATTTTTATGTACATTTTATTATTGTAGTTGGTAAGTTTAGTTTGAAAAAAAAAAATCATTGTGCTTAAAATTTTAAAGAATGGTTTTCTGTTGAAATTCAAGAGGGAAATTTTTGAAAAATATAAATTCACCCCCCTCTTAGTTACCTTTGGGAAATTTGCATATGTTTAATAACCTATACGGACTTTATAGTTAGGAAGCATTAGCTATACTTACACAACCCAACTTTGAAAATATTTAGTGTGGAGGCCTAAGTTACATCAACCATAGCACGGCATGAATTCTGATGATCTGTTCAAATTCGAGAAGGGGCCCAAACTTACTTGGGCTCCTAAACTATTCTTCCATGATCTTTGGATTTGAGGGCTCTCAAGAAAGACTCAGTGGGAGCATGTGTTTCTTAGCTCGATATTTATTTCCTATCACTTGCAATCAGCCATTCATGAGCTTTTTAACGTTTATGTTATGTATTTTATTTATTTATTTATGACTTTATTTATTTTTTTTCTTTTTAGTCCTTAATTTATTTTTATTAAGGATTTTAAATTTATTCTTATTTTTGTTTTTTTAGGTTTTGTTGGTATCATTCTTATTTATTATGTCCTAATCATCACACAAACCACTTCACTCAACCTCACCAGTTTTTCCTATAAAGCTAAATTTTAATCATATATCATACTATACTAACCACTTTTATACTATATGATCTGCATAACATTGCTTTGATCATAACCCATGGCTTAATGAATGAACTATATTGAATCTTTGATTAACAATCTTCTTATACAAACACTTATTCAACTGGACAATCCATGCTTCAGTCTATATTCAGACGAAATCTTTTTTGTTTGTATGACATTTATTGTTGATAGTATTATATGAACACCTATTTATATTGTATGAACCTTTTGGACAAAAGTCAAACTACCTGACTCCTTGGGATGTTCTCCCCGTCTCTAATCATCTTGTATGATGTGCAATCATATTGTATGATCAGACAACCTTTTTGATTAATCATCTGGCTAAATTGATTGCTCATAATCATCCCATATGATCTAACGATCACACTGTATAATCTATTGGAATTATATTTAAATAACCCCAATCAATTCAAATTCTTCAAATAATCCCTCTTATCCTCCTTCTTACAATCTCAATATATGTAATGTCTAGTAATGGAAAGCGTAGTCGCCAAACCCAGGGTGCTTCCTCCTCTCACAACTCTATCGATGATCTATTACTTATCGCTTGTTATGAAGCTTCATACCACAAATACAAAGAAGTCAAAATCTCTCCTTCTAGCCTTTTTAACCAACAAGCCATAAACTTTCTGGTAATGAACCCTTTCAATTCCACTACACTTCGATTCCTCCTAACTTTGGCCTATCCTTTCCACTCTCAAATCCTATACGAGTTCCTCGTAAATCTTAAGATCAGTGGGGATGCCACCATAATGTGTTCCCATGTTTTTTTTTCCAAAATGTTATAATAACCAAAGGGGACATATGAATCCATATTCAATTAAACACCCAAAAAAATAAACCCTTTCTCATGGCCTCAAGATCTTATTTTGACGTGATTGTTATAAATCTCCTGCTAAGAAATGTTTCAATAAGCTATCACTAACCCTTGGTTCTCACTTTAAACCAAAATGCTAGGGTTATCTAGCACATTTTGAGAACATCAATCATCCCTAAAACTGTAGATCATATAAACATCACTCCCCTACTTTTAATTGTCACTTACTTCTTAATATCAAACACCCAAATAGATGAAGCCCAAATATTAATTAATAACATCCAAAATCTCACTTCCATTTGCCTCCCAGCCTCTAAAATAAAGCAAAACATCACTCTAGGACAATGATTGGGTATATCTTGGATAAAAAATACAACATCACATATCCTTCTCCTCCTGACCACACTACAATCTTCTTCTTGGATGCCTCCTTCCGTATGTTTTCTCCTAGGGAATAGGAGCCAAAAATCCCATTGTTTGATGAAGAAGGAAATGATTCCCCTACAGTAGATCATACACCTGCACCACCCCCTCACCACTACCCATATGAGGAGTTTATTCAACAATTTGACAGACTTGAGACTAGCCTTGATCAAAAGCAAATTCAACATGATAATGATATGAGTTAGTTTGTGGAGAAATTTGGAAATATCCAATAGAAGTTACTTCCATCCAGCAGTAGTATGACATCTTTAGCCTGTCCTTCCAACCACCTACACAACCACCTTCTAATAAGGATCAAGCTCTGTTCTAGTTTATTTGTGTTGTACTTTTCTTTTTTAAGTCTATGTTTTATTGTTTTGTTTATGTATCAATTTTTTTTCTATATATATATATATATATATATATATATATATATATATATATATATATATATATATATATATATATATATATATATATATATATATATGTTTATTTAATTCTCTTTTAAGTGGTATCTATTTTTCTTTTAAGTAAGTTTTTTGCTCTTAGATATCTTTTATGTGCTCTTTGCTTGAGAAATATGTAGTTAAAGGGAAATGTGTTTCTGTTGATCATACTGTACGACTTGGATCGCACCATATGAAAGAATGCTCTTCAATGCTCTTTTTTGTTTGAAATAAAATCACTATTATTCTTACTTAAAAGGTTAGATAAGATATTGATGACTTATTTAAAACAAAAAGGATAAAAATTAATGAATTTACATATCCCTCCTTATTTCTATTACATGTTAATTCCTTATGTGAACTTGAAAATCTAAATCAAATTGGAGTTGAGATGGTTGAAATGAAACATTTTCATTATACTACATTTTTTCTATCATGAATATATTCTACAATTTTATAAATGAGATTCATTTTTTTTCTTAAATCAGGCTATTTATCATTATTGTAAAGACCGGTTTTACTTTATAGATTATTCTTACCTAGATAAGAGAGTGAGTTACGTTTCTCTTCAATTTGGAAGATAATCTTTACAACTGAGATTCTTAAAGATTTAGAAAGGAAGTAATTTGAAAAAAATTAAAAGAGGCACAAAATAAGCCCAAAATAAAAAGATGTGTAATGATGCCAAAAGTAAAAGATGCACTAAATGTATCAAAAAAAATGCGCAATGTACGCCAAAAGCTGATAAAAGAGGCACAAAATGTGCCCAACTTAAATTATCTTTTCTTTCTGCTAAATCTTTAAATCATAGAAAGTTCATGTGTTTCATAATATGGTTAAAGCTTGATTTTTGAAAATCTTGGTTTTTCATTCATCACTTTTATAATAAAATTCTATTTGACATATTTCATGCTTGCAGCCTGAAAAGTTTAAGTTTCCATTTCTGATTGTAATTTTTAAATTAGATATTTATTTAAACAAAGGATTTTAGCTTGTGAAGATGTTAAGCTGAGTGTGCAAAATCTAGAATCCAATCCTAGGGCTACAATAAAGTCAACACTTTTTTGTTTGAAGAGTAAGGTTATTACATTCTAAACATGCTCACGAGAGTTCTCATGTCTTTGATGTTTTTTTTCTTTACCTTGAGTTATTAGCCGTTATGGGTCTTTTTTTTTAGCTATCTTATTTATATTTCTTTTTTTCCTTCCTTTTATTTTCCCACTTTTTATGATGTCAAAAGAGGGAGGAGCATTTGTTTGTTTGTTATTGTATTTTATTGTTTAGTATTTGGTTATTTATTATTTATTTTAATATTTACTATTCTTTGCATATTAAGTAATGAAAAAAAAAATTGTTTTCACTCCTTTTTCTTAGAGTTGGTTATAATTTAAGGGGGAGTTTAAAGGAAAGCAACTTTTTTTAAAATCCAAAAATAATAATGTTTGTCATCATACAAAAGGGGGAGATTATTGTAAACATGATCCAAACACTATGATTTTGATAATAACAAACATTATTGTGTATGTTGCAACTTTCTCCTATTTTTAAGATATTATGTTTTGTTTTGTGTGTACTAACATTTCTTGAAATCATTCCATCGTTCACTAGCAATTCTTATCAACTCAAGCCTAGGTAAACTATGGTTACAATCTGTAATTTTTAATTTTTTATGAATTTTTTCTTTCTTGAGTTGTATCATGTAATTGGGTTGATATCTTTGCTAAGTAACCTTACACATGCATGGGGAGAGAGAAAAATAATTTTACGAGAGTTTTTTTAATTACATCTATTATTCAATTTTGGTTTCATGCTGTATGATGTTTTTTCATATTGTATGATTTAAATTTATACTGTATGATATATTATGCTCTGTCAAAACCCTAATCACCATAGGACAAGAAAGATACTAATTATGTTGATTGTATTGTACAATTTAGATCATACTGTACACCCTAATTAAAATCTTTCTTAATTAATCCCTCGATATCAGGCAATAAAATCATGGACAATTACTGTGATCGATCATACTATACGATAAAGTTCATTATGTATGATTGCTCATGTACAAAATTGGTTATCCTAGAGATTGTAACAAACAAATCCATGATTTTTGCACTGATCATATTATACGATACATGTATCATATAATACAAATAGAAGATGGATCACTTTAAAATTAGGGTTTCTTGAAGCCCACTACTTAGGGTTTTCTAATACTATTATTAGAAAATCTTTGGATATTGAGAATTTAGGAGATAAAGTTTTGAAGGAGAGAAGAAGGAGACCTTTGTGAGAGAAGAAAGGGAGATTTTGTGAGGGATAAGTTGTAAGGGGATTCATAAGGTTTCTCCAAGCAAGAATCTTGACTAATATTTACAAGCGTCTACCTAGATTCTTTGTGCGTCTAGAGATAAAGTTCTTTAACAAAGATCATGGTTCTCTAACCATCACCTGGAGGGTGAAAATAGAGTTATGGTTATTTGATCATCACCTTAAGGGTGAAAATATAGTGGTGGTTCTCTCACCATCACCTGGAGGGTTAAAATAGAGTTAAGGTTCACTTCCTATAAAAGAGTCATGATTCTCTGTCATATCGAGTTGGTAAAACAGCATCTATACAGTCTTCTCTACCTTTCTGTTGAAGCAAAAGGAGAGTCACAACTATTTAGTATAATACTTGGAGTGGTAGTCTCTAAGGAGTGGATGTAGGATAGGTTAATCGAACCATTCTAAATTATTATTTGTTCATTCCTTTTATTATTTCTATACTTTATTTTATGTGATTATCTGTGTGGTTAAAAACTCTAATTTATTTCATTATTGTGAGATTTACTTATTTCTAGATTCACTGTGTCAATTATCGTTTGTGGGTTTGAAAAGATTTTAAAGAAATTCTTTTTCCTTAAAGAATTTTTAAATATACAATTCACCCATCCTCTTGGTTAGTCTCGTGCTAGTTCTTTAGTGTTTAACAAGCCTCACAAACTTTCAAACCTCTCTTTTAAAGAGAGAAACCTTTAGTTTTCTGATTTTTTTTTCAAAAGAATCTAGTTACCATAAGCATTAGGAGAGGGTACCATATCACTTTTCATATGTTGAGCTTTGTTTAAAGACTTTCTACTATTTTTATTCTCATTGACAGCAGAATAATCCTTATTAACCTCAAGAATTTGGAAATCAATATGTTTTTACGACAATCCGATTTCTTATGACCAATCTTCCCATAGTTAAAACAAAGATTTGAAGTTTTCTCATATTCCACTGCTTGAATGAATTTTCCATTAGAACTCTCAATCCATACACTAGTGAGAAATTTATTTTCAAGATTAAGTCTAATACAGACTCTAGAATCCCTTCTATGCCAACTAAAAGTATTTGCATCTAGCATTTACGGAAGTCCAATTTTTTTTTGCAATTCTAGCAATATTAGTTGGATCCCAACAATATAAGGGTAAGTGTGGTAACTGAATCAAAATAGGAGAAAAGAGGCCTTTCATTGAAATTGGTGAAAAAGATGGTGGCCTTTTTTTTAATAACTAAAATATGATCCCCAATAAAATATGGTCCACCATTCAAAACACCATCTCAAGCTTCTTTAGATTGAAAGTTATAAAGAACCCAATCAAGTCCAATGCCAGTCATTTGAAAAATAGCGTACTTCGACAACAACCTTTAAAATTCTTTGTTAAGTATAGATAAAGGTAGCTTGTTACCAAAAACCTAAATGATTACAGCTTTATCAAGTTTCACCATATTCTTCTTTTCAGAATCAATATCTAATAACATAGTATCTCCATCTTTACAATAAGAAGAAAAATCTTCTTTGAAATCTAAGTAAATCGGTTTAAGATGTTTCCATGCACAGTTGAGATTTTAACTGTATTGTAAAATGATTATTCTCTTGTAATGATAATTCATTTTGATCCTCACATAGCTTTTGAGTAGAATTAGGAATGACGACATATTTAGTGTAAATTCTTTTAATCTTATCTTGAAACTTCTTAATATTAGATTGAGATTTAATAGATAAATGATCACACTCTGCAGTAGAAGTATAAAATTCAGGTTGAATCTCAGAACACGTTGATTCTGAAATAATAGGATTAACATACTTTGACAAAGATGCCTCTGGATCTTTAATAAATGACATATTTTTAATCCATAACAACTTAGAATCCTCTTTAGATGTTAAAATCTCTTTGCCTTTAGATAAACTAGGAAACTAATTAGAATTCAAATTCAAAGAGAAATTTGAATTTAAAAAAAAAAATAGATTTGTTGCCTTCGATGATCAGAATACCATTATATAGCTTCTGGGAAGTTTGAAAGTTTGATTGTCATACATTGAATGATTTGACTTTGATCTTTGTAGAATCATCATCAACAGATGATCACCGACGACCTAGCTCTACCATTCAGTGAAAAAAAAAAACATATATGAAATCAATAGAAATTCAAAATGCTTCTTTCTCTCTCCTCATGGCTTCTCTCTCCTCACCGCCCCCATCAATAGTATACATCACAAATTATTCATTATCAATAAGTTTGATTTGATGGTAACTTTTAAAATTCATGTCATACTATCATATTATTATAAATGATATTAAAATTATTTTTTCATAAAAATATGTTTTGTATACTAATTATTTATTTTCATCACTCTTTCCCATCTATTATAAATATGATCTTAAACATCTTTGTAATGAAACCTAGTCCTTAGATGTTAAATAAGAGACCTTGCACTTTGTACTTAAATCATCATAATAATTTCTTCTTATTTCATCTCCAAGTAAGAAAAGCTCCAAATTGGTTAATCCCTAGATTAATTAACATTTCAATCTACTATAAAAAAATATCATCATCATTATGTTTGTCAGTATGAGTAAGAAATAAAGTATAGGAACACCTAGCAAATCATAATATTTTACAGACTATACTTGGTTTGTTATTATCAAATAGATCACAAGACACGTATGAGTTGTATAAGCTCATGGTGTCAACACTTCTAAATCACAAAAGGAAAAGCTTATAATAATTAAGATCCCTTTAATCATCCAAATCAAATGCTATATGAAGTGATATCAGAGTACATCCTGGGTGATGAAGGAATGCACTAATTTTGAGGATTTCTTGTATAAGTATACATTTAATTTTGAAATTGGGCGACATTTCATTTCTCAATTATTTTCTATTTCTTTAAGTGATTCATTTTTTAATACTTATTTGATAGGTTTTCAATGTTCAGTGTTAATTCGATGACATTTATGAACTAGATCTACTAGTTGATGATACATAAGAACCATGCTATTTTCCTTAACAATTATTATAATGTGTATTTGAGAGACAAGATTTAAGTGAGTTATGATTTATACTATTTAAAAATTTATTTTTCTCATTTATAGAATTTATCATCTAATTAATTTACTTCACTTATTGAAATGCAAACCTAGCTAAGTTTATATAACCTAGCTTATCAGTTTTAACTAGTTCAAGTTGTATACTCTACTTTTTTTTCAACCACACTTGCTTGTCATTCAATGTATTCTTATGTTTTATATCATTTCAAACCATGTATTTTTTTTTGTTTTACATCATTGAAAACTTGTGAAAACACTGAAAGTTTGTTAGGGATGTTAAGCCCTATAGAACTGGCCCAAGCTAACCAAGAGGGGGGGTGAATTGGTATTTTAAAAATTCTTTTCATAAAGAAGTAAAAATCTCATAAACCTAAATCACACCACAAGAAAAATAAGCGCGGAAATTTAAAGTGCGGAAGCAAGAAATAAGAACACATAAATTTATAGTGGTTCGGTCAACTCGACCTACGTCCACTCCCCGGAGGCTCCCTCCGAGTATTGCACTACAATCGTGACTCTCCTTTAGCCCCCAACGCTAGGCGGAGAAGCCTTTATAACGAACCACTTTTTGCCACCCCGGATAGGCAGAGAACCTATCTCCTTTTGCTTCCTCCTGAAGCTGGCAGAAAACCACAATCAGATACTGACTCCTTACCTCTACTAACCCTTCCACGGATGAGAAACTCTAGACAAAGAAGAAGCAAAGTGATCCTTGAAGCAACCCTTATGAATTCCCTCACAAGCTCCCCCTCACAAGATCCTCTCTCTCTCCCTCTCTCTCTTTCTCTCCTCAAAGCCTTCTTAGGTTAAGGCAGCAGCAAAAGATTGTTCAAAATGTTGAACAAGAGCTCTTAAATAGAAGAGCTTCAAAGGAGCTCATTAATTGCAAGTTGCCGACAATATCGTCCAGGCCGATATGGACATCGTCCTAGAAGATCAGTACAAATCTCAGAAGATCGGCCAGAGCATCGCCTTGAATACATACTGGATAATTTAAAATTGGCTTGATTGTCCTGGCCGATCTCACGATCGTCCTGGCCGATCAGTTCAAATCAGAGGAAAATTTCCCAGAGCATCGCCTTGAATTTGAGCTTGCCGATATTTATCATTCAGAAGTGACTAAGGTTTTTGAATAGATCATCCTGGTCGATCCTGCAATTGTCCGGGATGATTTGATCGTATCAATCATTTTTAATTACTCCCTTGATTTCCTGATCAAGTAAGGCATAATTTGTGAATATCGTCCAGGCTGATCAATGATCATCCTGGCCGATTATTAAAAAATACATAATACCTTAATCGTCAATGGCGGCAACTTGTTTCTATTTTGAGCTTAACGTCCTGACCGATACACGTATCGTCCAGGACGATCTGTTAATGATGGCTGCCTTAATTAAGAATCCTTGTTTAGATTTTTTTTTAAGCCCGATCATCCAGGACGATGTAAATATCGTCCTGGCTGATATGAGTAAAAACAGAAATTCTAAGTCTCTCAAGTGTGTGTGTGTGTAGGGTTACTTAGCATCAGTCTCTTTGAACATTACAAAAAGACTCAAGAAGAGAAAAAAATAAAGTACAGACTGACTCAACCCTAAACCTATGCAATCTTGAACTGGCTTCGTTTGTTCGTCCGATCTTTGATTCCTGAAAAGTTAGAAGTAACAGGCAGTCCAAGAGAATCAATAGTGTTTGTCAATCATCAAAACATAAGTCATGAAAATAGATTTGTAACAATATCCCCCTTTTTGATGATGGAAAAATACTACGAAGACAGTTAGCAGTAAAATTTTGGGATCAACAAGTGTAAAAACATCATAAACTTCTCCCCCTTTTGACATAACAAAAAGGAGGGAACAAAAAAAAGACCAATAGCAATTTTTTTTTTTTTTTTTGAAACCAAGGCATGAAAATGATGTAGTATTACATGTGATTGATTTAAAAACTTGTGGGTTAATGAGTTAACAATCTCAATAATCCAAAGAGTGGTAGAATATCCAGCCATGGTTGCCCTTTGCTCAGACATTTTCTTAGGGTAGAATCGTCTTTTGAAATCAATGACCTAACTAAAAAAATTAATTGGATATGAGAAAAAGAATCCATCCATCACTTGGTTTAAGAAAAAATATCTTTATAAAATAATGAACCAAAGTAAATATATCATGATCTCGAAACAAAAAAAATCAAGCCTTTGAGAATCAAAACTTCTAAGTTCTAAAAGATTTAAAAAGAGAGAATAGCTTGCTTTTGAGTGGGCTCATTTTATGCCACTTGTCAATTGAGTGGCGCTTTGCGCATCTTTTTATAGATTTTCAATTTTGGCGTCTTTGCGCTTCTTTTGTTGGCATCATTGCCTAATTTTTTTTTTTTTTTGCAAGCTACATTCTCTTTTATAACCTCTTAAAAAAAAATCCTTAGTTGTGAGTATATCTTCTTAGATATTAGAGAATAGGAGCTCTCTCTCTAACATAAGAAAGAATTACCACAAGCAGAATCAATAATCAAAGACAAGAGTAATGAGGGGTCTTGATGTGACAAAAAAACTTTAAACATTATAAATACAAGAAAGATTTGCTTAAGCAAGCTTAAGAAAAATTCTTAATTTCAGACACAATCTTTAATTTGAAATAGATTTTTGATTAGAAAAGAAAACTATGCCACTAAAATAGGTTAGAGAAAGAGACACAATAACAAAAATATTTTTACCATCTAATAGATTAAGAGATGAAAAACACATTTACTACAAATTTTCAAAAACAAGAGCATGGAATATGTTATCATTTCAGCGATGATTTTGAAAAACTAAGGAAAAAAAATGTAAAACACACCAAAAACTAAGAGAAAATAAAAAACAAAAGCAAAAGAAAGTAACTAAAAGATCAAGTTTCATGCATTTATGTCAATCACACCCAATCTGGTCCTTAAAGAACTGAAAGTGTCGAAGGCCAGTGGTTTAGTAAAGATGTTAGCCAATTGAATTTCAGTTGTCACATGGTGTAACTCAATGTCTCCCTTAGTCACATGATCTCTAATGAAGTGATGCCTAATGTCAATGTGCTTAGTCCTTGAATGTTGGATATGATTCTTAGAGATGCATATGGCATTAGTATTTTCACAAAAGATTGAGATGGTGCCTACAGGTAATCCTAAATCTAATACCTGTTGTTTCAACCAAAGGACTTGGGCCACACAACTTCCAAGAGCAATGTACTCAGCTTCAGTAGTGGAAAGGGAAACAGAGTTTTGCTTCCTACTAGACCAAGAGTCCAAAGACTGTCCAATGAATTGACAAGTTCCTGAAGTGCTTTTTCTATCCACCTTGCATCCTGCAAAATCAGAGTTAGAAAAACCAATAATCTCAAAAGAAGTGTTATGTTTAGGGTACCAAATCCCTAAGCCTTGGGTCCCCAAAAGGTATCTAAAAATTCTCTTAACAGCAGTCAGGTGGGACTCCTTAGGGTCATCTTGAAATCTAGCACAAAGGCAAACACTAAACATAATATCAGGTCGGCTCGCAGTCAAGTAAAGTAAAGATCCCATCATGCCTCTATACTTCTTCTGATCAACATACTTACCACTTGGGTCCTTATCCAATGGAGCACTAGAAGTCATGGGAGTGTTAATTGGCTTAGCTTTGTCCATCTCATACTTTTTCAAAATATCCTTTATGTATTTTGTTTGATTTAAAAAGGTTCCATCCTCCAATTGTTTTATGCTAAACCCCAAAAAGTAGGACAACTCTCCCATCAAACTCATCTCAAACTCTCTACTCGTTGTTTTAGAAAAATCATCACACAATTTTTTATTAGAATATCTAAAGAGTATATCATCAACATAAATCTGAATAACGAGTAAATCATCTCCAACTCTCCTAAGAAAAAGGGTGGTGTCTACGCTCCCCTTGACAAATTCCCTCTCTAGTAAGAATGTGCTAAGCCTCTCATACCAAGCTCTTGGTGCCTGCTTTAACCCATACAAAGCCTATTTTAATTTAAAAATATGATTTGAAAATTGTGAACTCTCAAAACTTGGGGGTTGCTCTACAAAAACATCCTCTTTTATTTCCCCATTTAAAAAGGCACTCTTGACATCCATTTGAAAAAGCTTAAATCATTTATAACAGGCAAAGTCTAATAGCACTCTAATGGCTTCCAATCTAGCTATAGGGGCAAAAGTCTCCTCAAAGTCTATCCCTTCTATTTGGTTATACCCCTTAGCCACCAATCTTGCTTTATTCCTAACCACCACTCCTGAATGATTCACCTTGTTCTTAAAAACCCACTTTGTCCCTTAGGTCTTTCTACAAGCTCCCAAACATCATTCCTTACAAATTGATTCAATTCTTCTTGCATTACTAAAATCCAAAACTCATCAGTAAGGGCTTGGTTAATGGTGGTGGGTTCAGTCATTGAGATAAAGACAGAGTGGTTCACCTCCTTCCTAAGTCCAATGTCTAGTCTTAACTCCACTAGAAGGGTCTCCTAAGATCAAATCCTTGGGGTGACTTGTAGAGTATCTCCAATCTCTAGGCAAAGTGTGAGAAGGTCCAACCCTTTCATCCAAATTAATATTTTCTACTCCTTGGGTGACTTCTCTACTCCTTCATTACTTTGGTGTTCTACCCCCTTCCCCAAGTTTTTTACTCCACTAGTAATCTCTCCAACCTCATCATCATTCTCAACTCCATGTTTCTTAGGATCAGACTCATCAAATATTACATGGGTTGTCTCTTCCACCATTAAAGTTCTTTTGTTAAACACCCTAAAAGACTTCCCAACACTAGAATATCCCAAGAATACTCCTTCATCAGATTTAGGATCAAATTTTGCCAAGTGAGACTTCCCATTGTTATGAATAAAAATCTTACAACCAAAGACATGAAGGTGGGAAATATTGGGTGTCCTACCCTTAAGGATCTCATAGGGTGTCTTTTCTAATTTGGCTTTAACATTCACCCTATTCAACACATAACAAGCTGTGTTAACCGCTTCAGCCCAAAAGTATTTTGGAAGTGAATACTCATCAAGCATGGCTCTAGCGGCTTCCACCAAGGTTCGGTTCTTCCTCTTAGCTACCCCATTCTGCTGAGGGGTCCTAGGAGATGAAAAATTATGGCTAATTCCCTTATCCTCACAAAAATCTCCAAATATTTCATTCTCCAATTCTCCCCCATGATCACTATGGATGGTCAAAATCTCACAACCTAGCTTTTTCTGAATCCAAGTAGAAAATGTTTTAAACTCCTCAAAAGACTCATTTTTATGTGAAAGAAATCTAGTCCAAGTGAACCTCGAGTAGTCATCAACAATCACAAATCCATAGACATTCCCTCCCAGGCTTGCAGTGCTAATGGGTCCAAACAAATCCATGTGAAGGACTTATAAAGGTCTAGAGGTGCTAATGTTCTTAATGGGGTGAAAGGTGGAGTGGACTTGCTTTCCTAGCTGACAGGCATCACAAAGGTGGTCTTTCGAAAACTTGAGTTTGGGGACACCTCTAACTAGGTCATTTTGGGTCACTTTCCTAAGGGTTTTCATACTTGCATGACAAAGTCTCCGGTGCCACAACCATGAATCATCAATAACTATTTTTAAGCAAAATGAAGCAGCACATTCAATGTTATTTAAATCAAGCATGTAGACATTGTTGATCCTCTTTTCCTGCAAAATAGTGTTGTTACTTAAACATACAATGCATGAATTTGCAAAGAATTGCACGATGAAGCCTTTGTCACAGAGTTGACTGATGCTGAGCAAGTTGTGCTTTAATCCATCTACAAGTAAAAAATTTTCAATCATAAGATTCTTAGAATTACCAATTATACCTGCGCCTACCACCTTCTTGGTGGTGTTGTCTCCAAGAGTAACCTTGCCTACAGTCCTGGACTCTAGTACAACAAACTGGTTGGCATCACCAGTCATATGTCGAGAGCATCCATTGTCCAGGTACCACATACTCTCACGAGGCCTTTTGTGATAGCCCTCCTGCAAAATTACCAAATGTTAGATTTAGGAACCCAAGTAGGTTTGGGTTCCTTCTTATGAAGAGTAGAATGCAATGCATGTGTGGTATGCTGTGGATCATGCACCTTAGGTCTCCACACCCAATATGTACTTTGGTGAACTGTGCAAGTGTGTGAGATGTGTCCTAGCATGCCACATGAAAAACATCTAACTCAAGGAAAAGGTTTTCTTAAGTGGTTCGAATTATAATGCCTCTTCCTAGGTTTTGGCAATTGATCAAAAGTAGGTGTCATCCTACTTTTCTAACATATTTCTAATTCATTTTGAATTTTCAAATTTATGCTTTTTAATACCTCATTTTTAATCCTCAAATTTTTCTCCATCTCTTTAGACTTCTTAAAATCAGATTCAAGTGATATGTGTGAAACTTTTAATGCATCATACTTTTCAACTAATTCACAATGATTTTTATTTAACTCATCAAATTCATCAAGTAAAGTCATGTGATTTGAATCAATCATTTGATGGTCTTTAGTCAAAATTTCATGCTCTTTTTGTAGATTCAAAAATTCTAATTTCAAGCTAGCATGTGTTTTCTTTAATTTCCTATATGATGCATGAATTTTTTCTAAAACTTCAAGAAGTTAATCGTAGGAAAGTTCACATACCTCTTCTTGATCAAGATTGCCGTCTGCCATCAAGAACCATTTCGATGTCTCATCTTCAGGTTCCGTCTCTGATGAGTCCAATGCAGAATCCGCCTAAAATGCTTTTTGTAATCTCATCTTGTCCTTCCTTAGCTTAGATTTCTCCTCACCCTTTCCTTTGCTTGAGTGATCTTTAAGTGTAGGGCAATCAATTCTCACGTGTACTGGTTTCCTGCATTCATAACAAACGACATCAGAAGATCCTTTAGAATATTTATGATCCTTACCTTTTCTCCAATGATGCTTTTGCTTATTCCTTAGAAAGCTTTTGAATTGCCTTGTGATGAAGGCAACTCCATCGCTTTCAGACCCGGAAGATTCAGAATCTAATTTGTGTGCCTTTAGTGCAACTGTTTTCTCCTTCTTCTTCTCACCTGCATCAAGATTTCTTTGATTCATCCTTTGCTCGTAAGTAATGAGCGAGCCAAGTAAGTTATCAATAGAATAAGTGTTCAAATCCTTAGATTCAGTGATTGCAGTGATTTTAGCATCATATGATGAAGGCAAGCATCTCAAAATCTTGTTTACTTTTTCAAAGTTTGAAAGTTCTCTTCCTAGTGCATGCAGTGAAGTAACAATATGAGTAAACCTAGTATACATGTCAGAAATTGATTCATAAGGTTTCATACGAAAAAGTTTGTAGTCATGCAAGAGAATGTTCAAACGGGATTGTTTAACCTCATTAGTGCCTTCATAGGTGATACACAATTTATCCAAAATTTCTTTACCAGTTTTGCAAGTGGAGACTCGCATGTAATCCTCATATTTTAAAGCACAGAAAAAACAATTCAAAAATTTTGCATTCAATTGAGCTAAATCTCGTTCATCAAAAGACCATTCAGTAAAAGCAACTTCAGTTTTAACACCATTAATTTCACGAGGTGGAGAATAACCTTCTTTGATAAGCATCCACATGCGATAATCAGTAGATTGTAAAAACATTGACATGTGGGTTTTCCAGAAATCAATAGGTAAGTTGTCAAACAAGGGAGGTCGTGTAATTGAATAACCTTCCGTAGTGTTATGATTCCCAAGGTTAGCCATGGATCAAAATTCAAAAAGTTTTCAAACTTAAAATTTTTGAATCCCGCTCTGATACCACTTGAAAGTTTGTTAGGGATGTTAAGACCTATAGAACTGGCTCAAGCTAACCAAGAGGGGGGTGAGATGGTATTTTAAAAATTCTTTTCACAAAGAAGTAAAAATCTCATAAACCAAAATCACACCACAAGAAAAATAAGCGCGGAAATTTAAAGTGCGGAAGCAAAAAATAAGAACACATAAATTTATAGTTGTTTGGTCAACTCGACATACATCCACTCCCCGGAGGCACCCTCCGAGTATTTCACTACAATCGTGACTCTCCTTTAGCCCCCACAGCTAGGCAGAGAAGCCTTTACAACGAACCTCTTTTTGCCACCGCGGCAAGGTAGAGAACCTATCTCATTTTGCTTCCTCCTGAAGCTGGTAGAGAACCACAATCAGATGCTGACTCCATACCTCTACCAACCCTTCCATGGATGAGAAAATCTAGACGAAGAAAAAGTAGAGAGATCCTTGAAGCAACCCTTTTGAATCCCCTCACAAGCTCCCCCTCACAACATCCTCTCTCTCTCTCTCTCCCTCTCTCTCTCTCTCTCCTCAAGGCCTTCTCAGGTCAAGGCAGCAGCAAAAGATTGTTCAAAATGTTGAACAAGAGCTCTTAAATAGAAGAGCTTCAAAGGAGCTTAATTGCAAGTTACCGAAAATATCGTCCAGGATGATATGGACATCGTCCTGGTCGATCAGTACAAATCTTAGAAGATTGGCCAGAGCATCGCGCTGAATGCAAACTGGACGATTTAAAATTGGCTTGATCGTTCAGGCCGATCTCACAATTGTCCCGGCTGATCAGTTCAAATAAGAGGAAAATCGTCCAGAGCATCGCCCTGAATTTGAGCTGGCCGATATTTATCGTCTAGAAGTGACTAAGGTTTTTGAATAGATCTTCCGGGATAATATGATCGTATCAATCATCCTTAATTACTCCCTTGATTTCCTAATCAATTAAGGCATAATTTGTTAATATCGTCCAGGCCGATCAATGATCGTCCTTTCCGATTATTAAAAAATATATAATACCTTAATTGTCAATGGTGGCAACTTCTTTCTGTTTTGAGCTTATCGTCCTGGACAATACACGTATCGTCCAGGACGATCTGTTAATGATGGCTAACTTAATTAAGAATCCTTATTTAGAATTCTATTTTATGCCTGATCGTCCAGGACAATGTAAATATTGTCCTGGCCGATATGAGTAAAAACATAAATTCTAAGTCTCTCAAGTGTGTGTGTGTAGGGTTACCTAGCATCAGTCTCTTTGAACATTACAAATATACTCAACAAGAGAAAAAAATAAAGTACAGACTGACTCAACCCTAAACCTATGCAATCTTGAACTGGCTTCGTTTGTTCGTCCGATCTTCGATTCCTGAAAAGTTAGAAGTAACAGGCAGTCCAAGAGAATCAATAGTGTTTATCAATCATCAAAACATAAGTCATGAAAATAGATTTGCAACAAACTCCGATCAAACCCTAAATTTTAAAAAATGTGCAAGTTTTTGCAAATATTTCGATCAAAATTTTGTATCCGTCAGCAAAAATTTAGGATAGCTTTGCACCAGTAAAACTTTAATTGTGTAACTTTTTATATGTTATAGAGATTATGATAATGCACATTTTTTATATTTTCTAGAATTTTTTCACCAAGGGTTTTAAAAATTTTGGGGTTTTTATCGAATATAAAATTATTTGGATGTTAAAAAGTAGTGTTGTAGCACAATAAAAGTCTTAAAACATCATTTTACACATTCCCTGATAATTTGGTAATTTTTTAAAATATCCATTTTTGCCTAGTTGCTTTTTTTATTGTCTACCGTTATACAACATTATAAAATTTTGATATATGCCTAGTTACTCTTTAATTAATATAATGTGATGATATATGTGCATATGTGATTAAATCATATGTGTTGAAGCCATAAGGGGCTTGAATCCTTTGAGATTTTATCTGTGTCAGGGAATTTCTATGAGTTATATGAGGTCAGATTCCTTTAAGATTATATATAAGATAGGGATATTTAATATATTCTCGTGCTATAAGCACAAATAAAAAAGGAGTCATAAGGAGCATGAATCTTTTGAGATTTTGTATGGGTCTAGAAAATGTGATCTGAACTACTTTGTGATATGAATTTTAATTTATTTTTTTATTTTGTATTGTTATTTAAATCAGATAATAATTGCTATGGATTTATAACATTTTCTAGTTTTGTGATTCTCAACTCAATGATTTATTTAAATTGTATCTAACTACTTTTAAATATTCAATAAAATATTTGATAAAATAATATTTAAAAATTTAGATTGGTTTATATGGCTTGCGGAGCTGATGTAGCTTTTTGTGGTTTTAATTATATTTTTTTGGATCTACGAAGGGGAAATATATTGTGAACTAGTAATTCAGGATCAAATTTGAGGTTATAGGTATTTTACTATTTTAATTTTTGTACAATCATTGCTAGTTAATTTTTCAGTTATATAGCTCTTATATGTCGCCATATACTGTTGTGTAGATATTTATTTTGATGAATGAAAAAAAAATATATGGATGAGTTTTTCAGTATTCGAGCATTTTAGTAGCTCTATAGTTTGACATTTATTTAAATAAATATTGGCAAAAAATCTGAAATAACTCAAAAACTAGATCTTGGGATTTTCTTGACACAACTGAACATGATATGACTGATAGTTCATTAGGGATGTTAAGCCCATATGAACTAACCCGAGGCTAACCAAGAGAGTGTGAATTAGTAGTTTTTAAAAAGTCTTAAATAAAAAGCTTGATCTTTTGAAATATTTTAAAAAATAAAACGATATGATCATCCACATGAAAATAAAGTGTAGAAATTAAAATGCAAAAATGTAATAAGGAGCACACCAGATTTTATAGTGGTTCGGTCAACTTGACATACGTCCACTCCCCGGAGCCTATCCTCTGGGTATTGCACTAAAAAACATTTACACTCCTTTTGCTCCCACAGTAAGGTGGAGAAGCCTTTACAAACACCTTTTCACCGACTCCAGTATGGCAGAGAACCTGACCTCCTTTTGCTTCCTTTTGAAGCAGGCATAGAACCTTGATTGATTATTGAAGAAGACCTCCCTAGAGCGTCCAAGGAACCAAGGACGACGACTGGAGAAGATGAATCGTATCCTTGCTTGGAGCAACCTTTGTGAACCTCTCATAAACTCCCCCTAATAAGATTCTCTCTCTCTCTCTCTCTCCCAAGCTCCCCCTCTCCTCTTGGCTCTCTCAAGTCAGGACAATATTAAAAGAAATCACCTTGAATAATCAAGAGTTCTTATAAAAAAAAGGGCTTAAAATTTTCCCTAATTTGTAACTTTCCATTAAAGAATCATTTAGGACAATCAACAAATTGTCTTGTATGATCCATGTATTTTTAACCCTTTAAGCTAGGACGATCTGGGAGGGCTGGACGATTAGAACCCTTCTTTGTTATGATCATCGAGGATGATATGAACATCATCATGTATGATTAATTTAAAGCATACATAACATTCAACACATCATTATGGTCATCCAAAAGATATATATTAGACAATGAAGAAATATATTATATAGTCCATGATGATTTAAGAATCATCCCATACGATTAATTCAAAATCAGGGACTTTCATCTAGCACATCGTTTGGGTCATCCATGAGATTCAAGAGAAGATTATGGTTTTTCTAACTAATCATCCAGGATGATCCTGCGATCGTCCAAGATGATATGATCGATCAATCAAACTTTAATTATTTTCCTTAATCACCTGACTAATTTAGGCATAATTATAATCATCTAGGATGATATTGAAAATTTGTTAGAGATGTCAAGCCCTCATGAACTAGCCCGAGGCTAACCATGAGGGGGGGATAAATTAGTAGTTATAAAAAATTTTAAATAAAATGTACGATCTTTTTGAAATATTTTGAAACATCAAACCATATGATCATCCACATGAAAATAAAGTGCAAAAATTAAAATGCAAAAAAGTAATAAGATGGAGCACACCATATTTTATAGTGGTTCGTTAACTTGACCTATGTCTACTCCCCGGAGTCTCTCCTCCAGTTATTGCACTAAAACTCAGGGACTCTCCTTTTGCTCCCACAGTAAGGTGGAGAAGCCTGTACAAACTCCTTTCCATCAACCTTGGTGAGGCAGGGAACCAAGACTCATTTTGCTTCCTCCTAAAGTAGGCAGAAAACCCAGACTCCTTTTGGACCTTCTGAAGTAGGAAGAGAACCTTGATCGATGCTAAAGAACACCTCCCTAGAGCCTCTAAGGAACTAGGGATGACGACTGGAGAAGACGACTCGAATCCTTTCATGGAGCAACCTTTTTGAACCCCTCACAAAATCCTCTCTCTCTCTCCCAAGCTCTCCCTCTCCTTCTTTTAGTTCTCTTAGGTCAAGATAGCAACAAAAGATTTTCTTCACACCCAACAAGAGACCTTAAATAAAACGGCCTAAAATTTTTCCTAATTTCAAACTTGCTGTCAAAGATTGACATGTACGATTAGAGTATTTTTATCCATTTCAGCCAAGATGACTGGGAGTGCTGGATGATTAGAACCTTTCTTTGTTATGACCATCCAAGATGATGTGGACATCATCCTATATGATTAATTCAAAACCATACATATCATCTATCACATCATTCTGGTCATCTAAAAGATATATATATATATATATATATATATGACAATGAATAAATATAACGTATCGTCTAGGATGTTTCAAGAATCATCCCGTACAATTAGTTTAAAATCAAGGATTTTCATCCAGCACATCGTTCTGATCTTCTAAATGATCTATGAAAAGACAAAGGTTTTTCTAACTAATCGACTAGGATGATCCTATATTTATCTAGGACGATATGATCGATCAATCAAACCTTAATTGTTTTCCTTAATCACCTGACCAATTTAGGTATAATTGTAATGAATTGTCTTGTACCATTTCTAAAAATTATATTCTACCTAATAAAGTTTGATGAATGATTCTTTCTGATTTGAGCCTATCATCCAAGATGATGTAAATATTGTTTGGGATAATTTTCTTAATCTGGTTATCTTAACACAGGAGCCTTAATTAGGGTTTCTATTTTTAACAGATCGTTCAGGATGATTTAGGATCATTTCGGATAATATGATCAAAAATAGAAAACTCTAAAACATATAGAATTTCTCCCCCTAAGTATGTGTGTGTAAGGTTACTTAGCATCAGGATCAACATTATTACATTTCACTCAAGAAAAGGTAAAAACACTTGGAGTATACTTACAGACTGACTCAATCCTAACCTATCCAATCTTGAGCTGGCTTGATTTGCAATTAACCTTATAGGCCTGAAATATTAGCAGGCAGGGTAATAGTAGAGAAATAGAAATGCTAGAAATATTTGTTATCATCAAAATTAAAATCCTTAAATCTAGGTTTACAAGAATCTCCCCCTTTTTTACAATGGAAAATATTTGTTAGGAAATTCAAGTCAAGCAGATTAATGAAACATAAAGTAAATGAGAATAGTATGAACCATAAAATGTAAATTTTACTAAAAACAATCAAGAGGTACAAAAAAAACAACTATAGTTCAAAAAATAACAATATAATGAAACAGCACAAACACATTACCACTACTCCCCCTTTTGACATTATAGAAAGAAGAAAACAGAAAAGAAAAACAAAGGAGAAAATACAAAATAGAAACTAATAATAGCACAAAAGCGTCACACAAAAATCATCACAAAAAAAAAAATTTTACAAGTACGGAGGCCCCAAAACATAAAAACCAGAAAAAAAATTAAATATAAAACAATAAAAAGATGATAAAAATGACAAAAAGAATGAAAAAACAAAGTTTCTTTTGTCAATACAAGAATATGATAAATTTTCAAAGTGATTGAAGTAAAAATTTATAAGAAATTAACTAATATCACTGAAATCTAAAAAAATGGTAGAAAAACCAATACTATTATCCCCACCTTGGACTTCTTACAGGTATAACCATCTTTTGAAAATAAAGATCTGACTTAGAAAAAGAAATCAAATAAGAAAAAGTGTGTTAAGAGAGTTGCTATTTGCATGTTTTAAATTATTGCAACTTGTATAGTTTTGATGATTTCAAATATTATTATTTTATGTATAGTTATCTCCTAACACTTTTTGGAAGAGTTGTTTTTGCTCTTGTGTGTACTAATATTTCAGGAAAATCAAACTCCAGACTACAAAGACTTCAAATCAAATTTAGCATGAGATACTGCGTATTTAAAACTTGTGTTTTTATTTTGAATTAAGTTTGAGAGGGAGTGATTGTAATTAAATGAATACACACACACTTTAGGAGATATTGAGAAAATTATACAGATCGTACGGGACGAACATAGTTCGTACGGGATGATCAGGTCAGTTATCTCCTCGTAAGAGCAATGGAACGAATAGGAGTTGAAGATAATTTTTCTAAGTCCCGATCATCTAGAACAAAGTGTATTCATCCTAGGACAAAATGTTCTCTGGAAAATTTTCGTTCAGAATAAAGTGAATTCGTTCTAGGACGAGTTGCTCTCTGGAGTATTTTTGTCCAGGACGAAGTGTATTCGTTCCAGGACGAGTTGCTCTCTGGAAAAATTTTGCCTTGATGAACCCATATTCATCCTAGGATGAAGTGAACCGACTCTAAAAATTTTGTAACGTTATGCAGTTTTTGGGAACCGACCTATGGAATAACCGTTCGTACCAGACGAACCTAGTTTATACGGGACGATGTGTGTGTATGAAGTCATTTCATACCCATATATATTAGGTTCATTTCTAGTGTATTTAAGTAAAATCATCCAGGATGATCCACGATCGTACGAGATGATCCAATGCTTATTGAATTAAAAATTTGTAGTTTTTGGATGATTTTTTGTGTCTTTCCTATAAATAGCCCAAACTAAATTGCCACTTAATCTTTTTTCCTACTGATCTTCATGCCTATTGAAAGAAGAGTCAAGGAGAGAGTGTAAGAGAGTGTTCGAAGGAGGATTCTTACTGCTACAGCGTGAAGGCTTTACTTGGTATTCAAAGGTAAGAATCTTTACTTTCAATTTGTGTTTACTTCACTCTTTTCTTTCTTCCTTCTAGATTTCTTGTGAAGAAGATCTATCAAGGAGATCCGGTTCTCTCTTAACACTTGGAGAGTGTGAATAGCTGAACGGTTCTCTGCTGATACTTGGAGAGTGTGAACAGCCGAGAGTTTTCTGCCCACACTAGAAGAGTGTGAAAGGATGAAGGGTTCTCTTCCCACACTAAGAGAGTGTGAAAGGATGAAGGGTTCTCTTCCCACACTAGGAGAGTGTGAAAAGATTAAGGGTTCTCTGCCCACACTGGGAGAGTGTAAAAAGAGTACAGTTCTCTGCCAACACTGGGGATAGTGTAAAAGGATGACGGTTCTCTACCGCACCAGGTAATGGTGGAGAGAGTATTTGTAAAGGCTTCTCCGCCTTGATGTGGGTACAAAAGGAGAGTCACTAGTGGTATTAGTGCAATACTTGGAGGGTGCCTCCGGGAGTGGATGTAGGTCTGATTTTGACCGAACCACTCTAAACCTCGTGTCTTTATTTTTCCACTGCTTTTTATTTTTGTGTTTTTACTTTTAAAATTATGGTTGAAAAATATTTTCTAGAAAAATTCACTAAAGTTTTATTTTTGTTTCCTAATTTAAAAATAGGGTTAAATTTTTTAATTACCAATTCACCCCCCCCCCCTCTTGGTTAGCCGTGGGACATAAGCTTAGGTTTAATAACCTAATTCATAGTGAACAAGTTTTAACAAGTGGTATCAGAGCTTTGTTTCAAAATCATAAGTTTAGACTACTTTTTGATTAATGTAGATGACTATATTTGGAAACCGAAATACACCTGAGGGTTACTCTATAACTAGACCTCCACTATTCGACAATATACCTTTTGATTTTTGGAAAACATGCATGTCTACATTTTTATAGTCATTTGATTATCATATGTGGATCTTAGTTCAGGAAGGGTATACAAAACCAACTAGACTAGTTAACAGAGTTAAAGTTAAAACACCTTTTGCAGACTAGACAGTAGAAGAACATGACTTAGCACAAATAAACGGCAAATGCTTGAATAGTTTCTTTTGTGTTTTAAAATAAGAAGACTACATGCGGGTTTCCACTTGCAAAAGTGGGAAGGACATATGGGATAGACTTTATATAACTTATGAGGGGAATAATGAGGTTATGCAATTTAGAATTAATAACTTGTTGCATGATTATGAATTATTTTGTATGAAACTAAATGAATCCATTTCTGATATGTACACAAGATTCACATAAATAGTCATCTCTTTGCATGCACTGAGTAGGGAACTAACAAATGCTGAAATGGTTAAAAAGATTCTTCATTGTTTGTCTACTGCTTATGATGTTAAAATTACTGCAATTATAGAGTCTAAAGATCTAAACATTTACTCTATTGACAATCTTCTTGGCTCGCTAATTGCTAACGAGCAAGGAGTTAGCCAAAGAAAGATTGATGCAGGTGAACCACGAAGGGTGAAAAATATAGCACTAAATGTTGAAGAGTCTGAGAGTGAACACTCACAACCTGAGGATGAAGACGACATCGCATTGATGACTAGACAATTCAGAAGCTTTCTGAATAGGAAGTAGAAGAGACGTCAGCATTGGAATAAAAGTAAATTTAATAGAAATGCTAAGGTTTCAAATGATGTGATTTGCTATGAGTGCAGGAAACCTGATCATATCAAGACTAAATTTCCAAAACTCAAAGTCACTCCAAGCAAGAAGAAGGTAGAGGAGAAATCAATTATAAAAAAGGGCAAGAAGAAGTTTCAAAGAGCTTTATGGGCGGACTCAGTATCAGATTCATCAGAGACTGAAAAGGAAGAGGAAGTCACTAATCTGTGCTTAATGGCCGATATTCTTAATCAGTCAGATCAAGAAGAGGGTCGCTCTCACACAAGACCTCATGACAGCATATGGTAACTGGACATCGGATGTTCAAAGCATATAACTGGAGATACTGCACAATTCATATCGCTGGAAGCCAAGAATGGAGGTAAGGTTACACTTGGAGATAACACCACAAGGAAGGTTGTTGGATCAGGTATGATTAGAAATCTTAATAAATTTTATATTGAGAATGTGTTATTAGTAGAAGGCTTAAAGCATAACCTGTTAAGTATAAGCCAGCTATGTGATAAAGGATATTGTGTGAAGATTTTTCCTACTAGCTACATATTAAGCCTAAATGGTAAAAATGTTTTGAATGGTAAAAGGGTAAATAATGTTTATATGCTAGACTTGAATTATATCTCCTACTGGTTTTTGTTTGAAAACTGTATCTGATGAGTCATGGCTTTGGCATAGGAGACTTTGTCATTCTAGCATGAAAAACCTTAGGTGGATTACCCAAATGAACTTGGTGAGAGGTATACCAAAGCTAGACTTTACTAAGGACCACCTTTGTGATGCATGTCAATTAGGAAAGCAAGTGAAGTCCTCTTTTCAGTCCAATAAGGATCTTATAACTACTAAACCATTAGAGATTTTTCATATGGATCTTTTTGGACAAGTTGGAACTGTGAGTCTAGGAGAGAAGGTATACTGATTTGTGATTATTGATGATTACTGAAGATTCACATGGGTTAGATTTCTATTTCATAAGAGTGAATCATTTGAGGAATTTAAAAAATTTTCGACTTATGTTCAAAGAAAACTTGGGTGTGAAATTATTTCTATACAAACTGATCATGGAGGAGAATTTGAAAATGAGAAATTTGAGGAATTTTGTAAGGAGAAAGGAATTGATCATAATTTTTCTGCACCTAAAACCCCTCAGCAGAATGGGGTAGTCAAAAGAATAAATAGAACATTAATAGAAGCCACCCGAGCAATGTTGGCAGAATACTCACTTCCTAAATATTTTTGGGCTGAGGCGGTTAGCACTGTATGTTATGTTCTGAATAGGGTGAATGTGAGATCTAAATTAAATAAAGCACTCTATGAGTTGCTAAAAGGTAGAACACCTAATTTGTCTCATTTATATGTTTTTGGGTGCAAGGTGTTCATTCATAACAATGGAAAATCTGCCTTAGGAAAATTTGATCCAAAATTAGATGAAGGAATTTTTGTTGGATACTCAAGTGTTGGAAAATCTTATAGAGTATTCAATAGAAGAACTTTGGTAATTGAGGAGACCACATATGTTGTATTTGATGAATATGGAATTTTGGAAGAGCCAAATGTTATAGAAGATGAGATTGAGATTAACTCCCAAAAGATTGATAAAATGAATTTGGAAGAAAATGTGGAAGAAAATTTGGAGATAGAAAACCCTTTGCTTAGAGATTTGAGATTTTCTAAAAACCACCCAAGGGAATTGATTATAGGTGAACCTAGTAAGGGTGTAAGGACTAGGCGTGGATTAAACAAAGAAGTCAATCATTCTATCTTTATTTCAACTATAGAACCCACAAATATTGATCAAGCACTTTCGGATGAATTTTGGATTTTGGCCATTCAAGAAGAGTTGAATTAATTTATAAGAAATAAAGTTTGAGAATTAACTACAAAGCCAAAGGATCAAAGTGTAGTTGGAACTAAGTGGGTATTCAAAAACAAAATGAATGACTCAGGGGAAGTCATTAAAAATAAGGCTATATTAGTTGCTAAGGGGTATAATCAGATTGAAGGGATTGATTTTAAGGAGACTTTTGCCCCTGTAGCTAGACTTGAAGCAATTTGGGTTTTGCTAGCTTTTGTCTATTTTAGAGGATTCAAATTGTATTAAATGGATATAAAAAAGTGTCTTTTTAAATGGGGTAATTCAAGAAGATGTATTTGTAGAACAACCACCAGGTTTTGAAAATTCTAAATACCCAAATCATGTTTTTAAGTTATAAAAGACATTATATGGATTGAAACAGGTATCTAGTGTTGCAAATCTATTTTCATGACTTATGTTTTGATGATTGACAAACACTGTTGATTCTCTTGGACTACTTGTTGCTTCTAACTTTTCAGGAATCAAAGATTGGACGAACAGACGAAGCCAGTTCAAGATTGCGTAGGTCTAGGGTTGAGTCAGTCAGTACTTTGTTTTTCTCTTCTTGAGTCTATTTGTAATTATCAAAGAGACTGATGCTAAGTAACCCTACACACACACACTTGAGAGACTTAGAAATTCTATTTTTACTCATATCGGCCAAGACGATATTTACATCGTCCTGGACGATCAGGCTTAAAACAGAAAGTCTAAATATGGATTCTTAATTAAGGCAGCCGTCATTAACAGATCAGCCTGGACAATACGTGTATTGGCTAGGACGACAAGCTCAAAACATAAAAAGTTTCTGCCATAGACAATTAAGGTATACTGTATTTTTTAATTATCGGCCAGGACGATCATTGATCGGCCTGAATGATATTCTCAAATTATGCCTTAATTGATCAGGAAATCAAGGGAGTAATTAAGGATGATTGATACGATCATATCATCCTGGATGATTGCAGGATCGGCCAGGACGATCTATTTAAAAACCTTGGTTACTTCAGGACGATAAATATCAGCCAGCTCGAATTCAGGGCGATGCTCTGGATGATTTTCCTCTGATTTGAACTAATCGACCGGAATGATCGTGAGATCGGCCTGGACGATCAAGCCAATTTTAAATTGTCCAGTTTGCATTTAGGGCGATACTCTAGCCGATCTTCTGAGATTTGTACTGATCGGCCAGACCGATATCCATATCGGCCTGGACGATATTATCGGCAACTTGCAATTATAGAGCTCCTTTGAAGCTCTTCTATTTAAAGAGCTCTTGTTGAATGTTTTGAAAAACCTTTGGCTGCTGCCTTGTCTTGAGAAGGCCTTGAGGAGAGAAAGAGAGAGAGGGAGAGAGAGAGAGAGGATATTGTGACGGGGAGCTTGTGAGGGGATTCATAAGGGTTGCTTCAAGGATCGCTCTGCTTCTTCTTTGTCTAGAGTTTCTCATCCGTGGAAGGGTCGGTAGAGGTAAGGAGTAAGCATCTAGTTGTTGGTTCTCTGCCAGCTTCAGGAGGAAGCAAAAGGAGATAGGTTCTCTGCCTTGCCGGGTTTGGCAAAAAGGAGGTTCTTGTGAAGGCTTCTCCGTCTAGCCGTGGGGGCTAAAGGAGAGTCACATTTGTAGTGCAATACTTGGAGGGTGCCTCCAAGGAGTGGACGTAGGTTAAGTTTACCGAACTACTATAAATCTCTGTGTTCTTGTTTTCTTGCTTCCGCACTTTTATTTTCGCATTGTTTTTCTCGTGGTGTGATTTTGGTTTATGTATTTTTGTTCTTTGTGAAAAGAATTTTTTTTTAAACTTTCAAGTGGTATCAGAGCGGGATTCAAAAATTTAAGTTTAAAAACTTTTTGATTTTAATGCATGGCTAACCTTGGGAATCGTAACACTATGGAAGGGTATTCCATTACCCGACCTCCCCTGTTCGATAACCTACCTTTTGATTTCTAGAAAACCCGCATGTCAACGTTTTTACAATCTACTGATTATCGCATAAGGATGCTTATTCAAGAAGGTTATTCAACACCTTCTCGTGAAATTAATGGTGTTAAAACTAAAGTTGCTTTTAACAAATGGACTTTTGATGAACGAGATTTAGCTCAATTGAATGCAAAATATTTGAACTACTTTTTATGTGCTTTAAAATCTAAGGATTACATGTGTGTCTCTACTTGCAAAACTGGTAAAGAAATTTTGGATAAATTGTGTATCACCTATGAAGGCACTAATGAAGTTAAACAATCCCGTTTGAATTTTCTCTTGCATGACTACGAACTTTTTTGTATGAAACCTCATGAATCGATTTCTAACATGTATACTAGATTTACTCAGATAGTTACTTCACTGTATGCATTAGGAAAGAAAATTTCAAACTATGAAAAAGTAAACAAGATTTTGAGATGCTTGCCTTTGTCATATGATGCTAAAATCACTGCAATCACTGAATTTAAGGATTTGAACACTTATTCTATTGATAATTTACTTGGCTCACTCATTGCTTACGAGTAAGGGGTGAATCAAAGAAATCTTGATGTAGGTGAGAAGAAGAAGGAGAAAACAGTTGCACTAAAGGCGCACAAATTGGATTCTGAATCTTCTGGGTCTGAAAGCAATGAAGTTGCCTTCATCACAAGGAAATTCAAAAGCTTTCTAAGGAAGAAACAAAAGCATCATCAAAATTGGAGAAAATGTAAGGATCATAAACATGTTAAAGGATCTTCTGATATTGTTTGTTATGAATGCAGGAGACCAGAACATGTGAGAACTGATTGCCCAACACTTCAAGACAACTCAAGCAAATAAAAATAAAAAGGTGAGGAGAAACCTAAGTCGAGGAAGGACAAGAAGAGAGTCCAAAAGGCGTTCTGGGCAGAATCTGGTACTAACTCCTCTGAGACTGAACCAGCAAAAGAGAATACAAACCTGTGCTTAATGGGGAAAGATCATCTTGAGCAAAGTGATGAGGAAGAGGTATGTAAACCAACCTATGATGAATTGTTTGAAATTTGTGAGAAAATACATGCATCATACAAAAAACTCAAGAAAACTCATGCAAGCCTAAAATTAGAACTTTCGAATTTACAAAAAGAGCATGAAGTTTTTCTCAAAGAATATGCAACGATTGATTCAAATCACATGGCTCATCTTGATGAATTTGATGAGTTAAACAAAAAGCATTTGGAATTAATTGATGAACATAATGCATTAAAAGCTTCACACACCTCACTTAATTCTGATCTTAAGAAATCTAAAGAGATTGAGAAAAAGTTAAGGATTGATAATGATGCATTAAAAAGAACTAACTTGAGGATTCAAAATGATTTGGAAACATGTAAGAAAAATCGGATGACATCTACTTTTGATCCTAAGCCAAAACCTAGGAAGAGGCATTATAACTCAAATAATTTAAGAAATCCTTTTCCTGGAGTTAGATGTTTTTCATGTGGCATGCTAGGACACATCTCACACACTTGCACCGTTCACCATAGTACACATGGGGTGTGGAGACCTAAAGTGCATGATTCACAGCATACCATTCCTGCATTGCATTTTAGTTTTTCTAAGAAGGGGCCCAAACTAGTTTGGGTTCCTAAATCTGATTGTTTTTTAGTTTCGCAGGTGTGCTCTTACCAAAGACCTTGTGGGAGCGTAGGATAACTGGACATATGAAGGCTCACAGCTCATAAATGCTTAAACCTGCTGCTTCAATAAATTCTTGAAATGTATTTTTATTTCAGTGTGTTTTATTTCTGCTTTGTTGTTGTTTTAATTTGTTTTGTTTTCTCTTTGCTTTTATAATTGGTTTTTCATATGTTGAATCTTTTCAAGATTTTAGATTTTGGAGTTTTGAAGATAGTGTTTAGCTTTTCTAAAATTGGTAAAAGGGAGAAACACCGTTAATGATTTCCGTCCTTCTGACCTTGTTTTGTGGTATGATTTTCTTCTCTAAACAAAATTTTAACTCATTTTAACCAATGGTTTTTGAAATTAAGATCCTTTTTCTTGCTACAATAATTTATCTTATGCATAATAACCAAAGTTCTTATATATCTTTCAAATTAATTAAAATCTTGTCTTTGCATTTATCACATGATTTTGATTTTTATTTTGTGGATTGTTCTTCCCTATGTTAGAGAGAGAGAGCTCATATTCTCTAATATTTGAAGGATATACTCACAACTAAGTTTTTTTTAAGGGTTTATTAAAGAGTTTTTAGCTTGCAAGAATTAAAAAGGAAAGAGTCCAATGATGCCAAATTAAAAAAAAAATTATATATACACAAAAGTATATCAAAGAATCAAAAGATGCTCAAAGAGCCAATTAAAGTGACAAGAGGCATAAAATGAGCCCACTAAATACAAGCTATCCTCTCTTTTCAAAACTTTTAAAACTTAGAAAACTCATTGAGTGTTTGATGATTTTAAAGGCTTGATTTCAAATTCCTTAATTGAGACAAATTACTTTGGTTTATTAATTATGAGATATTTTCTTTGTAAACAAGTTTTGATTGGATCTTCCTTTTGCCTAATTAGGTTTATTCTGAGTTAAACATTTTTGTTTTTCAAAAGAAAATTTGTACCATAAGGAACGTCTGATCTAGGGTTAACAGAATCAGATATTTTACCTTTGTCTGATTAGGATTGGCTAAACTCCTTGATCTTGTGGAACTCTAAAATTTAATTATTTGATAACTTCTCATATGAAGCCTTGATAAAAAAAAAATTAGAAAAATTAATATTCATTTATTTTATTTTATTTTCATTATTTTTAGCTTTCTATTACTATGTTTTTGTCTTTTTTTTTTTTTTTTTAGGGCCTTGATCATCGCCATATTTTTCTTGGTTTCAAATTCTAGTCACATCGTCCTGCCCGATACCGATATCATCCTGGACGATTAGACAAAATCTCTTCAAATTCCATCTGCTGACCTTTCCTGTGCTTGCTGTAAGTCATCGTCCTGGATGATATTATATCGTCCTGGACGATCTGATCAAACTCTGGTGCAATCATGATGATAGTCCTAGCCGATAGAATATTTCATCTGGATGATGCATTTTATGTGCATCGTCCTGGCCGATACACAGGATCGTCCTAGACGATCCACATGTCAACATGTTTAAATCCTTAAAATCGGCTCCGAAAAATCCATTATTGGAAAATCGGCCTGGCCGATCCACTGTTCATCCTGGACAATACACGTGGCAGAGATTTAAAACATTTTAACTTCGGCCGGTACGATCAATTATTGTGCATCATCCTTGACGATACACCTAATCAACCCGGACGATATGCTTTTTCACACCAGCAGCAGCAGCATGACCAGGACATCACCTAGTTCAATGCTCCGTTTACCACGCTTGCCAGCTACTTTCAGCAGCCACCTCCACCACCTCCATCTGATGATTAGGATCCCTCATTTTTCTAGTCTGTGTTTTCTATTTTCTGTAGTTTATCTTGTGGTTTGTTTTAGTTTCTGTTTACTTTTTCTTTTGTGTCTAGGACCCTCTTTTTGTGATGACAAAAGGGGGAGTAGGATGTGGTAGGAAAAGGGTATGTGCTTGTAACTTCTAATTTCTAGTGAATTTGTTTTTTCTCTGAGTTTTTCCTACTTGTTGTTTGCCATCATCAAAAAGGGGGAGATTGTTGCAAATCTATTTTCATGACTTATGTTTTGATGATTGACAAACACTGTTGATTCTCTTGGACTGCTTGTTGCTTCTAACGTTTCAAGAATCAAAGATTGGATGAACAGACGAAGCCAGTTCAAGATTATGTAGGTCTAGGGTTGAGTCAGTCTGTACTTTGTTTTTCTCTTCTTGAGTCTATTTGTAATTATCAAAGAGACTGATGCTAAGTAACCCTACACACACACACTTTAGAAACTTAGAATTTTTGTTTTTACTCATATCTGTCAGGACGATATTTACATCGTCCTGGACGATCAGGCTTAAATAGAAAGTTTAAATATAGATTCTTAATTAAGGCAGCCGTCAATAACAGATCGGCCTGGACGATACTTGTATCGTCCAGGATGATAAGCTCAAAACAGAAAGAAGTTTCCACCATAGACAATTAAGGTATACTGTATTTTTTTAATTATCGGCCAGGACGATCACTGATCGGCCTGGACAATATTCTCAAATTATGCCTTAATTGATCAGGAAATCAAGGGAGTAATTAAGGATGATTGATACGATCATATCATCCTGGACGATCACAGGATCGGCCAGGACGATCTATTCAAAAACCTTGGTTACTTCAGGATGATAAATATCGGCCAGCTCAAATTAGGGGTGATGCTCTAGACGATTTTCCTCCGATTTGAACTGATCGGCCGGGATGATCGTGAGATCAGCCTGGATGATCAAGCCAATTTTAAATCATCTAGTTTGCATTCAGGATGATGCTCTGGCTGATCTTCTGAGATTTATACTGATCGGCCAGGCTGATGTCCATATCGGCCTGGACGATATTGTAGGCAACTTGCAATTAATGAGCTCCTTTGAAGCTCTTGTTCAATATTTTGAAAACCTATGGCTGCTGCCTTGACCAGAGAAGGCCTTGAGGAGAGAAAGAGAGAGAGGGAGAGAGAGAGAGAGGATCTTGTAAGGGGGAGCTTGTGAGGGGATTCACAAGAGTTACTTCAAGGATCGCTCTGCTTCTACTTCGTCTAGATTTTCTCATCCGTGGAAGAGTCGGTAGAGGTAAGGAGTAAGTATCTAATTGTTGGTTCTCTGCCAGCTTCAGGAGGAAGCAAAAGGAGATAGGTTCTCTGCCTTGTCGGGGTGGCAAAAAGGAGGTTCTTGTGAAGGCTTCTCCGCCTAGACGTGGGGGCTAAAGGAGAGTCACATTTGTAGTGCAATACTTGGAGGGTGCCTCCAAGGAGTAGACGTAGGTCAAGTTGACCGAACCATTATAAATCTCTGTGTTCTTATTTTCTTGCTTCCGCACTTTTATTTCAGTATTGTTTTTCTCGTGGTGTGATTTTGGTTTATGTGTTTTTATTCTTTGTGAAAAGAATTTTTTTTTAAAATACCAATTCACCCCCCCCCCCCCCCTCTTGGTTAGCTTGGGACTAAGTTCATAGGGATTAACATCCCTAACAAACTTACACCTAGTGCTTGGTATGAGAGGTTGAGCACCTTCTTACTTAAAAGATCTTTTGAAAAAGGAAGTGTGCATACAACTCTCTTTTTAAAGAAATGTGGAAAGGATATACTCATTATTCAAATTTTTGTGGATGATATCATTTTTGGATATTCAAATAAAAATCTATGTGATAATTTTTCTAAAACAATGAGTAGTGAATTTGAGATGAGTCTAATGGGAGATTTAAGTTACTTTCTAGGATTTAGCATTAAGCAAATTGAGGAAGGTACATTTCTTAGTCGGTTAAAATATGTTAAGGACATCTTCAAAAAGTATGAAATAGATAATGCTAAACCTGTTAGTACACCAATGAGTTCCTCAGTTCAGTTGGATAAGGACCCTAAGGGAAAATATATTGATCAAAAGAAATTTAGAGAGATAATTGGTTCTTTACTTTACTTGACTGCTAGCCAACCCGATATCATGTTTTGTGTTTTCTTATGTACTAGATTTCAATCAAATCCAAAAGAATAACATTTGACAACAGTGAAAAGGATTTTAAGATATCTGTTAGGAACTCAGTACTTAGGAATTTGGTATCCTAAGTTTAGCTCTTCATTTGAAATAATTGTTATTCAGATTCTGACTCTGCAGATTATATGATGGATAGAAAGAGCACTTCTGGAACATGTCAATTTATTGGAAATTCTCTAGTCTCTTGGTCCAGTAGAAAAACAAATTCAGTAGCCCTATCTACTGCAAAAGCTGAATACATTACATTAGGAAGTTGTGTGGCACAAGTAATTTGGTTGAAACAACAGTTCATTGATTTAGGATTAACTATAAGCACTATTTCAATTTATTGTGATAACACTAGTGCTATTTGTATTTCTAAAAATCCTATCCAACATTCAAGAACCAAACATATAGACATAAGACATCATTTCATAAGGGATCATGTATCCAAAGGAGAAATTGAACTCACTCATGTTTCTACTGAAAATCAACTTGAAGATATTTTTTCAAAACCTTTAGCCTTTGATACTTTCAGTGCATTAAGAACAAGGCTTGGAGTGATTGATTTGAATGCTTAATTAAAAATGTTTTTACAACATTGATGTTTATTTTTCTAGTCAATAATTTTGTGTGTTTTATGTGTTTGTGAACTTGTATGTGTGATTTTCTTTATTTTGTATTTGTGTTCTTTTTTTCAATGAATTTTTTAGTGTATTTGTGTTTTAGTTTTAAGTGAGTGCATGATTTAATATTTTTTAGTATCCATCGTGCGGGATGAAATTTTTTCATACGGGCAATTTGTGTAGTGTATCTAACTGTCGGATTTTGAACAGTTTGCTTGCAGTTTTTAGTTTTTAATTGTCACTTCGTCTGTACAATCGTCACAATCTAATGGGATGAAATGTTTTTCAAATGACGGGATGAATGAATAAAGCAGTTGAATGGATAAGGTAGTTTTTAATACTAACTTTGTACGTACGAACCTTTGGTTCGTCCGAATGAACACATGTCGGTTCAATGTAGGGGATGAATTTAACTACCTTTAAAATGATCATAAGTACTGATCGTCCTAGGACAAACACGTATTTGTCTGTACGACCAGTCTGTTTAAATGTCTGTAGAAAAGGATGCTACGTAAGTTGTGTTGATTGTGAAAACCATTTCATTTTGATGCTTTGGTTCATCCATACGAAATTTTTTCATACGGGATGAATCGAAAAGTTCGTACGGGACAAATTTGTTTCGTGGTACGAACATGTCATTTTCAATAAATAGAAGGGCTTTTGAACTCAACAGTCACACTCAAAACTTCACTTTCAATCTCTTTCATACTCTAGTTCTTTTTCAAAGGTCAAGTTCAAGTAAGAGACAAAAGATTCTGGCAAAGAAAACACATAGAAATTCTTCTGAGAACTTTCTTTCCAAAGTAAATGAGGAATCTTTTCCTAGGTTTGTCTCAACAAAGATCACACCCTCCAGAATTCTAATCCAAGAACAAATTACCTTTCAGGTGATAAACTTATTTTCTTCAACACAGTTTGGTTTTATCCTTACCCTTGTCTATCTCTACAATAAAGAAACCTTTCAGTACTTTCTCACCAACATGTCCATTAATTCTGACCATTCTATAATTTGTTTCTTTGTCTTTAAACAAAAAGTTGAAATCACCAAAGCTGACTTAGGAGCCTTTTTGAATTTAAGGATAGAGGAAGCTAGAGCTCATTACTTGATCAACACTCATGATTATGCATGGTATGAAATTAATAATGTGATTAGAGGAAATAATTTGAACGAACATGTGGATAAAGTATCCAGTCTAGTTCGTAATGCTCGTATCATCCAGCATGTTCTTAGAACTTATATAATTCCTAAAGCTGGTGATATGATCAACATTACCCCTCTTATTTCTATGGTGACCTTCTTGATCATTACTAAAGAACCTATAGATGAAGCCCAACTTATCCTTGACTATCTTTATGGGCTATCTAAAATTGTTCATGTAGAGCATAAGAGAAAGAAGAACATCGCCTTAGGACATCTAGTTACCTATGTTTTGTACAAGAAATACAATTTGATTCATCTTGATCAAGAGTTTGAAGAATCGCTCTACTACAATGATGGATCATTTAGAGCAATCTTCAAAGAAGAACCAAGTAAAGCACATGTCATTAGTGATACTGATGAAGAACATGAAGCTGCACCTGCACCCGCCAATGAACCAAATTATCAGGATTTGGTTCAAAGATTTGATCGCATAGAGACTCATTTTGATCAACGTTTTGATCAAATTGAGACTCATCTTCAGCAGCAGGCCGCACAGTATCAGCATGACATGAGTTTTATGAGGGATCAAATGAGTGATATCAGTACCAATGTGCTTATGATGAGTACATACTTTAACATCTTTGGTGATGCACCCCCTCCTCCTCCTTCAGATCAAGGTCCTTCGCAGTGATAGTTGCAATTATTTTTATGTATTTTCTGTAGTTTGTATGTTAGTTGTTGTTTTAAGAAAGTTTGTTGTATTTTCTTTTCTTTAGATGTTTTGTTTTTGTATTAATATACTAAGCTTAGATTGTAATATCTTCATATTGATATCAATATATGTTCTCTTGTTTTGGCTTTAATGTTTTTGAAATGTGTGTTAGCCTTTATGACAATCATTATATTTTTTATCTTAATAGTGTTATACTTTGAAATGCAAGTTAAAATTAAACTCATTAGAAAATCTATTTTTTTTTAATTTAAGTTTTTCTTATAACTTGATGTTATTAAGATTATCAATTTCATGTCTCTTATTTAGACTACATTAATGTCTAATTTTATTATTGTAACTGTGATATTTTCTTATTTTGTATTTCACTTATCAATAAATATTTATGCACTTAGAAAAATTTGAAATTTTTTATTAATGATTTTGGAAAGATCAAAATTACTCTTGAAAAATGTACAAATGTACAAAAATCAAAAGAAATGCGCAATGGTTCGCAAGTTGAAAAAGAGGCACAAAATTAGCCCACAAGTAAAAAGATGCACAAAAATGTGCCACAAATGTGAAAAAGATGCGCAAAGCGCCACATATGGTAACTATTTCTTTCCATTATCTTTTAATCTCTTAATTCAAATTGATCTACTGTACATTTATATTCTATATTGAAATTTAAAATATACAAATTTTCTATTAATCCTTTTTGCAATAATTTTCTCTATCTTAGAGTCTAAATTGACTCATATTTTTGATATATTCTTTATATTATCAATGTTATATCTCTTTTTAAATTCTATGAATTAATATGATTTGCTTAATATTTTAATTTTATTTGCATAACTTATTTCAATCACTTTCAAGATTGAATTATCAAATGATTTTCATATGTCTGCTTGCATTTCAAGTCTTTTTTCTTCTTCTCCTTTTGCTGTTGTCAAAAAGGGAGAGAAATTGTTTGTTTTATCGTAGTGTTTGTATGTGTTTGTTTTGTGTGCTTATTTTGTTTTGTATCTCTAAAAATTTTGAAAACAATTTTTTTTTAAACAAATACCACCTTATTTTCATGTGTTCATCATTTGAGGGAGAGTTTAGGAGATTTTTAGAATTTGAAAAGTATACAAATAATAATTATTTTACCATCATAAAAAAGGGGAAAATTATTAAGAGAGTTGCTATTTGCATGTTTTACATTCTTGCAAATTGTATAGTTTTGATGATTTCAAATATTATTGTTCTATGTATAGTTATCTCCTAACACTTTTTGGAAGAGTTATTTTTGCTCTTGTGTATACTAACATTTCAGAAAAATCAAACTCCAAACTATAAAGACTTTAAATCAAATTCAGCATGAGATACTTTATGTATTTTTTCTTTGAATTAAGTTTGAGAGGGAGTGATTGAAATTGAGTGAATACACGCACACACTTTAGGAGATCTTGAGAAATTTGTACTGATCGTACGGGACAAACATATTTTGTACGGGACGATCAGGTCAGTTATCTCCTCGTAAGAGCAATGGAACAAAAAGGAGTTGAAGAAAATTTTTCTAAGATATGATCGTCTAGGAAGAGGTGTATTCGTCCCAAGACGAAATGTTCTCTGGAAAATTTTCATTCAGAATGAAATGTATTAGTTCTAGGACGAGTTGCTCTCTGGAGTATTTTCATCCAGGACGAAGTGTATTCGTTCCAGGACGAGTTGCTCTCTGGAAAATTTTTGTCTGGACGAACCCATATTCGTCCCAGGACGAAGTGAACCAACTCTAAAATTTATTGACGTTCTGCAATTTTTGGGAACCGACCTATGGAATAACAGTTCGTACCAAACAAACCTAGTTTGTACGGGATGATGTGTTTGTACTAAGTCATTTCGTACCCATATATATTATGTTTGTTTCCAATGTATTTAAGTAAAATCATCCAAGATGATCCATGATCGTACGGGACGATCCAATGCGTATTGACTTGAAAATTTGTAGTTTTTTGACGGTTTTTTGTCTTTCCTATAAATAGTCCAAACTAAACTGCCACTTGATCTTTTTGCCTACTGATCTTCATGCCTATTGAAAGAAGAGTCAAGGAGAGAGTGTAAGAGAGTGTTCTAAGGAGGATTCTTACTACTACAGCGTGAAGGATTCACTTTGTGTTCAAAGGTAAGAATCTTTACTTTTAATTTGTGTTTACTTCACTCTTTTCTTTCTTCCTTTGATATTTCTTGTGAAGAAGATCTGTCAAGGAGATCCGATTCTTTGCCGACACTTGGAGAGTGTGAATAGCCGAACGGTTCTCTGTTGACACTTAGAGAGTGTGAACAGCCGAGGGTTCTCTGCCCACACTAGGAGAGTGTGAAAGAATGAAGGGTTCTCTGCCCACACTAAAAGAGTATGAAAGAAAGAAGGGTTCTCTGCCCATACTTGGAGAGTGTGAAAGTACGAAGGGTTCTCTGCCCACATCGGGAGAGTATAAAAGGACGACGGTTCTCTGCCAACACTAGGGATTGTGTAAAAAGATGACGGTTCTCTACTGCACCGGGTAGTGATGGAAAGGGTGTTTGTAAAGGCTTCTCAGCCTTGCTGTGAGTGAAAAAGGAGAGTCACTAGTGCTATTGGTGCAATACTCGGAGGGTGCTTCCGGGGAGTGGATTTAGGTCTGGTTTTGACTGAACCACTATAAACCTCGTGTCTTTATTTTTCTGCTACTTTTTATTTTTGTGTTTTTACTTTTAAAATTGTGGTTGAAAAATATTTTCTAGAAAAATTCACTAAAGTTTTATTTTTGTTTCCTAATTTAAAAGTGGGTTAAATTTTTTAATTACCAATTCACCCCCCTCTTGGTTAGCCGTGGGACATAAGCTTAGGTTTAACAACCTAATTCATAGTGAATAAGTTTCAACAAAGTGATCCGTTTAATACTTCATTCTAAAAAAATATCTTATAGAATAATATAACAAAGTAAATAGTCACAATCATGAATTTCAAATTCTAGTTTTTGAAATATCAAGTGACACATAAATTCTTCTAAGATTTAAAGGTTTCAAAGAGTATGAAGCTTGATTTCTTATGGGCTCAATTTGTGTCTCTTATCAATTGTTTGGCGCATTTTACGCATCTTTTGATTTTTGATACACTTTGTGTCTCTTTCAATATTTTGGCGATCATTACGCATCTTTTCAAATTTTTCTTTTGGGCTCATTTTATATCCCTTGTCATCATTTTTTTTCAAGCTAGCTCCCTTTCGAAACCTTTAAAGACTCTTAGTTGTGAGAATATCTTCCAGATATTAGAGAAGAAAAACTTACTCTTTAATATATAGAGGAGTAACCACAAAGTATAATCATATACATATGATAAATTTAGCAACTAGATTAAGAAAAACTTAAAAGTGATTTAATGACTTTGAATATGATTCATATGAGATAGATTACTATAAGAAGATAGAAAAGATCTCAATTGCAAAGTCAGTTGTTAATTTGAGATAGACTCTTATTTAGAAAAGAAAAAAAAATTAGATCGCTAAAAGAAGTTATAGGAAGGGAAACAAATCAATAGTATTTCACCCTTTAAATGTTTTAGGAATATTAATCATTGATTATAAATTTTAAAAAAACAAAAACAAGGCAAAAAATATCATTTCAGTAGAGACCAAAAGAAAGCTGAAAGAAACATAAAAATATAATGGATGAAAACACATAAAATGATAATTAATAAACAAAAAATAAACAATCTAAGAAAAAAAAATGTTAAAAATAAAAAAAAAAGATTAGAAAACACAAATAAAAGAAAGATAAAAAAACATAAAATTCAGAGTTTAGAAATCATCAAGCTCTTGCAATTATGTCAATCACACCCAATTTGGTCCTTAAGATACTAAATGTGTCAAAGGCTAGAGGTTAGTAAAGATGTCAACCAGTTTCTTTTCAGTTGCTACATGATATAACTCAATGTCTCCTTTGATAATATGGTCCCTAACAAAGTGATACCTTATGTCAATATGTTTGGTTCTTGAATGTTGGATAGGATTTTTAGATATGTAGATGGCATTAGTGGTATCACATAGAATTAAAATTATGCCTACAGATAATCCTAAATCTAGAATTTGTTGCTTCAACCAAAGTACTTGGACCACACAACATCCTATGGCAATATACTCAACTTCATTGGTGAAAAGTATAGCCGACTTTTATTTTCTACTGGATGAGGAGACTAAGGGATGTCCTATAAAATGGCAAGTTCCAAAGGTGTTATTTATATCCACCATCTTGCAAAATCAGAATCAGAATATCTAATAATTTCAAAAAGTTGTTGTGCCTAAGATACCAGATTCTTAAGTTTTGGGTCCTTAAAAGATACCTAAGGATTCTCTTAACTGTATTCAGGTGGGATTCCTTAGGATCAGCTTGAAATCTAGTACAGAGATAAACACTAAACATTATATCAGGTCGGCTACCAGTAAAGTAAAGAAGTAATCTAACTATTCCTCTGTACATTTTTTATCAATAGATTTTCCATTTGAATCCGTATCTAACTGAACACAAGACCTCATGGGAGTGTTGATTGGCTTGCCTTTATCCATTTCATATTTCTTTAAGATGTCCTTAGTATATTTTGATTAATTAAGAAATGTTCCATCATCTATTTTCCTTATGTTAAACCATAAAATTAGGATAATTTTCCCATCATACTCATCTCAAACTCTTTACTCATTTTTTTTTAAAAAAAATCATAATATAAATTTTTATCAGAATATCCAAAAAGTATATCATCAACATAGATCTAGATAATGAGTAAATAATATACTACTTTTCTTATAAAAAGGGTGGTGTCTACTCTCCCCTTAAATAACTCCCTCTCTAGTAGGAATGTGTTAAGCCTCTCATACCAAGCTCTAGGTGCCTGTTTTAATCCATATAAGGCCTTTTTTAATTTGTAAACATGATTTGCAAATTAAAAACTCTCAAAATCTAGGGGTCTTTCTACAAACACATCTTCTTTTATTATCCCATTTAAAAAGGCATTCTTGATGTCCATTTGGAAAATCTTAAATCCCTTATAATAGGCAAATTCTAGTAGCATTCTAATAGCTTCCAATCTAGCTAAAAGGGAAAAGATCTCCGTAAAATTAATTCCTTATATTTGGTTGTACCCTTTAGCCACCAACCTTACCTTTTCCTTAACTACCACAATAGAATCATTCATTTTATTCTTAAAGACCCATTTAGTTCCAACTACATTTTGGCCCTTCGGTCTTTCTTCAAGCTCCCAAACATCATTACTCTTAAGTTCTTCTTACATAGCTAAGATCCAGAATTCATCAGAAAGGGCTTGATTGGTATTGTTGGATTCAATCATTGAGATAAAGGTAGAGTGGTTTACTTCCTTCCTAAGTCCATGCCTAGTTCTAACACCTTCAAAAAGACCTCCTAAGATCAATTCTCTAGGAAGACTCAAAGAAAATTTAAATCTCTAGGCAAAGTGTTTTGAGGTTCTACTCTTTCTTATAGGTTTGTATTTTCTACTCCTTGGGTAATCTCACCTACTCCATTAGTTTTTTAAGGCTCTACCATTTTCTTCAGATTTGTAGTTTTTACTCCTTAGGTAATCTCTCCCACATTATCTCCTTCCTCAACTCTAAACTTCTTAGGATCAGATTCATCAAACACTATATGAGTAGTCTCCTCCACTACCAATATCCTCTTGTTAAACACTCTAATGAATTTACCCACACTTGAATATACTAAGAACACTCCATCAGATTTGGGTTCAAATTTTCCTAAGAGTGATTTCCCATTACTAAGAATGAAAACCTTATAGCCAAATACATAGAGGTGAGAAAGGTTGGGTTTCCTACCCTTAATGATCTCATAGGGGGTCATATTCAGTTTGGATTTAACATTCACCCTATTCAACACATAATAAGCTATTTTCATCGCTTCTATTCAAAAGTATTTTGGAAGTGAATACTCAGCAAGTATGGCTCTAGCGGCTTACACTAAGGTCCTATTCTTCCTTTCAGCTACCTCATTCTACTAAGGGGTCTTAGGAACTAAAAATTTATGACTAATCTCTTGCTCCTCATATAAAGTTCCAAATCTCACTTTTTTAAACTCACCACTATGATCACTACAGATGGTCAAGATCTTACAGACTAGCTTTATCTGAATCCAAGTGCATAAGTATTTAAGTTCATTAACAGACTCACTTTTATATGACTAAAATCTAATCCAAGTGAACCTCAAGTAGTCATCAAAAATAACAAATCCATAAAATTTTCACCCTAAGCTGGCAGTGCTAATGGGTCCAAATAAATCCATGTGAAGAACTTCTAAGGGTCTAGTGGTTCTAATGTCCTTAATGGAATGGAAAGAGGATTGGACTTATTTCCCTAGTTGACAAGAATCACACAGGTGGTCCTTAATGAATTTAAGCTTGGGGACACCTCTAACTAGGTCCTTTTGGGTTACCCTCCTATCGGTTTTCATGCTGGCATGGAATAAACTCTTATGCCAAAGCCAAGACTCATCAGTAGTAGTTTTTAGGCAAAATAAAGCTACACATTTAATGTTATTTAAATCAAGCATGTAAACATTGTTGGTCCTTTTTCCCTATAAAATAGTGTTATTATTTAATCTGATGATGCATATATTAAACAAAATTTTATTATGAAGCCCTTATCGCAATTTTGACTAATTTTAAGTAAGTTGTGTTTTATTCCCTTTACAAGCAAAATATTTTCAATCACAATTTTTTTGGAGTTTTTTATTATACCTGCACCCAATACTTTTCTAGAAGTGTTATCTCTAAGAGTGACCTTGCCTCTAGCCCTAGCCTCCATCAAAATGAATTAATTGGCATCTCCAGTCAATATCATGAGCATCAACTATCCATATATCACATGCTCTCACGAGCTCTTTGGTGTAAACCTCTTCTTAGTCAGAGTGACAAAGATTTTCATCTACCATCAAAAATAAGTTTGTATTCTCCTCTTCCGCTTTAGTCTCACAGGATTCAGATGTAGAATCCACCTAGAAAACCTTTAGGATCTATTTCTTATCTTTCCTGAACTTAGGTTTCTCCTCACCCTTCTCCTTTCTTGGGTAAGCCTTAAGTGTAGGATACATATCCTGGCTTCCTGCATTCAAAGCAAACCATATCAGAAGAACCTTTAAAATTATTGCTAATCTTACCTTTATTCCATTTTTATGGTGATTTTATTTATTCCGTAGAAAGCTTTTGAATTTCCTAGTGATTAAGGCAACATCATCACTTTCAGACTCAAAAGATTTAGTATACATTTTATTAGCCTTAAGTACAATTATTTTATCCTTCTTTTTCTCACATGCATCAAGTTATCTTTGGTTAACTCCTTGCTCGTAAGCAATGACTGATCCAAGTAAGTTATTAATTAAATAAACATTCAAATCCTTGGACTAAGTTATAACAGTAATCTTAGCATCAAAGGAAGAAGGAAAATATCTCAAAATTTTATTAACTTTCTCATAGTTATTTAGCTCTCTTCCTAAGGCATGTAGGGAGGTGACAATTTGTGTAAACCTAGCATACATTTCAGAAAATGACTCACTAGATTTCTTGTGAAAAAGTTTGTAGTCATGTAGTAAGATATTCAACCTAGTTTGCTTAACTTCACTTATACCTTCAAAACTAATACATAATCTAACCCAGATTTCTTTACCAGTAACATAAATTGAAATGCAAGCAATCTTCAAATTTTAGTGCACAAAAAAAAAAAAATAGTTTAAACATTTCACATTTTGATGTGCTAAATCCCTATCATTGATTCAAGTGAATTCCATTTTAATCACAAAATAATGGTTAGAGAGAGAAGCTCTGTGACGGTTGAGAGTTTTTTTTCAAATTTTAAATTTCTGTTATCCCCTAGTTTGGTGAATTTTCTGCTATGCTGGTGGAATCAACGATGGCTACTAAGGGTCACCAAAAACCAATCGACGTTCATTCTTCTCATTCTGATGTATTGGTCTTTGCTAAGTCTAATAAGTTATAGCCATTAAAGATCTACGAACCGACCGATGTTCCTGTGAAAAAAAACATCTCCTGTTATAGCGAAAGTGAAATGAATTTTGGATGATTGTTTGTTTTGAGATCATCGTTCTTCCACTCCAATAAATAAGTTTAAGCACGATGCTTCGTCTTAGTCTGGTTTTAAAATCTATGTTAATAGGTTTGGAAATAATTTCCCTAAAACTTCTTCTATGGTGTTAGAAGTCTCTATTGGTTTGAAAGAATTGAGCAAGCTAGAAATTGTTTGCATTAATGTGAATGAGGTTTTAATTTCTCCTAATGTTAAGAAGGAGAAAGTCATTGCTTCAGATAAGGTTGTTTTTAATCCATGGAGTAAATTTTCTAACATTAAGGTCAATCTACCAATTGAGTTGAATTACCTTTCAGAAGATGGATTGGCTGTATTGAATGATTCTAATATCAAAGCAAATTCTGAGAAGTTACAATTCTCGATTGTGGTTAAAGTGTTTAGAAAAAAGGTGCCTTTCTATGTTGTTTCTGATGAGCTTCGCCGTTAATGGCAGCAATTTGGGAAATTTCAGATTACTACTCTTGGTATTGGATGGGTACTTTGCTCTTTTTTATCTTTGGAGGTGGTAGAAAGACTGCTTGAAGGAGGACCATGGTTTGCTAATGGTCACATAGTGGGAATTGATAAGTGGAATTCTTTTTCACCTTCTTTGCAGAAAGGTTTAACTTCTACCATATGGGTAAGAATGTCAGACTTACCTTTGCTTTGTTGGGATGAGGATAATGTGGCTAGAATTGCTTCGATGATTGGCACTCCTTTGTGGATTCATGGTAATATGTTTCAATGGAATAAAAGGGAATATGCAAGAGTTTGCCTTCACATGCCACTTGATAAGAAATTTTCATTGGGAATTTAAGTGGATGGTCTTGAAGGCCGATTCTTTCAAAAGGTAGAATATGAAAAAAATTTCTACTTTATGTTTCAAATGTGGTATGATTGGGCATCCATCTGATGGCTGTAAGATGGCTGTTAAAATTGGTCCAACTACCGATAATTCAATTTCAGAAGAGTTTATGAATCTGGATAAAAAATCCAGTTCTTATTAAGGATAACATAGAAGAACCTTCCTCTGGTCCCTGGATTCTAGTTGATAATATAAGACAGAAGAAGTTTTTTGACAATGGGAACAGAGCTACTAAAAATGGTAGATTAAAGAAATTGGTTGCAACTACAGTAAAAAAACATTAGCCAGTGATTAAATATATATTTAGTGATGTTCCTAAAGTTGTAGTTTTGGATGCTGCTGTTGTTGATAATATTGACACTGTTGCAGTGGAAGCTGGTCATGGGAATTCTATTGAAAATGAAGAAAATCTGCTGTCTAAAGGCTTTACTTCTCCGTCTAAGATTGTGCTGGAAGCAAAGGTAATTAATTCTATTACAACAAATTTTCCTTTATTTATTCAAGAGTTTGCTGGAGCTGAAACTGTGGTTTCAAAAAAGTTCAAAATTTTGAATGCTAATGAAGATCTTATAGTGGATTTTGATCCTTTAACCAATGAAAGCAAAGATCTAGAGGAAGGTGAATTTAATTCTATTATTCTTGAAAAACTTCTGATTTGGTGGAGAAATTAAGTGGTGGTGGAACATTTGTGTTGAAATTTAAGCTCCGAAAAGAACTTAAATCATTGGGAAAACATAATATTCTGAACAAAAATATAAATGAGGAGATGGGGAAAAGAGTTAGGAAGGGGAGTAATCTCATTTCTAATCCAAAATGTCCTCAATAACCATTTGGAATTGTAGAGGGGCTAGAAAGAAAGAGGCCTCTCACTATTTAAAGGAACTTGTTAAAGACTTTGATATTTTTTTGTGGAATTAGTGGAAATTAAGATTACTTCTATTTCTAAAATAGATTTAATTAATTTGATTGGTAAAAATTGGGATTTTTATATCTTGCCCTTGGATGGCCTCTCTGGAGTTATGTTGATTCTCAATAAATATGATTTTGCTTCATTTTCTATTTTGGATTCTTCATCCCAAGTTCTAATTGTTGAATTATCTATCTCTAACAAGGCAATTTGTTTGGTTGCTACGGTGTATGGAAGTAATGACATTTACAATAGAAGATTGTTGTGGAATAGTTTAGACATGTCCTCCGATAAAAATCTTCCATTTCTGATAGGTGGAGATTTTAATTGCCTTTTGTCTCAAAATGATAAAATGGGAGGAAAAAGATTTGTTCTAAATCAAGGAACCCAAGATAGGTGTGGGCTATGAACAAAGGTGATTTCCATGACATTGGGGTGATTGGTCTTAAGTACACTTGGTGTAACAATAAAAAAGGAGGTTCCTGTATTCTTGAAAGGTTGGATCGTTGCCTTTTCAATTCTTTAGCTTTGGAATCTATTCAAATACCGGTTGTATGTCATCTTGCAAGAGTTGCTTCTGATCATTGCCCTATTGTAATTAAAATATTTTCTTCATCCGTGAAGATTAGTAAATCACTGAGATTTGAAGATGTCTGGTCTTCCTATCCTGCTTCTTCCAAAATTGTGGCTAAATAATGGGGAAAGAGTACTAGAGGGGATGCTTTCCAATCTCTTAATTTGAAATTTAAAAGAGTCTTGAAGGCATTATTTTTCTAGAGCAAGGCAAAGCATAAAGAGCTCAATTCTTTGAAGGAGCATCTTAAAAAGAATATTTCAGATTTGCAAGTAGAGGAGGTGAAAACTAGAGGTCTTTCGGATTTTAAGCTTGGTTTACTCATAGCTAAAGTATTAGAGCTTAACTCCACTCTTGGAAGGCCGAACAAGTGGTGGAATCAAAGAGAAAAAGTTAAATGGGCAAAAGAAGGTGATATCAACTCTAAATTCTTTCATATTTCTGCTTCTGCTAGACGAAGTTGAAATTGGATTCACCAAATTAAATACATTGAAGGCACAATGGTTGAAGATCAAAAGTTTATTGAGCACTCTTTCCTTAAATATTTCAAAGCAAATGGAAATTCGGAAAATGCAATTTAAAGAGGTTGGCTGAAACCTTCTTGTGTGCTTGGAGATGTTGAAAAAAGCTTCCTATCAACCAACTTTCCCAAAGAAGAGTTGGATCTCGTTGTCAACCATCTGGAATCTAATATATCTCCTGGTGTGGATAGTATTTCCTATACCTTTGTTAAATCATATTGGAAAATTATTAAAAATAATGTTTGGAATGCAATTAGTCTTTTTTTTTTAATTCTGGATCTACGTGTGAAGAACGAAAAAAAACTTTAGTTATTCTTCTTCCTAAAGCTAACAACCTGGTCTATCCTCCTAATTATAGACCTATTAACCTTTGTTTATCAATCTATAAGATTGTGTCTAAAATGTTATTTAATAGAATGATAAGTTTTTTTTTTCCCAAAAATTATCTATGAAGAACAATCAGCTTTTATTAGAAGTCGATCTTTATCTGACCACATCTTACTTGCCCAAGAGATTTTCAACAAATTCAAATTTTCTAAAGCAAGAAAGGGTATGATGGCTATTAAAATAGATATTTAACAAGCTTATGATAGCATGAGCTGGTCTACATTGGAATAGGTTCTCTCAAACTTTGGCTTTTTAAATAAATTTAGTAATCTTCTGTTACAATGCGTCTGAAAACTGAAATTCTCTATTATGGTTATTGGATGCAATTAAAGTTGGATAGAAGGTGAAAGTGGGTTTAGACAAGGATGTCCTTTGTCTTCCTATCTCTTTATCTTATGCTCGCAATTACTCTCGGATGTGTTTTCTCAAAGAGGGAAGAGAATTGAAATTAAGATCTTGGGAAATGCTGAAAAAATAACACATTTACAGTATGCAAATGATATCATTGTGTTCTTGGAAGCAAATATTAAAAGTTCTAAGAAAGCAGACAGAATTTTGAAGGATTATGGAAAGTGGTCGGGCCAAACAGTCAATACTAAAAAATCTGCCAACATGTTTGGCAAATCGGTTAAGAGGAGGAAGAGTTCCATTCCAAATTTTTGAAATTTAAACTTGTCAAAGAGATGAACTATCTTAGAATCAAGGTTGCATTGAGAAGGTTGGTATTCTCATATTTTCAAAGCTTGTTGGAAAAGGCTTCTAGTAAACTAAATGTATGGGGAAATCGATATATTTCTCTTGCCTGGAAATTGCTTCTTCTAAAATCAGCTTTTCTTTCTCTTCCTACCTTTTTATCTACCCATTCTCTTGTCCTTATGGGGGTCTTGAATGATATAGATAGAATGGGTAGAGATTTTTTATGGCAAAAGCAAGGAGGAAGTTTTGGTCTTCATTATGCCTCTTGGGATCATTTATGTATATCCAAAAAATTTGGTGGCCAAGGAGTTATTTCATCTTCTCAAAGAGTTGGTCCTCTAAGGGCTAATTTTTCTTGGAATTTCATTACTAATCCTTCATCTCTTCTTAATAGATCCTTAATTTCTAAATATGATAAAGATATTTGGAATTATGGAAATTCTGGCTCTACTTCTTAAACATGGAAAATTTTATTAAATGGATCAAGTAATTTGAAGCATATAGTGAGATAGAATATATCTAATGGTCTTAACATCAAAACTACTGAAGGCATTTAGAATCTACATAAAAGAATAGAAATGTGGCCTACCTTTGTTGCATGTATAGATCAAAATTCCAAATTGCTAAAAGATTTCATTTGTGAAGGGATATGGGATATCCCTAAACTGAAAGAATTCTTTGGTCTTCAATTGGTGGATCTTATTACTACGGTCCAAATTTATCTAGACATGAACAAAGATAATTTGGAATTAATGTTCAAGTTTTTGGGTAGTCAATATCTATAATGATAATGGAAAAAATTTCTGATTTTGTGGAAGAAGATATCAACTGGAAATGGATTAAAAACTCAAACTTCTCCCTCAAGTAGAATTATTTTGGTGGAGATTAAATATGAATGCAATTCCCACAAATAACTTTCTTTTTTTATAGAAGAATTCTGGATTGGAATAGATGTCTGAGAGGTTGTTCTTCTATTGAAGATACAACCCATGTTGCAACTGATTGTGCTTTTCTTTTAAAAGTGTTAAAGATTTTAATCTCTCGGGGATTTAATGTTCTGATAAACTGTAATATGGAGCAATGCTACCAGATTTTATCTAAACTTTCCATATCAAATCCTTTCTTGGCTAACGTATATAGCTCAGTTATCTTTTTTTCATGGAAGAGCACAAATTTTTTTGTTCATAATGGGAAAGAAAATGGTATTACATCAGTAACAGCTAATTCGGTTTGATATGTTATGTCTTCTTTTAAGCTTAATTTATATTCAGACAACTGGGATACTAACCAACCTTATAAGTTCTCCTATTCTTGGTATCCTCCTCCTCCCAAATAGATTAAGCTTAATGTTGATGCTTCACTATTAAAATCTTATAAAGGAGGTGTTGGAGATGTCATTAGATACCATAAAGGCGGATTTTTATTTTATATGGATCTTCTTGTTTTCATTGGGATAATTCTCAATTGGAATTGCATTCTATTCTATCATTAAAGAATTTTATGCAAGATTGGATGTATGAGGCTAAAGGTATTATCATATAAGGGGATAATTATATTGTGATCAATTTTGTTCAAGACTTGGTGAATAAAGGGGAGCTCAAGGATGATTTCGGCAAAGAAATTGATTTATCTTTTCTAAAAGATTTTAATCAAATTTTATTTCATTTGATTAGTAGAGATGGTAATAAGTTAGTCGATTGTTGTGATAACATTGCTCTTTATTTTGATTTTTTTTTTTGGGATGATATTTCTTGTAATAATATTCCTCCAACTTTTATCTCTTTGTTAAAAGAGGAAAGTGATACAATAGCTATCACTTGGTGGTTTGTAATTTGTTTCTTTAATAAAATTTCCATGAGCATCTTCTAAAAAAAACTCCCTACCATCAAAAGTTCATTCAGTAAAAGGAAGTTCAGTTTTTATACCATTGATTTCACGTGTTGGACTAGAATAACCTTCTTTAACAAGCATCTACATGCGATAATCTATAGATTATAAAAATATAGACATGCGAGTTTTCCAGAAATCAAAAAGCATATTGTCAAATAATGGTGGTCGAGTAATGGAATACCCTTTCGTAGTATTTAAGTTACCAAAGTTAGCCATGAATTAAAATTCAAAAGTTTTCAAAAACTCGTATTTATGAATCCCACTCTGATACCACTTAAAAGTTAATTAGGATTTTAAGCCCTTATGAACTAGCCCGAGCCTAACCAAGAGGGGCAGTGAAATGGAAATTTTAAAAATTCTTAAATAAAAAGCATGATCTTTTTAAAATATTATAAAACATCAAACCAGTACGATCATCCACATTAAAATAAAGTGGGGAAATTAAAATGTTGAAACATAAAAAGAATGAACATACTAGATTTTATAGTGGTTCGGTCAACTTGACTTACATCCACTCCATAGAGCCTCTCCTCCAGGTATTGCACTAAAATATAGTGACTCTCTTTTTGCTCCCACATTTAGGTGAAGAAGCCTGTACAAACTCCTTTCTTCCGACCCCAATGAGACAGAGAATCCATACCCCTTTTGCTTCCTCCTGAAGCAGGTAGAGAACCAAGGCTCCTTTTACTTCATCTTGAAGTAGGCAGAGAACCTTGATCGATTATTGAAGAAGACCTCCATAGAGCCTCCAAAGAATTAGGGATGATTACTAGAGAATATGACTCAGATCCTTGCTTAGATCAATCCTTTTGAACCCCTCACAAACTCTCCCTCACAATATGCTCTCTCTCTCTCTCTCCCAAGCTCTCCCTCCCATTCTTTTGGCTCTCTCAGGTCAAGATAGCAGCAAAAGATTTTCTTCACAACCAACAAGAGATCTTAAAAAGAAGGGCTTAAAATCTATCCTAATTTGCAACTTACTGTCAAAGATCATCCAGGATAATTGATATATCGTCCTGTACGAATCGTATACTTTTAGAGCTTTTAGCCAGGACGATTTGGGCCGGCTGGACGAATAGAACCCTTCTTTGTTATGATCATCTAGGATGATGTGAACATCATCCTGTATGATTAGTTCAAAATCATATATATCATCCAGCAAATAATTATGGTCATCAAGAAAATATATTTTGGAGGATGAAGAAATATAACATATCGTCTAGGATGATTCAAGAATAATCTCGTACGATAAGTTCAAAATCAGGGATTTTTTCAAGCACATCATTCTAGTCATCCAGGTGATCCAGGAGAAGACTAAGGTTCTTCTAACTGATAATCCAAAATGATCCTTCGATCATCCAAGATGATATGATTGATAAATCAAACCTTAATTACTTTCTTTAATTACCTGACAAATTTAGGCATGATTGTAATGAATCATCTAGGATGATATTGGATCATCTTATATGTTTCTTAAAAATAATATCATACTTAATAAAGTGTGAAACCTGATTTTTTCTGATTTGAGCCTATCATCCAGGATGATGTAAATATCATCTAGGATGATTTGCTTAATTTGGCTGTCTTAACACATGAGCCCTAATTAGGGTTTTTATTTTTAACGGATCTTCCAAGATGATTTTGGATCATCCTAGATGATATGATCAAAAATAAAAAACTAAAATATACAGAATTTCTCCCCCTGAGTGTGAGTGCAAGATTACGTAACATCTGGATCCACATTATAACATTTGACTCAATAAAAGGTAAAAACACTTGAAGTACACTTACAGACTAACTCAGTCCTAATCTACCCAATCTTGAGCTAGCTTGATTTGTAATTGACCTTATGGACCTGAAACGTTAGTAGGCGGGGCAATAATAGAGAAACAGAAATGCCAGAAATATTTGCTATCATCAAAACTATAATCTTTGAATCTAGGTTTGCAATAATCTTCCCCTTTTTATGATGGAAAACATTTATTAGGAAATTCAAATCAAGCACTAACACTAATAAAAAAGAAGAACAATATAAACAAGGCAGAGCAGATTTTTCTAAAATAAATAGGTGGTACAAACACTAAATAGAAGTAGTATGAATAATAATAATAATAATAATAAAACAAAACAACACTAACACACTAACACTACCACTACTCCCCCTTTTGACATCACAAAAAGGAGGAGGAAACAGAAAAGAAATACTAAGCAGAAAACACAAAATGGAAACTATCAATAGTATAAAATCATCACACTAAAAACATCACAAAATTAATAGTCTATAGGTACGGAGGCCCCAAAATATAAAAACCATTAAAAATTAAATATAAAACAACAAAAACATGATAAAAATGATAAAAAGAATGAAAAAGAGTTTTTTTTAAACAATACAAGAACATGATAAATTATTCATGTGATTGAATTAAAAATTTGTGAGAAATGAACTAACATCATTGAAATCCAAAAACTGGTTGAATAATTTATCTTGTTAACCATAACTCGGACTTTTTACAGGAAAAACCATCTTTTGAAAATAAATATCTAACTCAAAAAAAATAACCAGATAAGAAAAATTGATCGGTTCAACTTTTCTTCTAGAAAAATATCTTATAGAATAATATAATAAAGTAATTATTCACAATCATGAATTTCAAAAATAAGTCTTTGAAAATATCAAGTGACACATGAATTCTTCAAAGATTTACAAGTTTGAAAGCCTAGAAGGCTTGATTTCTTGTGGGCTCATTTTGTGATTCTTGTCAATTATTTGGCACATTTTGTGTATCTTTTAATTTTTTTGGTGATCATTGCACAACATTTTAGTTTTTCCTTTTGGGCTCATTTTATGCCCCTTGTCATTTTTTTTTTTTCAATCCAGCTCTCTTTCAAAACTTTTAAAGACTCTTAGTTGTGAGAATGTCTTCCATATATTATAGAAGAAAAACTCGCTTTCTAATATAAGGAGTAAACCAAAAAGTAGAATCATATACATCTGATAAATTCAGCAACTGGATTAAGAAAATATTCAAAGTGATTTAATGACTTTGAATATGATTCATATGAGATAGATTACTTTAAGAAGATAGAAAAGATCTCAATTACAAAGTCCAGTTGTTAATATGAGATAGATGTTTGTTTAGAAAAGAAAATTACAAAATGCTGAATGAAAACAAAAGAAAGATCAGAAAACATAAAGTTCATATTTTAAAAATCTATAAGTTCATGCATTTATGTCAATCACACCCAATCTGATCCTTAAGATGTTGAATGTGTCAAAGGCCAGTGCTTTAGTAAAGATGTCAGCCAGTTGATTTTCTTTTGCTACATTGTATAACTCAATGTCTCCTTTAGTAACATGGTCCCTAACAAAGTGATGCCTTAGTCCAATGTGTTTAGTTCTTAAATGTTGGATAGGAATTTTAGAGATGCAGATGGCACTAGTGTTATCAGATAGAATTGAAATGGTGCTTATAGATAATCCTAAATCTAGAATTTGTTACTTCAACCAAAAGACTTGGGCCACACAACATCTTTAGGTAATGTACTCAGCTTCAGTAGTGGAAAGTGTAACAGAGTTTTGTTTTCTACTGGACCAAGAGACTAAGGATTGTCCTATGGATAAGCAATTTCAAGAGGTTCTCTTTCTATCCACCCTACATCCTACAAAATTAGAGAAAGAATATTCAATAATTTTAAAAGAAGTACTGTACTTAGGATAGTAGATTTTTAAGTTTTGGATCCCTAAGAGATATCTAAGGATTCTCTTAATTGTAATTAGGTGGGATTCTTTAGGATCAGCTTAAAATCTAGCACAAAGATAAATATTAAATTTTATATTAAGTTGGCTAGCAATCAAGTAAAGCAGTGATCCAATTATTCCTATGTACTTCTTTTGATCAATAAATTTTCCATTTAAATCTTTATCTTACGGACACTGGAGCTCATGGGAGTGTTTATTAGCTTAGCTTTATCTATTTCATATTTCTTCAAGCTATCCTTAATATATTTTAATTGATTAAGAAAGGTTTCATCATCCATCTATCTTATATTAAACCACAAAAAGTAGGATAATTCTCCCATCAAACTCATCTCAAATTCCTTTTTATTTTAGAAAAATCATCACATAACTTTTTATCATAAGATTCAAAAAAGTATATCATCAATATAGATCTAAGTAATGAGTAACTCATCTCCTACTTTCCTTAGAAAAATCGTGGAGTCTATGCTCCCCTTAACAAACTCCCTTTTTAGTATAAATGTGCTAAGCCTCTCACACCATGCTCTGTGTGCTTATTTTAGTGCATATAAGGCCTTTTTTAATCTATAAACATGATTTAAAAATTGGGAACTCTTAAACCCTGGGGGTTTCTCTACAAACACATCTTCTTTTATTACCCCATTCAAAAATGCACTCTTGACATCCATTTAGAAAAGCTTAAATCCTTTATAACAGGCAAAGGCTAGTAGTACTCTAATTTCTTCTAATCTAGCTATAGGGGCAAAAGTCTCCTCGAAATCAATCCCTTCTTTTTTGTTATATCCTATAGCCATCAATCTTTCCTTATTCCTAACCACCACACCACAATCATTCATTTTATTCTTAAAGACCCTTTTGGTTCCAACTATACTTTGATCCTTAGGTCTTTCTACTAACTCCCAGACATCATTCCTCATAAATTGGTTAAGTTCTTTTGGCATAGCTAAGATCCATAATTCATCATAAAGGGCTTGATTGATGTTGGTGGGTTCAGTCATTGAGATAAAGGCAGGGGGTTCACTTTCTTTCTAAGTTCATGCCTAGTTCTAACACCTTCAGAAGGGTCTCCTAAGATCAGTTTTTTAGGATTGTTGGTGGAATTTTGAAAACAGGTTTTGAAAATATTAGTTTTCTTTGAGAATTTTGAAATTGAGATTTAATTCTAGAAGTCGAATCAACTCGCTCGGAAAAGTATATCACCCCGAAAGGAGAAAATAAAATTCCACAACGGTGTTCAGGCTTAGAATTATGTAATTCGTCTTGAATATCACGGCTAAATTCTAAAGAGAACTCGACACGGCCCCGAGGGGAAGAGGTAGAGTTCAACTAAATAATCTAGTTATGATACTCAAGGAGTGTGATTGCCAAATTCATATCCAAAGCCTTATCAAAGAAGGATATATCTCCCCAAAGGGAGGTATCACCTTTCATTGATAATTCTTCTAATATGATAACGGCAATCATTTTTTACTTTTCCCAAAGAAATCTAAGAGGGTTTTTTTTATAAAAAAAAATAATTTTGAAATAAGGTGTTTGGGGTTCCAAATCTCCTACGAGCGCAAGCCCTCATAGTTAATTACATCGTAGGAAGACAGAGTCCCCTACGAAAACTCTCGATTAAAATAAGAATGAAATTTTGTTAGATTTTCTAGGAGTGATATAAAAAAAATTGAATAGAATCTTTTGGAAAATCAAAGGGGAGTGGATCAAAATTGAATAGTTATTAACAGAATCAAAGGAAGAGAGGTAGGGGACACTTTGAGATTCCAGAACCATCAGGATGTGTCCCAACTTAATCTAAGTGTTGGGCTTTACATTTTAGGATTGAAAGGAAATTTAATTTGATTTGAGCATTTTATTAGAAATTTGGGATTATATTCCTAAAATTTGGGGTCTTATAATCAAAGATCTGCCCTGGATCCTAAATCTATTTTGGACACTGGACCACAGTCGTCCAATTCTAACTAATGCGGTGCAAAACCTGGACTTACACCGGCCTGGATTGGGGAGCCAGCTAACCACCTAGTCGATTTAAAAGAGATAAGTCTGGTCTTTTATGAAAGAGTGGTAAGGATGTTGTACTTAAAGTTTTGAAGAGTTGGGGCCGACATCTAGAGATTTTCCTAATTAGCCCCTTTGGCTTATGTTGGGTGCAAAATGCTAAGGACTATGAAATTAAAATTTTGACTCTTTTAATTTGTTTCTAAAGCAATGCATGCTAGTTAAGAACCTTAAATCAAATATGCTTGAAATTTTAAAAATAGGCTTACAAAATAATTTTTTAGAAGACTGGGCTTCCCCAGGTCCGGCACCTCGTCCTCATAGGTTAGACTATCCAAACTCTACCCGCAGGCGGGGAAGGGTCTAAAATAAGGGAAGAGTAATGCAGTAATATGCATGTGACCCCGGGGTCGATCCCGGCTAATTTTCTAGATTCGTTATCTTTCTATGTTATTTAGACTCACTAAAATTTTAAACTTTTAAAGTTATGAGTGTAAAACTTTCACACCCTCACGAGTCTCACGTATCCAGTCGAAAACAAAAGCGGCACACAATCGCCAAAAAACTAGGAAAAGCAAGCAATCCTAAAGGCAATCAATTCATCACATCAAATATTAACTAATTAATAAATGTCCATAGGCAAAGTTGCCCTGCTTATTACAAACCAGAGTTTTGCAAAAAGTAAAGTGGCTGGGCACCACTGACAACAACACGGATTCTAAGCCTAATAATGATGCAAGTAATTTTGAGTGGGATACTCTCAATCTTCAAGTCTTCAGTCTTGCCCTTCTTTGGACTCCTTTCCTTCAAACTCCTTGGATTCTTCGCAGCGAACTACCCAAATGGATAAGAGGGCACCTCCCCCTTAAGGGGAAGGCCACTCTTTCCTCTTTGGGTATAAGAGAAGTGTGATCCAAATTTGGATTTCCAAATGGAAGAAGGAATTCTTCCCAAAAGGGCATCCTTTCCTCTTTGGAATCCAAGCTTTGGATCTATGTATCCCATCTCAAAATTACTTTCACAACACTTGACAATTATACAAATTACATTTACATCAAAAATAAAATCTAGACTCACCTGCAGGGTTATCCTAAGCAGTTAATAAATAAGAAATAATTATTCCCAAGCAGTTATATATGTGCAAAAAGGAAGTAAAACACACTGGCCACGCTCTTTTTATTTGGGGGCTTTAGCAGCTGAAGCACCTGTGCAAGCATTTATAATAATTGATATTTATTATTAACTTAGCCCCCCCCCCCTAGACTCACTAAAATTTTAAACTTTTAAAGTTATGAGTGTAAAACTTTCACACCCTCACGAGTCTCACGTATCCAGGCGAAAACAAAAGCGGCACACAATCGCCAAAAAACTAGAAAAAGCAAGCAATCCTAAAGGCAATCAATTCATCACATCAAATATTAACTAATTAATAAATGTCCATAGGCAAAGTTGCCCTGCTTATTACAAACCAGAGTTTTGCAAAAAGTAAAGTGGCCGGGCACCACTGACAACAAACCAGATTCTAAGCCTAATAATGATGCAAGTAATTTTGAGTGGGATACTCTCAATCTTCAAGTATTCAGTCTTGCCCTTCTTTGGACTCCTTTCCTTCAAACTCCTTGGATTCTTCGCAGCGAACTACCCAAATGGATAAGAGGGCACCTCCCCCTTAAGGGCAAGGCCACTCTTTCCTCTTTGGGTATAAGAGAAGTGTGATCCAAATTTGGATTTCCAAATGGAAGAAGGAATTCTTCCCAAAAGGGCATCCTTTCCTCTTTGGAATCCAAGCTTTGGATCTATGTATCCCATCTCAAAATTACTTTCACAACACTTGACAATTATACAAATTACATTTACATCAAAAATAAAATCTAGACTTACCTGCAGGGTTATCCTAAGCAGTTAATAAATAAGAAATAATTATTCCAAGCAGTTATATATGTGCAAAAAGGAAGTAAAACACACTGGCCACGCTCTTTTTATTTGGGGGCTTTAGCAGCTGAAGCACCTGTGCAAGCATTTATAATAATTGATATTTATTATTAACTTAGCCCCCCCCCCCCCCTTTTACTGCTCTGCATGAGCGTGACCACCTGTAGAAAACTATGTGAACATCCAGATCGTACCTAATCTAAGGGTAATCTAGTTGCCAAACACATCAATCCATCCACAGAGTACAGAAAAGTAAGCAGACATAGCAAAGCAATTTCATCCACAACATGCAGTGAAAAGCACGAAAAATCCGGCACACAGCAGTAAAGTAAACACCGGTCTAACCTAGATCTAGAGTTGGTTGTCCTAGCACAACATCTAAAGTGTGTGTAGAAGGTCGTGTGGCAGGGATAGATCCTAAGGTGGGTGATTAGTTAAAGTTATCTAAAGTTTTGGATTTGTTAAGGCCTAAGAGGGAGATTTAAGTTAAACTTTAAATATTAATAAATTAGGAATTTTAGTTAAATGTATTTTAAGAGTTTATTGGTTACTACCTTTGTTTCACACTGAGGCCGTGAAGTTTATTTCACCTTCCTTGGGGCTAAGCTAATAGCCTCGTAGGCCTGGGTTACCCAGTAGTAATCGGGGTTAATTAAGTTATTTTAAATAGGTTGGAATTAAAGGAGTAAATTAATATTAGGGGAATTAATTACTGATTTTAATGGGTTGGTTGAGAATTTTAATGACCTATTAAAAGGATTTTAGAGGTAAGAAAAATTAATGGGTTTTAAAGGATTATTCGGATACATTAACTAGGGGGTAAAAACTTGACTTTTAAAATTAAAGTTAATCTTAAGGGTTTCAAATTTTTAATAAATATTAGACCTAATTATGAGTTGTTAGACAGGTAGTACACTCAATTTGGAGTTTTCTATGAAAAGTTATGATTTTTAGAAGTTCTGGCCCGTTTTGACCTAAGGTAACCTAAGATGTTGAGTCCTTGGTTTTAACTAAATTATGGAGGTTTAAAGTTTTAGGGAATGATAGATTCTAATTAAAGTCATTAACCACTAAGTTGATTAATCAAAAATTTTCTATAATTAACAGTGAATTTTAGAAATTTTACACATTCGTAGGGATTATTAAATTACTACGACTAAGGGGTCTGCTTTAAGGGTTTGAACCCGAATGAGCCCTAAACTCCTTGGGATCAATTCCAAAGGTCATAAATGACCCAAGGACAGATCAATAAGTGTTTAGAGTGAAAGTTCGATGGGGATGTTAAGCCCTATGAACTTAGTCCCAAACTAACCAAGAGGGGGATGAATTGGTATTTTAAAAACTTCTTTTTACAAAGAAAGAAAATTGCATAAACCAAATCACACCACAAAAATAAAATGCGGAATTTAAAAGTGTGGAAGAAAGAAAAGGAACACAGAAATTTATAGTGGTTCGGTCGACTCGACCTACGTCCACTCCTTGGAGGCACCCTCCAAGTATTGCACTATAAAAAAGTGACTCTCCTTTAGCCCCCACGGCAAAGCGGAGAAACCCTCACAAGAACCTCCTTTTTGCCACCCCGGCAAGGAAGAGAACCTTTCTCCTTTTGCTTCCTCCTAAAGCTGGCAGAGAATCAAAACCAAAAGCAAAACTCCTTACCTCTACTGACCCTTCCACGGACGAGAAACTCTAGACGAAGACGACGCAGAGAGATCCTTGAAGCAACCCCTGTGAAACCCCTCACAAGATCCTCTCTCTCTCTCCTCTCTCTCTTTATCTCCTCAAGGTCTTCTCAGGTCAAGGCAGCAGCCAAAGGTTTTTTAAAAACGTTGAACAAGAGCTCTTAAATAGAAGAGCTTCAAAAGAGCTCATTAATTGCAAGTTGCCGACAATATCGTCCAGGCCGATATGGACATCGGCCTGGCCGATCAGTACAAATCAATGATGATCGGCCAGAGCATCGCCCTGGATGGAAAACAGGACGATTGAAAATTGGCTTGATCGTCCTGGCCGATCTCATGATCGTCCGGGCCGATCAATTTAAATTTAGAAAAAATCATCCTGACAATAGCCCTGGATACGGGCTGGCCGATATCGATCGTCCTGAAGTAACTTAAGGTTTTTGACTAGATCGTCCTGGCCGATCCTGCGATCGTCCAGGACGATATGATCGTATCAATCATCCTTAATTACTTCCTTGATTTCCTGAACAATTATGGCATAATTTGTGAATATCGTCCAGGCCGATCATATGATCGTCCTGGCCGATAATTTAAAAATACAGTATACCATACTTGACTATGGCGGCTTCTTCTTTCTGTTTTGAGCTTATCGTCATGGCCGATACACGTACCGTCCAGGACAATCTGTTAATGTTGGCTGCCTTAATTAAGAATCCTTAATTAGACTTTCTATTTTAAGCTGATCGTCCAGGCCGATCCAAGAAATCGTCCTGGCCGATATGAGTAAAAACAAAAATTCTAAGTCTCTCAAGTGTGTGTGTGAAGGGCTACATAGCATCAGTCTCTTTGACTATTACAAGTGGACTCAAAAGGTAAAAAACAAATGTACAGACTGACTCAACCCTAAACCTACGCATTCCTGAACTTGGCTCCTTTTTGATCGTCCGATCTTCGATTCCTGAAAAGTTAGAAGCAACAAGCTATCCAAGAGAAACAGTGTTTGTCAATCATCAAAACATAGGACATGAAAAATAGATTTGCAACAATCTCCCCTTTTTGATGATGACAAAACACTACAAAAAGAGTTAATAGCAAAAAATCAGGATTGATGAAAAAAGAACCTCATAAACTTCTCCCCCTTTTGACATATCAAAAAGGAGGGTACAAGAAAGCACAGCAAAAGAAATTCCTATTTTTATTTTTATTTTTTATTTATTTTTTTTTTTTAAATCAAGGCACGTCAATGATATAGTATTCCATGTGATTGATTTAAAAACCTGTGAGTTAACGAGTTACCAATCTCATTTAATCCATAGAATAGTAGAATATCTGTTCATGGTTTACCCTTAGCCCAAAAACGTTTTCTTAGGGTAGAATGGTCTTTTGAAATCAATGACCTAACTCAAATAATTAATTGGATATGAGAAAAAGAATCTACCCACCACTTGTCATAAGAAAAATATCTCCATAAAATAATGAGGTAGATTTGTCACAATCGAACGATAATCGAGATCAAGCCTTTGAGAATCAAAACTTCTAAGTTCTAAAAGATATAAAAAGAGAGAGTAGCTTGCTTTTGAGTGGGCTCATTTTATGCCTCTTGTCAATATTGTGGCGCTTTGCGCATCTTTTTATAGATTTTTCAATTTTTGGCGTCTTTGCGCTTCTTTTGTTGGCATCATTGGCCAAATTTTTTTATTTTGCAAGCTAGATTTCCTTTTGTAATCCTTTAAAAAACTTAGTTGTGAATATATCTTTTCAGATATTAGAGAATAGGAGCTCTCTCTCTAACATAGGGAAGAATTACCACAAGCAGGATTAATAATCGAAGACAAGAGTAACGAGGGATCTTGATGTGACAAAAAAACATTTAATCATTGTAAATACAAGATAGATTTGCTTAAGCAAGCTTAAGAGAAGATCTTAGTTTCATAAACAATCTTTTGATTTGAGATAGACTTTTGATTAAAAAAGAAAACTATGCCACTAATACTAAGTTAGGGAAAGAGACACAATCACAAAATATTCATACTTTCTAAGTGATTAAGTAGATGAAAACATATTAAATACAAATTGTTAAAAACAAGAACAAGAAATATAATACCATATCAGCGATGATCTAAAAATAAAGCATACGAAAAAAGAAAAAAAAAAGAAAGCAAAAAAAAGTAAAAGAAAACTTAGCTAAAAGGTTTCATGCATTTATGTCAATCACACCCAATCTGGTCCTTAAAGAACTGAAGGTGTCGAAGGCCAGTGGTTTAGTAAAGATGTCTGCCAGTTGGTTTTTAGTTGTCACATGGTGTAACTCAATGTATCCCTTAGTCACATGATCTCTAATAAAGTGATGCCTAATGTCAATGTTTTTAGTTCTTGAATGTTGAATAGGATTTTTAGAGATGCATATGGCACTAGTGTTGTCACAAAAGATTGAGATGGTGCTTACATGTAATTCAAGATCCAATACCTGTTGTTTCAACCAAAGAACTTGGGCCACACAACTTCCAAGAGCAATGTATTCAGCTTCAGCAGTGGAAAGTGCAACAGAATTTTGCTTCCTACTAGACCAAGAGACCAAAGATTGTCCAATGAATTGACAAGTTCCAGAGGTGCTCTTTCTATCCACCTTGCATCCTGCAAAATCAGAGTCAGAAAAACCAATAATCTCAAAAGAAGTGCTATGTCTAGGGTACCAAATCCCTAATCCTTGTGTCCCCAAAAGGTATCTAAAAATCCTTTTAACAACAGTCATGTGGGACTCCTTAGGGTCAGCTTGAAACCTAGCACAAAGGCAAACACTAAACATGATGTCAGGTCGGCTTGCAGTCAAGTAAAGTAAATATCCAATCATGCCTCTATACTTCTTCTGATCAACAGACTTACCACATGGGTCCTTATCCAAAGGAGCACTTGAAGTCATGGGGGTGTTAATTGGCTTGGCTTTGTCCATCTTATATTTCTTCAAAATGTCCTTTATGTATTTTGTTTGATAAAGAAAAGTTCCATCTTCCAATTGTTTTATGCTAAACCCCAAAAAGTAAGACAATTCTCCCTTTAAACTCATCTCAAACTCTCTACTCATTATTCTAGAAAAATCATCACACAAATTTTTATTAGAAGATCCAAAGAGTATAACATCAACATAAATCTGAACAATGAGTAAGTCATCTCCAACTTTTCTAAGAAAAAGGGTGGTGTATACGCTCCCCTTGACAAACTCCCTCTCTAGTAAGAATGTGTTAAGCCTCTCATACCAAGCTCTAGGTGCCTGCTTTAAACCATACAAAGCCTTTTTTAATTTAAACACATGATTTGGAAATTGAGAACTCTCAAAACCTGGAGGTTGTTCTACAAACACATCTTCTTTTATCTCCCCATTTAAAAAGGCACTCTTGACATCCATTTGAAAAAGCTTAAATACTTTATAACAAGCAAAGGCTAATAGCACTCTAATGGCTTTCAATCTAGCTACAGGGGAAAAAGTCTCTTCAAAGTCTATCCCTTCTATTTGATTGTACCCCTTAGCCACCAATCTTGCTTTATTCCTCACCACCACTCCTGAATCATTCACTTTGTTTTTAAATACCCACTTTGTCCCAACTACACTTTGTCCCTTAGGTCTTTCTACAAGTTCCCAAACATCATTCCTAACAAATTGATTCAACTCTTCTTGCATTGCTAAAATCCAAAACTCATCAGAAAGGGCTTGGTTAATGGTGGTGGGTTCAGTCATAGAGATAAAGGCAGAGTGGTTCACCTCCTTCCTAAGTCCATGTCTAGTCTTAACTCTACTAGAAGGGTCTCCTAAGATCAAATCCTTGGGGTGACTAGTAGAGTATCTCCAATCTCTAGGCAAAGTGTGTGAAGTTTCTCCCCTTTCATCAAAATTTTCTATTCCTTGGATGACTCCTTCTACTCCTCCATTACTTAGGTGCTCATTCCCCATCCCCAAATTTTCTACTCCACTTGTAATCTCTCCAACATCATCATCTTCTACTCCATGTTTCTTAGGATCAGACTCATCAAAAACTACATGGGTTGTCTCTTCCAACATCAAAGTTCTCTTGTTAAACACTCTAAAAGACTTCCCAACACTAGAATATCCCAAGAATACTCCTTCATCAGATTTAGGATCAAATTTTCCCAAGTGAGACTTCCCATTGTTGTGAATGAAAACCTTACAACTAAAGACATGAAGGTAGGAAAGATTGGGTGTCCTACCCTTAAGGATCTCATAGGGTGTCTTTTCTAATTTGACTCTAACATTCACCATATTCAACACATAACAAGCTGTATTAACCGCTTCAGCCCAAAAGTATTTTGGAAGTGAATATTCAGCAAGCATGGCTCTAGCGGCTTCCACCAAGGTCCGGTTCTTCCTTTCAGCTACCCCATTCTGCTGAGGGGTCCTAGGGGCTAAAAAAGTGTGACTAATCCCCTTCTCCTCACAAAAATCTTTAAATCTTTCATTTTCAAACTCTCCCCCATGATCACTATGGATGGTCAAAATCTCACAACCTAGCTTCTTCTGAATCCAAGTAGAAAAAGTTTTAAACTCCTCAAAAGACTCATTTTTATGAGAAAGAAATCTAGTCCAAGTGAATCTCGAGTAGTCATCAACAATCACAAAACCATAGACTTTCCCTCCCAAACTAGCTATGCTAATGGGTCCAAACAAATCCATGTGAAGGACTTCTAAAGGTCTAGAGGTGCTAATTTTCTTTTATGGGGTGAAAAGAGGAGTGGATTTGCTTTCCTATTTGACAGGCATCACAAAGGTGGTTTTTTGTAAACTTAAGTTTGGGGACACCTCTAACTAGGTCCTTTTGGGTCACTTTCCTAAGGGTTTTCATACTTGCATGACAAAGCCTCCTGTGCCACAACCAAGAATCATCAATGACAGATTTTAAGCAAAAAGAAGCAGCACATTCAATGTTATTTAAATCAAGCATGTAGATGTTGTTGACCCTCTTTCCCTGCAAAATAGTATTGTTACTTAAACTTATAATGCATGAATCCGTGAAGAATTGCACGATGAAGCCTTTGTCACAGAATTGACTGATGCTGAGCAAGTTGTGCTTCAATCCATCTACAAGAAAAACATTTTCAATCATAAGGTTCTTGGAATTACCGATTATACCTGCTCCTACCACCTTCCTAGTGGTGTTGTCTCCAAGAGTAACCTTGCCTCCGGTCCTGGATTCTAGTACAACAAACTGGCTAGCATCACCAGTCATATGTCGAGAGCATCCACTGTCCAGGTACCACATACTCTCATGAGGTCTTTTGTGAGAGACTACCTGCAAAATTATCAAATGTTAGTTTTAGGAACCCAAGCAGGTTTGGGTTCCTTCTTATGAAGAGAAGAATGCAATGCAGATATTTTCAATGCATCATGCTCTTCAACTAACTCAAATTTTTCTCTATTTCTTTTGACTTCTTAAAATCAGATTCAAGAGAAGTGTGTGATATTTTCAATGCATCATGCTCTTCAACTAACTCACCATGATTTTTATTTAACTCATCAAATTCATCAAGTAAAGTCATGTGATTTGAATCAATTGTTTGATGGTCTTTAATCAAAATTTCATGCTCTTTTTGTAGATTTAAGAATTCTAATTTAAAGCTAGCATGAGTTTTCTTTAATTTCCTATATGATGCATGGATTTTTTCTGAAACTTCAAGAAGTTGATCGTAGGAAAGTTCACATACCTCTTCTTGATCACTTTGATCTTTTCCCATGAAACATAAGTTTGTAGTTTCTTCCTCTGGTTCAGTCTCAGAAGAATCAGTACCAGATTCTGCCCAAAAGCTCCTTTGGTTTTTCTTCTTGTCCTTCCTAGACTTTGCTTTCTCATCACCTTTTTCTTTGCTTGATTGATCTCTAAGCTTAGGGCAATCAGTTCTCACATGTCCAGGCTTTCTGCATTCAAAACAAACAACATCAGAAGATCCTTTTACATGTTTGTGATCCTTACCTTTTCTCCAACTTTGATGATGCTTTTGTTTCTTCCTTAGAAAGCTTTTGAATTGCCTTGTGATGAAGGCAACTTCATCGCTTTCAGACCCGGAAGATTCAGAATCTGATTTGTGCGCCTTCAATGCAATTGTTTTCTTCTTTTTCTTCTCACCTGCATCAAGATTTCTTTGATTCACCTCTTGCTCGTAAGCAATGAGTGAGCCAAGCAAGTTATCAATAGAATAGGTGTTCAAATCTTTAGATTCAGTGATGGAAGTAATTTTTGCATCATACGACGAAGACAAGCATCTCAAAATCTTGTTAACTTTTTCATAGTTCGAAAGTTCTTTTCCTAGTGCATGCAATGAAGTAGCAATCTGAGTAAACCTTGTGTACATGTCAGAAATCGATTCATGAGGTTTCATACGAAAAAGTTCGTAGTCATGTAAGAGAATGTTTAAATGGGATTGTTTAACTTCATTAGTGCCTTCATAAGTAATGCACAATTTATCCCAAATTTCTTTACCAGTTTTGCAAGTTGAAACACGCATGTAATCCTCAGATTTTAAAGCACAAAAAAAACAATTCAAACATTTCGCATTTAATTGAGCTAAATCTTGTTCGTCAAAAGTCCATTCGGTAAAAGCAACTTCAGTTTTAAAACCATTAATTTCACGAGAAGGTGGAGAATAACCTTCTTGAATAAGCATCCACATGCGATAATCAGTAGATTGTAAAAAAGTTGACATGCGAGTTTTTCAAAAATCAAAAGGTAGGTTATCGAACAGAGGAGGTCGGGTACTAGAATACCCTTTCATAGTGTTGCGATTCCCAAAGTTAGACATGGATCAAATTCAAAAAGTTTTTAAACTTTAATTTTCGAATCAAGCTCTGATACCACTTAAAAGTTCGATGGGGATGTTAAGCCCTATGAACTTAGTCCCAAACTAACCAAGAGGGGGGTGAATTGGTATTTTAAAAACTTCTTTTTACAAAGAAAAAAAATTGCATAAACCAAATCACACCACAAAAATAAAATGCGGAATTTAAAAGTGTGGAAGCAAGAAAAGGAACACAGAAATTTATAGTGGTTCGGTCGACTCGACCTACGTCCACTCCTTGGAGGAACCCTCCAAGTATTGCACTACAAAAAAGTGACTCTCCTGTAGCCCCCACGGCTAGGCGGAGAAACCCTCACAAGAACCTCCTTTTTGCCACCCCGGCAAGGCAGAGAACCTTTCTCCTTTTGCTTCCTCCTAAAGCTGGCAGAGAATCAAAACCAAAAGCAAAACTCCTTACCTCTACCGACCCTTCCACAGACGAGAAACTCTAGACGAAGACGACGCAGAGAGATCCTTGAAACAACCCCTGTGAAACCCCTCACAAGCTCCCCCTCACAAGATCCTCTCTCTCTCTCCTCTCTCTCTTTCTCTCCTCAAGGTCTTCTCAGGTCAAGGCAGCAGCCAAAGGTTTTTTAAAAATGTTGAACAAGAGCTCTTAAATAGAAGAGCTTCAAAAGAGCTCAATAATTGTAAGTTGCCGACAATATCGTCCAGGCCGATATGGACATCGGCCTGGCCGATCAGTACAAATCAATGATGATCCGCCAGAGCATCGCCCTGGATGGAAAACAGGACGATTGAAAATTTGCTTGATCGTCCCGGCCGATCTCACGATCGTCTGGGCCGATCATTTTAAATTTAGAAAAAATTGTCCTGACAATAGCCTTGGATACGGGCTGGCCGATATCGATCGTCCTGAAGTAAATTAAGGTTTTTGACTAGATCATCCTGGCCAATCCTACGTGTTGTAAATCTATTTTTTTATGTCTTATGTTTTGATGATTGACAAACACTATTTCTCTTGGACAGCTTGTTGCTTCTAACTTTTCAGGAATCAACGATCTGACAATCAAAAAGGAGCCAAGTTCAGGAATGCGTAGGTTTAGGGTTGAGTCAGTCTGTACTTTTGCTTTTTACCTTTTGAGTCCACTTGTAATAGTCAAAGAGACTGATGCTTTGTAACCCTTCACACACACACTTGAGAGACTTAGAATTTCTATTTTTACTCATATCGGCCAGGACGATTTCTTTGATCGGCCTGGACGATCAGCTTAAAACAGAAAGTCTAATTAAGGATTCTTAATTAAGGCATCCGACGTTAACAGATCGTCCTGGATGATACGTGTATCGGCCAGGACGAAAAGCTCAAAACAGAAAGAAGTAGCCGCCATAGACAAGTATGGTATACTGTATCTTTAAATTATCGGTCAGGACGATCCTCGGATCGGCCCGGACGATATTCACAAATTATGCCATAATTGTTCAGAAAATCAAGGAAGTAATTAAGGATGATTGATACGATCATATCGTCCTGGACGATCGCAAGATCGGCCAGGCCGATCTAGTCAAAAAACCTTAAGTTACTTTAGGACGATCAATATCAGCCAGCCCGTATTCAGGGCTATTGTCAGGACGATTTTCCTCTGATTTGAACTGATCGGCCAGGACGATCGTTAGATCGGCCTGGACGATCAAGCTATTTTTCAATCGTCCAGTTTTGCATCCAGGGCTATGCTCTGGCCGATCTTCATTAATTTGTACTGATCGGCCAGGCCGATGTCCATATCAGCCTGGACGATATTGTCGGCAACTTGCAATTAATGAGCTCTTTTGAAGCTCTTCTATTTAAGAGCTCTTGTTCAACGTTTTTAAAAACCTTTGGCTGCTGCCTTGACCTGAGAAGACCTTGAGGAGAGAAAGAGAGAGAGAGAGGAGAGAGAGAGGATCTTGTGAGGGGGAGCTTGTGAGGGGTTTTCACAAGGGTTGCTTCAAGGATCTCTCTGCGTCGTCTTTGTCTAGAGTTTCTCGTCCGTGGAAGGGTCGGTAGAGGTAAGGAGTTTTGCTTTTGGTTCTGGTTCTCTGCCAGCTTCAGGAGGAAGCAAAAGGAGATAGGTTCTCTGCCTTGCCGGGGTGGCAAAAAGGAGGTTCTTGTGAGGGTTTCTCCACCTAGCCGTGGGGGCTAAAGGAGAGTCACTTTTTGTAGTGCAATACTTGGAGGGTGCCTCCAAAGAGTGGACGTAGGTCGAGTCGACCGAACCACTATAAATTTCTGTGTTCTTTTTCTTGCTTCCGCACTTTTAAATTCCGCACTTTTTTGGTGTGATTTGGTTTATGAGATTTTATTTCTTTGTTTAAAAAGAAGTTTTTAAAATACCAATTCACCCCCCCCCCTCTTGGTTAGTTTGGACTAAGTTCATAGGGCTTAACATCCCCATCGAACTTTCAAGTGGTATCAGAGCTTGATTCGAAAATTAAAGTTTGAAAACTTTTTGAATTTGATCCATGTCTAACTTTGGGAATCGCAACACTACGGAAGGGTATTCTATTACCCGACCTTCTCTGTTCGATAACCTACCTTTTGATTTTTGGAAAACTCGCATGTCAACTTTTTTACAATCTACTGATTATCGCATGTGGATGCTTATTCAAGAAGGTTATTCTCCACCTTCTTGTGAAATTAACGGTTTTAAAACTGAAGTTGCTTTTACCGAATGGACTTTTGATGAACGAGATTTAGCTCAATTAAATGCGAAATGTTTGAATTGTTTTTTCTGTGCTTTGAAATCTGAGGATTACATGCGTGTTTCAACTTGCAAAACTGGTAAAGAAATTTGGGATAAATTGTGCATTACTTATGAAGGCACTAATGAAGTTAAACAATCCCGTTTAAACATTCTCTTGCATGACTACGAACTTTTTCGTATGAAACCTCATGAATCGATTTCTGACATGTACACTAGGTTTGCTCAGATTGCTACTTCATTGCATGCACTAGGAAAAGAACTTTCAAACTATGAAAAAGTTAACAAGATTTTGAGATGCTTGCCTTCATCTTATGATGCAAAAATTACTGCAATCACTGAATCTAAAGATTTGAACACCTATTCTATTGATAACTTGCTTGGCTCACTCATTGCTTACGAGCAAGGGGTGAATCACAGAAATCTTGATGCAGGTGAGAAGAAAAAGGAGAAAATAATTGCATTGAAGGCACACAAATCGGATTCTGAATCTTCCGGATCTGAAAGCGATGGAGTTGCCTTCATCACAAGGAAATTCAAAAGCTTTCTAAGGAAGAAACAAAAGCATCATCAAAGTTGGAGAAAAGGTAAGGATCATAAACATATTAAAGGATCTTCTGATGTTGTTTGTTTTGAATGCAGAAAACCTGGACATGTAAGAGCCGATTGTCCTACACTTCAAGATCATTCAAGCAAAGAAAAGGAAAAAGGTGAGGAGAAAGCTAAGCCTAGGAAGGAGAATAAGAAAATCCAAAGAGGCTTCTGGGCAGAATCTGGTACTGATTCCTCTGAGACTGAACCAGAGGAAGAGACTACAAACTTGTGTTTCATGGGAGAAAATCAAATTGATGAGGAAGAGGCATGTAAACCAACATATGATGAATTGTTTGAAATTTATGAAAAAATCCATACATCATACAAAAAATATAAGAAAACTCATGCTAGCCTAAAATTAGAACATTCAAATCTACAAAAAGAGCATGAAGTTTTTCTCAAAGATCATGCAACGATTGATTCAAATCACATGGCTCTCCTTGATGAATTTGATGAATTAAACAAGAAGCATTTGAAATTAGTTGATAAAAGTAATGCATTAAAAGCTTCACACACCTCACTTAACGATGATCTTAAGAAATCTAAAGAGATTGAGAAAAATTTGAGGATTGAGAATGATGCATTAAAAAGAACTAACTTGAGAATTCAAAATGATTTGGAAACATGTAAGAAAGCTAGGATGACACCAACTTTTAATCAAAGGCCAGAACCTAAGAAGAGGCATTTCTACCCAAACCATTTAAGAAAACCTTTTCCTAGAGTTCAATGTTTTTCTTGTGGCATGCTAGGACACATCTCACACACTTGCACAGTTCACCGCAGTACACATTGGGTGTGGAGACCTAAGATGTATGATTCAAAGCATACCACATCTGCATTGCACTCTACATTTCCTAAGAAGGAGCCCAAATCTGTTTGGGTTCCTAAAACTGACTGTTGTTCAGTTTTGCAGGAGTGCTCTCACCAAAGACCTCGTGGGAGCATAAGATAACTGAACATAAGGAGGCTTGCAGCTCAATTGCTTAAATCCATTGCTTTATCACTTGCTTGAAATCTTTAGTTTTTGTATGTCTTTTATTTTTTAGTTTTTGTGTTCACTTTGTGTTGTCTTTGGTTTGCTTTTTTTTTTTTTTTTTTTTGCTTTTTCACCTTGGTCTTTATTTTTTTTTTGGGCTTCCATATGATGAAACTTCTCAAGCTTTTAAATATTGGAGTTTTTGAAGATAGGGTTTAGCTTTTTAAAATTGGTTAAAGGGAGTAAACTGTTGATATTTTTCCCTTCTTCTGACTTTGTTTAGTGGCATGATTTTCTTCTATAAAATAAAAGTCTAAACTCAGTTTAACCAATGACTTTTTAAGATCTCTTTCTAAATCTTGCTACATTAAAACATCTTATGCATAATAGTCAAAATTCTTTGATATCATTCAAGCTTTTGAAATCTTACCATTGCAGTTATCACGTGATTTTGATTTTGTGTTGTGGATTGTTCTTCCCTATGTTAGAGAGAGAGCTCATATTCTCTAACATTTGGAGGATATACTCACAACTAAGTATTTTTTTAAGGGTATATTAAAGAATTTTTAGCTTGCAAAAGTTAAAAAGGAAAGATGCCAATGAAGCCAAATTGAAAAGAAAGCTATATACACAAAAGTGTATCAAAAATCAAAAGATGCTCAAAGAGCCAATAAAAGTGACAAGAGGCATAAAATTAGCCCACTAAATGCAAGCTATCATCTCTTTAGTAAAACTCTTAAAACTTAAAAAACTCATTGATTATGTGATACGTTCAAAGATTTGATTTCAATTTCCATGATTGAGAAAAATTATTTTGGTTTATTATTTATGAGATATTTTAGTTGTTAACAAGTCTTGATTGGATCTTCTTATCCTTTTTGTTATTCCGAGTTAGGACTCTGTTGTTTTTAAGAGAATTTTGTACCCTGAAGGATGTCCGATCTAGGGTAAATGGAATCAGTTTTTCTATCTTCTTCTGATTGGATTTTATTAAACCTCTTGATCTCCTAAAAACTTTAAAAGTTTAAATTCATGAAAAGAATTCTCATATGATGCCTCCATAAAACAAAAAAAAAATAGAAAATTTAAAAAACAAAAAAAAAAAAATTTTGGTGGTTGGTTTTCATTATGTTATTTTTGTGTCTTTGACTGTCTTTTCTTTTGTTTTATTTTTGAGGGTCTTGATCATCACCATTCTTTTCTTTATTTCAAATTCAAGTCATATCGGCCTGGCCGATATTTTTATCGTCCTGGCCGATATGACAAATTCTTTCTAAAATCCATCTGCTGACCTTTTTCTGTGCTTACTGAAATTCATCATCCTGGACGATACATTATCGTCATGGACGATTTGATCAAACTCATGGTGATAGTCCTGGCCGATAGTATATTTGTCTGGCAGATGCATTCTATGTGCATCGTCCTGGCCGATACACTGGACCGTCTCGGACGATCCACGTGTCAGCACGTTTTGATCTTTAAATTTGGCCCCGGACGATCCATTATTGGATCATCGGCCGGGCCGATCCACTGTTCGTCCTGGACGATACACGTGGCAAGCATTTAAAATGTTTTAACTTCAGCCGGTACGATCAATTATTATGCATCGTCCTGGACGATACACCTAATCGGCTCGGACGATCTGCTTTTTCAACGGTCGTCCGGACTGACTCCTCGGGCCGATAGCCTGTGTCTAATCGGCCTGGCCGATATCTGATCGGCCCAGATGATTGGACCGCCTTTTTGACCAATCGGCCTGTACGTAATTATTAACACATATCGGCCTGGACGATTCCGCGATCGGCCAGGACGATATGGACGTTTCTTTAAATTCAGGCCGATCCAGCCATGTTTTTTCACTCTTCATCCTTTCTCCTTTGTGTTTGTGCTTAAGTTCTCTCAAATGGCTGGTGGGAAGCGCGTCCGTCAGACCTCTGGAAGTTCCTCGAGGGCAAGGGTTGACCCTCGTTTCCGGGAAGCAGAAGATGAAGCCGCATATCATCGTTATAAAGAATGTGGAATTATTGTTTCCAGAATTATCAATCCGGTCCACATCTCTTACCCGGTAATGGATCTCTTTGCTCACACTTCCCTTTGCTTCATTCTGTCTCTTATTTTCCCTTTCAATTCTGAGTTCCTTCTAGAATTTTTTGCAAACCTTCACATCAACTCTACCTTCACAGCCCTGTCCTCCTATATGAATCGACGCCCTGTCGAAATTACATATTAGGACTGTGTTGATCTTTTACAGTTATCCACCACCAGAGATAAGCTGCACCTAATTGCCCCTGACCCTGATTTTGACTGGTCCACGGCAAATCACTTTCTTCGCCAGACCAATGTCCGTTACCATGTTGGAGAGACTAGCTCTTTAGTCAGAGATGCTAGGACAATCCAACATGTCCTTCGCACCTCCGTCATTCCAAAAGCCGACGACCGTGTCCACATTACCCCTCTACTTTCCCTCACTACCTTCTACATCATGGCTCATAGGGAATTCAACACTGCGGACCTATTTTTTCGTTACATTGATCACCTAACAACAATTCACGATCCAGGCCACAGAAGAAAGCCAAATCTAGCCTTAGGACACATCATAGCCTATGTTCTTGAAACTAAATACCAACTTCAATATCCTATTCCACCAAACCTCCCAACTCCCTTCTACTCAAACAACTCCTTCAGCACCCTTCACAGTACTCGTCTCCACCCTGAGGAACCTCAGGGGGCTCGAGAGGAGGAGGCTCCCGCTCCAGCTCCCTTTCCTGACCCTGCTCCTCTCCACCAACACTCACCGGTTGATTAGTTGATTGAGAGATTTGATCGTTGGGAGACCCGATTTGATGCATATGTTGCTGCCCAGGAGCAGCAACACTCTGAGGACATTGCCCGCTACGAGCATCACCGCGCTGAGGATTTAGCTCGATTTGACAGTTTTCTTACTAACCAGCAGCAGCAGCATGACCAAGACATCGCCTGGTTCAATGCTCAGTTTACCACCCTTGCCAGTTATTTTCAGCAGCCACCTCCACCTCCTCCATCTGATGATTAGGATCCCTCGTTCTTTTAGTTTGTGCTTTGAGTTATTATTTCTTGTCTTTTTGTAGTAGTCTTTCGTGATGTTTTTTTTTTCTTTTCTCTACTGTTTCTGGACTCTCTTTTTGTGATGACAAAAAGGGGGAGTAGGATAGGGTGTGGTAGGAAAAAGTTGATATTGTAACTTTGTTTTTCTAATGAATCTATTTTTGTCCTACTTGTGTTTTGCCATCATCAAAAAGGGGGAGATTGTTGCAAATATATTTTTTTATGTCTTATGTTTTGATGATTGACAAACACTGTTTCTCTTGGACAGCTTGTTGCTTCTAATTTTTTAGGAATCGACGATCTGACAATCAAAAAGGAGCCAAGTTCAGGAATGTGTAGGTTTAGGGTTGAGTCAGTCTGTACTTTTGTTTTTTACCTTTTGAGTCCACTTGTAATAGTCAAAGAGACTGATGCTTTGTAACCGTTCACACACACACTTGAGAGACTTAGAATTTTTGTTTTTACTCATATCGGCTAGGACGAATTCTTTGATCAGCCTGGACGATCAGCTTAAAACAGGAAATCTAATTAAGGATTCTTAATTAAGGCAGCCGATGTTAACAGATCGTCCTGGACGATACGTGTATCGGTTAGGACGATAAGCTAAAAACAGAAAGAAGTAGCCGCCATAGACAAGTATGGTATACTGTATCTTTAAATTATCGGCCAGGACGATCCTCGGATCGGCCCGGACGATATTCATAAATTATGCCATAATTGTTCAGGAAATCAAGGAAGTAATTAAAGATGATTGATACAATCATATCGTCCTGGACGATCGCAAGATAGGCCAGGCCGATCTAGTCAAAAAACCTTAAGTTACTTCAGGACGATCAATATCGGCCAGCCCGTATTCAGGGTTATTGTCAGGACGATTTTCCTCTGATTTGAACTGATCGGCCAGGACGATCGTTAGATCGGCCTGGACGATCAAGCTATTTTTCAATCGTCCAGTTTTGCATCCAGGGCTATACTCTGGCCGATCTTCATTAATTTGTACTGATCGGCCAGGCCGATGTCCATATCGGCCTGGACGATATTGTCGGCAACTTGCAATTAATGAGCTCTTTTGAAGCTCTTCTATTTAAGAGCTCTTGTTCAACGTTTTTAAAAACCTTTGGCTGCTGCATTGACCTGAGAAGACCTTGAGGAGAGAAAGAGAGAGAGAGGAGAGAGAGAGGATCTTGTGAGGGGGAGCTTGTGAGGGGTTTTCACAAGGGTTGCTTCAAGGATCTCTCTGCGTCGTCTTTGTCTAGAGTTTCTCGTCCGTGGAAGGGTCGGTAGAGGTAAGGAGTTTTGCTTTTGGTTCTGGTTCTATGCCAGCTTCAGGAGGAAGCAAAAGGAGATAGGTTCTCTGCCTTGCCGGGGTGGCAAAAAGGAGGTTCTTGTGAGGGTTTCTCCACCTAGCCATGGGGGCTAAAGGAGAGTCACTTTTTGTAGTGCAATACTTGGAGGGTGCCTCCAAGGAGTGGACGTAGGTCGAGTCGACCGAACCACTATAAATTTCTGTGTTCTTTTTCTTGCTTCCGCACTTTTAAATTCCGCACTTTTTTGGTGTGATTTGGTTTATGTGATTTTATTTCTTTGTTTAAAAAGAAGTTTTTAAAATACCAATTCACCCCCCCTCTTGGTTAGTTTGGGACTAAGTTCATAGGGCTTAACATCCCCATCGAACTTTCACTGCGATCGTCCAGGACGATATGATCGTATCAATCATCCTTAATTACTTCCTTGATTTCCTGAACAATTATGGCATAATTTGTGAATATCGTCCAGGCCGATCATAGGATCGTCCTGGCCGATAATTTAAAAATACAGTATACCATACTTGACTATGGCGGCTACTTCTTTCTATTTTGAGCTTATCGTCCTGGCCGATACACGTATCATCCAGGACGATCTGTTAATGTCGGCTGCCTTAATTAAGAATCCTTAATTAGACTTTCTGTTTTAAGCTGATCGTCCAGGCCGATCCAAGAAATCGTCCTGGCCGATATGAGTAAAAATAGAAATTCTAAATCTCTCAAGTGTGTGTGTGAAGGGTTACATAGCATCAGTCTCTTTGATTATTACAAGTGGACTCAAAAGGTAAAAAACAAATGTACAGACTGACTCAACCCTAAACCTACGCATTCCTGAACTTTGCTCCTTTTTTATCGTCCGATCTTCGATTCCTGAAAAGTTAGAAGCAACAAGTTGTCCAAGAAAAATAGTGATTGTCAATCATCAAAACATAAGACATGAAAAATAGATTTGCAACATAGAGCCCTTTTGGGATTTTTAAGATTAATCAAAATTGGTTAAACCCTAATTACCTAAGGATCAAGCTAGGACAAATCTAGGAACCGATTTGAGAGGGTTTCAATTCTTATTAGTTAAGGGATTAATTAAAGACAATTAAGGACATTTTAATGGATTTTACAAGCTAAGGATGGTTCATTATCAATTAATCAGGGTTAAGGCCATTTCTAAGAAGGATTTTTGAGGCTCCTACTTGGGGAACCAAATGAACTCCAAATTTGATGAAATTTGGACCATAGGATCACCTGACCCTAAGGAGAAAACCCAAAAAATTTGACTTCAAATGGAGTACTCTAAGGTGGTTAACCAAACCACCCAATGTGAGCTCTATGTCATCTTCAAATCACTATGGGGGTCTATCCTAAGCTTGGATTGGGGAAAAATCAGTGGCTCTACACTCCTCATCCTACACATCATCAGTACACCAAAAATCACACCCTAAATCCCATTGGATAGGTCTTTATCCCGTTTTGAATTTAAGGGTCAAACCATGACCCTTAAACTTAAAAATTAGGGGAAATGCCCTTGAACCACTTAAAATGGGGAGATAAAATTTGGACATGTTAGAAACATGTCCAACTTCAATCTCCCAAAATTCCAGACCTGGTGGACATGTATTTAAAAAGTAATTAAAGAAATACATCAAATCCTCAAATTGAAATTAAGCCTAAGACTGATCTAACCAGGGTCTGAAACCATAGGGTTTTTATAGAGCTCTCTGAGACCTTTCCAGTGAGCCTAAGAACACCTTATTTGGACAAGTGTGCAGGGAGTAATTAATTTTTGAAGTTCCCTTAAATTTTTGGATTTCTTAATCCGGCAATTACACAGTCAGCAGCCGTTGACACGCGCCACGCGTCGATTCGCCAGGCAATGATTGGCGCTAACGGTTAACGGCCGGGTTAACCACAACCGTTGGATGGCGGATTGAATGGCTGGGATTAACAACGCTCCGATACCACGGGATTTAATCCAAGCCGTTGATCGAGATCAATGGCTGGGATTTCGTCTTCAACCTCCCGCTCGTATCCGAGACCGTAGGGCTTCTCCAGCTTGATCCGGGCGATCCCGCCGGCGAACACCGATGAAATTTCACAGGGAGGATCAGGATGGTGGGAACCTTCAATCCAACGATGGAAATCTGTTGGGGGGAAGGTTTCCTTCACACTTGACCAGACTACCTAGCTAGGGAGCTCGGGATTGAGATATTACCGCAGAGAAGGTTTCAACGAATGAGCTTCTCTATTAGGAAGCTTCAGGGGACGGTGGCGAACAGTTCTCCTTCAGACGTCGGGACCGGAGGATGGCCGGAGGTGCGACTTCGAGCGGGACGCCGAAGGCTTTCACGGGCGCTTGCTCGAACGGAAGGAGGGATCAATCTGGGAGCTTGGAGGAAGCGTCTGGGAGTTTCAAAGAGTTCTGGGAATCGATCCAGAGCGAATGCCAATGCCTCCGGAGGTCTGGCGAGCTTAAGGTTATTCGGCCACCTTTTGGGAGCTTGGACGGCCGGGATTGAGCTGGAGAGGGCTCGGATCGCTGCCAGGTGGACGATGGTGATGTCTAGGGGAGATCGTGGGGATAAAACTGGTGGATAGCAGCCTTGAGCCAGGAATTGTCTGGGGGACCACCGGAGCTTAAATTCCATTGGCTCTGACCGCCGCCAGCCATGGTCTGGGTCTGGTTGACTGGGGGAGGCCGATGGGGACATGCTGGAGCCAAGGGTGGAGTCGATTTGGCCTGGGGAGGTCTGGATCAGACTGGTGGCTGGATTGGACCCAAACCTGCTCGGTTCAAGTCAAATTGAGCTCGATCCAGGTCAGGTCAGACCTTGGGTTTGGTATGGGAGATAGGTCTGGATCTGGTGTACCCAATACAGGTGACAATTGGATCCAATTTGATCTCAGTAAAAAGTTGGCTTGGGTTGATCCAAATCTGCTCGGTTCGGGTCAATTTGGGCTCAACTTAGATCAGGCCAGACCGTGGGCTTGAGGTGGGAAGTGGGTCTAGGTCTGGTGCACCCAATGCAAGAGGCAATTTGGTCCAATTTGACTTGAGCTGGAAGATGGCTCGGGTCCAAGTGTTTTTGGCTACTTTGGGTTAGCCTAACTCTTGACCAAAGTTAGCCCAAGGCATGGGCTGGCTGGAGGAAGTGTATTGGACCTAGGGCCACCTAGGAGAGGTGTTGATCAAGTTTAATTGGACTTAGGTTGAGAGTTGGCCCAATCCTAAGTGATTTTGGGCACTTTGGGTTAGCCTAACTCTTGACCCAAGTAAGCCCAGGGGTTGGGCTAGTCAAGGAAGGTGTATTGAGTTAATGGGAACTCAATGGCACCTTGATTTGAATTCAATTTGATTAAGATCAAAAGATGGCTCAAGGGAGGCCTCTCTTTGGTCACTTGGGTCAAGCCATATGGCTAACCCAAGTAAGCCCAAGGCATGGGTCTCCAAGAGGGGTCTCTTGGGTATCCAAGGGGTCATCCCATGCATTCAAAGGACTTGGAATGGACTTGGTTCAAAAATTTGAAAGAGGAGGGGTGTATGGGTTAATGGGTCAAACCTGGTTGACTTGGTCAACCAAGTTGACCCAAGGTCTGGGTTTGTGTTCAACAAGTTGGGTTTGATATTTGAAATTCATTGAAAGTTGTTTCAAAGAGATTGGAATTGATTTGAGTTGAAATGGGCATTTGAAATCCCATAAGGGTATTTTGGTCAATCTTGACCCATTGGTCAACTAGGGTCAAAAATGGGTTTGAAAAAATGCAGTTTACTGCTCAAGAGGTTGCAATCAAGGGTTTGTAAGTGATTGGAGGCTTTGATAAAGGCTCCAAGATCAAACTCTTCAAGAAGTTAGGTCCAGTGGCATAGGCTGTAAATATTTGAAGGTTTTACAGCTTTTGGATTTTAATTCAAATTCTGGGGTTAGAGACCTTAGAATGGGCTCAAAATTGGAGGGTAGCCTCTAGAGACATGTCTTATCACTTTGTAAGTAATAGACCCTAAATCAGAGGCCATTTGACTGGGTTTTGAAATATTTGAAAAATCTTTAAAAACGGTCTTTAGGACAGGGCCTTAAGACTTTGGATTTGAGTCTAGATTTCTGGATTTGGATTGGATCTTAAGTTTGAATGATTGGAGTATCCAAATCATCTATAATCATGTGGTGATTGTTAATGAATGGATAGGGTCAAGTCTAGATCAAAGGTGGAATCAAAGTTTAAGTTGAAATTTGGATTCTCAAGTGGATTGAATCAAAATTTGGGTATGTTTAAAATTTGAATTAATTGGGATTTGAGTTGAATGAAGCTTGAGAATCAAATTAATCAAGGGTAGGAATTAAATTGAAGTTGGAGTTGATCAAAGGTAGGAATTGATTTGAGGTTTAAGTTGATCAAGGGTAGGGATTGATTTGAGTCTAGATTGATCCTAAGATCTAGAGGGGTTCTAAGATCTAGGGTCTAAGGGAATCCTAGGCTCTAGAATGGATCCTACGGTCTGGCTCTAGGAAAGGATCTTAAGATCTAGAGTAGATCCTGGGATCTAGAATTAATCTGGGGTTTGAAATGGCCTTAGTGGCCTCACACAAAAATGAGGTCAACAAATGGACCCCTAATGTGTGTGGTAGAAGGAACTTCTGCTGCACACATTGGCGTTGACCGAAAAGAAGTAGAATCTTAAGGGTGGAAGGGAGGTGATCTCCCAACCTCAAGCCTATAGGATGCTAATGAAAGACTTACACCTATTAGACAAGGAAATTGGAGAAACCAGGGTAGGGAATACCTAACCTTGGGTCTAAGGAAGGGTATGACCCAACCTTAGGCCTATAGGATGCTGATAAAAGACTTACTCCAAATAGGTAGATTAACTGGAAACCAAAGTAGGAAATACCTAGATTTGGGTCTAAGGAAGGGAATCACCCAACTTTAGGTCTACAGGATGTTTATAGAAGACTTACTCCTAGTAGACGGATCAATTGGAAACAGAGGTAGGGAATATCTAACCTTGGGTCTAAGGAAGGGCATCACCCAACCTTAGGCCTATAGGATGCTGATAGAAGACTTACTTCAAATAGGCAGATTAACTAGAAACCAAAGTAGGGAATACCTAGCTTTGGGTCTAAGGAAGGGCATCACCCAACCTTAGGTCTATAGGATGCTGATAGAAGACTTACTCCTAATGGACAGATTAACTGGGAAACCAAGACAGGGAATACCTAACCTTGGGTCTAAGGAAGGGCATCACCCAACCTTAGGCCTATAGGATGCTGATAGAAGACTTACTCCAAATAGGCAGATTAATTGGAAACCAAAGTAGGGAATACCTAGCTTTGGGTCTAAGGAAGGGCATCACCCAACCTTAGGTCTACAAGATGCTGATAGAAGACTTACTCCTAGTAGACGGATTAACTGGAAACCAAGATAGTGAATACCTAACCTTGGGTCTAAGGAAGGGCATCACCCAACCTTAGGCCTATAGGATGCTGATAGAAGACTTACTCCAAATAGGCAGATTAACTGGAAACCAAAGTAGGGAATACCTAACCTTGGGTCTAAGGAAGGGCATCACCCAACCTTAGGCCTATAGGATGCTGATAGAAGACTTACTCCAAATAGGCAGATTAACTGGAAACCAAAGTAGGGAATATCTAGCTTTGGATCTAAGGAAGGGCATCACCCAACCTTAGGTCTACAGGATGCTGATAGAAGACTTACTCCTAGTAGACGGATCAACTGGAAACCAAGGTAGGAAATACCTAACCTTGGGTCTAAGGAAGGGCATCACACAACCTTAGGCCTATAGGATGCTGATAGAAGACTTACTCAAAATAGGCAGATCAATTGGAAACCAAGGAAGGGAATACCTAACCTTGGGTCTAAGGAAGGGCATCTCCCAACCTTAGGCCTATAGGATGCTGATAGAAGACTTACTCCAAATAGGCAGATTAACTGGAAACCAAAGTAGGGAATACCTAGCTTTGGGTCTAAGGAAGGGCATCACCCAACCTTAGGTCCATAGGATGCTGATAGAAGACTTACTCCTAATGGACAGATTAACTGGAAACCAAAGTAGGGAATACCTAGCTTTGGGTCTAAGGAAGGGAATCACCCAACCTTAGGTCAACAGGATACTGATAGAAGACTTACTCCTAGTTGATGGATCAACTGGAAACCAAGGTAGGGAATACCTAACCTTGGGTCTAAGGAAGGGCATCACCCAACCTTAGGCCTATAGGATGCTGATAGAAGACTTACTCCAAATAGGCAGATTAACTAAAAACCAAAGTAGGGAATACCTAGCTTAGGGTCTAAGGAAGGGCATCACCCAACCTTAGGTCCATAGGATGCTGATAGAAGACTTACTCCTAATAGACAGATTAACTGGAAACCAAAGTAGGGAATACCTAATTTTGGGTCTAAGGAAGGGCATCACTCAACCTTAGGTCCATAGGATGCTGATAGAAGACTTACTCCTAATGGACAGATTAACTGGCAAATTAGGATGGTGCCACGAAGGGAATACTCCACCACTAGTGAATGGTCATGTGGGGAGGAAACTTGCTCCACACAGAGGACCGAAACTGGCAAACTAGGATGGTGCCACGAAGGGCGTACTCCACCACTAGCGAATGGTCATATGGGGAGGAAACTTGCTACACACAGAGGACCGAAACTGGCAAACTAGGATGGTGCCACTAAGGGCGTACTCCACCACTAGCGAATGGGAATCAGGATGGTGCCACAAAGAGCATACTCCACCACTAATCCCCAAGTCAAATGCCAGGGTGGTGCCACAGAGGGCGTACTCCACCACTAGCATGTACGATCCTAAGGGAGGGGATGATCCGACCCTAAGGAGAAGGCGAAGAGCGTTAAAAAGTGAAAGAACTTAAAAAAACCTAGTTGCGAATCAAGAAAGGGAAATTTTATTAATTGATAAGATGAGCTACATCAAGCATAGTATTTCTTAAGGAAACGCCCATTGACAGGTAGAATTGGGTGGTTTCCTTTACAATTTACTAACTGATACGAGCCTCCTTCGTAGACAGTCTTTATAATGAAGGGTCCTTCCCACGTAGGTTCAAATTTTCCTCCCAACTTTCAATGGGCTAAGATAGGCCTCCGAAGGACCAACACCAAGTCTCCTGCTTAGAAGGTTCTAGGTCGCACTAGCTTATCATGGGCTTGAACCATACGGGACTTATATAACTCTAAACTTTGTTGAGCTTGGAGACGTCGCTCTTCAAGGCCTTCGAGTTCTTCCTATCGCAGTTTTGCATTTTGTTCATTTGTAATTTGATTCTGAACTTCAATCCTGAGCGAAGGGATTTGTATTTCTAAGGGTAGAACGGCCTCAGATCCATACACTAGTGCAAACGGGGTGGATCGGGTCGGGATTCTATAAGTGGTACGATAAGCCGACAAAGCTTCCACCAACCGCTCATCCCACTGTCGTTTATTATCATCAAGGGCCTTTTTAATAATTTGCACCAAGGTTTTGTTGAAGGCCTCGGCTAATCCATTTGCCCGAGGGTAATAGATCGTTGAGTATCTCCAATCAATATTATGGCGTCTTACAAAACTGTTTATTTTTGTAGACTTGAATGCGGACCCATTATCGGATATGATTCTGCGGGGTACGCCGAATCGATATACGATATGGTCATGAAAGAATTTTAAAACATGGTGTGATGTCACGTTGCATAGGGGAATTGATTCCGCCCACTTTGAAAAGTAATCAGTCGCTGCTATTATGAAACGATGACCTCTCGTAGAGGGAGGTTCAATCGACCCAATGATGTCTGTGCCCCAACTCTCAAAGGGGCACGAGGCTATCGTAGGGTGTAACACATTAGGCAGCTGATGTAAAACCACACCATGAACCTGACATTGATGACAGTGCTTTGCAGTATTCATGCAATCATCAATCATTATAGGCCAGTAGTATCCAAGTCTTTTAATCTTCAGTTTCATTTTTGGACCCGATTGATGTGCACCGCATAGTCTTGAATGAACCTCATTAACAATCTTCAAGGCTTCTTGCTGGTCCAAACAGCGCAGCCACATATGATCGAAGGACCGACGGTACAATAAATTGTTGACTAGTGCGTATGATAGGGCACGTTTCTTAATCTGGTTTGAGAGTGATTTATCCTGGGGAAGCTTCCATTCTTTAAGGTAATCGATTAAGGGTCGTCTTCAATCGTCTTCTTTGTTGGTTGTCACAGAGGCAGAAAGGACCTGAAGGGGAGTCTTACCAATGTGTTCCAAATCTATAAGAGAGAGGGCTTTATGACCCTGAATCTCTATAGGGATGAAATCCTCCTCACGACATGCAAATTCATTTACAAGTTTTGCTAAGGCATCCGCTGCGGAATTGCTTCCACGGGGAACCCTATACAAAGTGGCAGTAGGAATTTGTTTCAACAAGTGAAGTGTGTACTGGTGGTAACTTAGGAGATTAGGATTCAAGACTTTATATGTTCCGGCCACTTGGTTAATCATCAACTGGGAATCTCCAAAGATCTTAATCTCTTTAATTTCCATTAGAATTGCAAGTTCCAAACCAGTTATCAGAGCTTCGTATTCAGCTTCATTATTTGTGCAGGGCTCCGATAAATGGTAGGAAAAATACATCATTCCTTTTTCCAGCGTTATGAAAATTAGACCGACTCCAGCCTTTACATGAATTATAGATTGTTGGGTTGCATTCCTACGAGAGGATGCTGCTCCATCAAAATATAATTCCCAGATGGCCTCGCCAGATTCCCTCAAACTCATGATTTGTTCATCGGGTAGATCATCATTCAGAGGAGAATTTGCCGGCAGCGGGTGTGCTGCCAGAAAATCGGCAACGGCTTGTCCTTTCACAGCACGGAGGGGAGTGAAAGTAATCTCAAATTACAGTAATATCATAGACCAGCGAGCTAAGCATCCTGACAACGTAGGTCGGGTCATAAGATATTGCAAAGGATTAACTCTTGAAATTAAGCTGATTGAATTGGAAATCATGTAATACCTCAGTTTTTGGGCTGCAAAAACCAAAGTAAGACAATGCTTCTCAATTGAATGGTATCGAATTTCAGTAGGAAGAAGTCTTCGACTAAGGTAATAGAGAGCATTCTCCTTCCCCTCGTCGTTGACTTGAGCCAACAGGGCGCCCAAAGACTCATTTAAGGCTGCAGTGTAGAGAATTAACGGTTTTCCCAGAATTGGGGCTGCCAAGACTAGTGGATTAGAAAGGTATTGTTTAATGTCGTCGAAAGCATTTTGGCACTTCTCGTCCCAAATGAATTTGATGTCTTTTTTCGCAAGGACAGAGAAGAGTTGACATCTCCCGGAAAGATTAGAAATAAACCTTCTTATATACGCCAATCTACCTTGTAGAGACCTTAACTAAGTGAGGCTCTTAGGAGATGTCATATTTAAGATGGCTTCAATTTTAGCAGGGTCGATCTCAATTCCGCGGTGCCTCACTACGAATTCTAAGAATTTCCCTGAGGTGAGGCCGAAGGCACACTTCAAGGGGTTCATTTTCAAATCGTAGCGGTGCAACCACTCAAAAATGACTCTTAAGTCATACAGGTGAGCCTCTTTAACCTTGCTCTTGACAACTAAATCATCAATATAGCACTCAACTAAATTATGAATTAAGTCATCAAAGACACGAGTCATGGCCCGTTGATAGGTTGCTCCGGCATTCTTTAAGCCAAATGGCATCACTTTATAACAAAAGATTCCAATAGGGGTTCTGAACGCAGTATTTCTCTCATCTTCTGGGGCCATCTTGATTTGGTTATAACCCGATGAGCCATCCATGAATGAGAAAATGGCATGTGAGGAGGCAATGTCCACCATGAGCTGGTATTGGTAGAGGGAACTCATCTTTAGGACATGCCTTATTCAGATCCCTATAATCGATGCAAATCCGAATTTGACCGTTTTTCTTTCGAACCGGTACGACGCTGGCCACCCAAGAGGGGTATTGTTCCTCTCAAATAAACCCAGCTTTGGCCAATTTCTTAACTTCAGAAACGACTTGTTGTTCGATTTCCAAACGTATGCGTCGAGGAGCTTGTTTGACAGGAATGGCATCGTGCCAAACTCCAAGTTTATGAACTGCTACCTCAGCAGGTAAACCTGGCATTTCGTCGTATGTCCAGGCAGAGCAATCCCTAAACTCAGATAAAAGTTGAATCAAATCTTTGATTTCACCCTTGCTCAACAGAGCACTTATAAAGATTGGACGGGGGTCATCATCGGTTCCCAGGTTAATTTCTTTTAATTCATCGACTGTCGATTTAATTTCTTCTTCTAATTCAGGGGGTGAATCCCAAACTTGAAGGTCATCAGGATCATCTAAATCTCTAAATAGAGCCCATCAAGAGCACAGAAAGGATCTGTAGGGACATTTGGCGATTCAAGATGATAAGTTATCATTAGGCAATACTCATCGTCATCGAATGAACTAACGGTTCCAAAGCCGATACCACTTTTGGGATTATCCTTAATTTTTGTTTTCCAAATATTTTCGTGGTATTTGGCCTGGCCCTTAGTCCATCGGTATGGTACAGAACCTTTAGAGAAAGTATTTTTCACACAAACAGGAAAATAGTCCAAAGGAAATTCCATTAATTCATTAAAATCTGCCTCCTCAAGGGTCACATCACTTTCATCCCTTGCGAAGGAGGAGCCAGGAAAGAATTTCTGGACTTTCTTTACTTCTCCGTTCAGGTTGGGGCCACTTTAACTTCTAACCTTGCAATCCTGCCATCTGACAGTGGGGTCAGAGAAAGGGCCTCAATCATTCTACTGAGTTTTTCATACATTGTTAATTCAGGCTCGTCACTTTTCACCTTTACAATTTCTCCCTCAATGTTACTGTCCTCTTCTAAGGTGAGATCAAATTTATGAGAAGTATTTGCATTTTTGTAATTAAGGGAGAAAGCAGCGCCTTGGTCCTTGGATTCAACATCGGAATCCGATTCCAAATCAATATAAACAGGTGCTGTTCTCCTTTCTGATGAGGCACAGCCTCGACCTCGTGCCCTTAAGGCCATCCTCCCACCTCTTTGAGGTAATGTGTTTGGAGGCCAAAGGACAACGATGTCGGAGTCGTCTTCACTACTTAATTGTATCATTTCTTGATCAACAAATTTTTCTTTTTCTTTTTCTTTCTTTTGATTGGACTTTTGTCCAACAAACTTCTCCTCAATTTTGATCTCTAGCTTAGAGCGAGACGAGGACCCTTTTGAAATAAAATATGTAGCATCTTCATAGATCTCGATTTCCTGAATAGAAAATGGTTGCAGATCACCCTTAATCACATGTTCAATGCCATCTCGTTAGTACTTGATGCATTGGTGAAGGGTAGATGGAACCATTCTATATTCATGAATCCAATGTCTACCTAAAAGAGCATTAAAGGACATCGCCGAATCAATTATATGAAACTTAGCTTCAGTTTTTAAATCTCCTATTTGTAAGAGCAAGGTGATTGAACCTAGAGCCCTCTCGCCCTTTTCATTGAACCCACGAAGCACTAACCTATCGGTTGAGAGCTTGCTAGTATCAACTCTAAGGTATGCGAGGGTCTTTAAGTTCATTATGTTGACCGATACACCCGGATAACCAAGAACTCTTGATAACTTAAAGTTTCCCACATCTACAGTAATGTAAAGGGGACGATTATGGTCGGCAGTTCTCAAGAGCAAATCTTCGTCTAAAAAGGTAACTCCAGGAACCTCTTTGAAGTAAAATGCCTCACCTTTTGAAGTTGCAGCCAACTGGGATAAACAAATCTAGGGGTCGAGAAGTGCTTTAATCAAATTCCCTCATTTCTTTGGAGAGAAGGAGAGCATCATAAATACTTAATTTCACTGGCAACTTCCTAAGGTGGGCTAAAACATTGTAATCAACCTTAGGAATGACAGACTCAAAACCCGGTGGAATTAAAGGAAAGTCTAAATATTGAGGGGAATTTAGATTTAGATCTTCGAAGGGAATTTGCTTGCCTTTATCTTGAGGGGGAAACCTAGGGGGTAAGACTTTACCGCCACGGAGTTGCACCTGCTCGATATCTTCGGGAGGGCAAACTAGGGCAGTGTCTATACACACCATAGGCGTTGGATTATCACTTCCCGAAAGCGAGTCAGAATCTGAAAGTTCTATCAAGATAGGATTTCCTTGAAAAGTGATTTGAGGGAAATCACTTTCTGATAAAGCTTCACATTCGACCTCTTCTTAAATAGCTGGTTCAAGAAGGTCAATCTCTTTGATATTGAGACTTTCTTCACCAGAATTTTTATTTAAAACATGAGAATTATCAACTTTCATTTCATTTCCATGGTTAATCATCAAGACAGAAGCAGAAGAATGTTTTTTATTCATCCTCTGACCCTTCGCCTTTAATGGGGCAAAGTAAAAGTCAGATAACAAAAGAAGGGAGAGGGTTTTAACATCCCCATCCGCCATCCTAATACATCTCTCATCTACACACTTCCTCTCTACAAAATCAACTTCCTTTTCTTTTAAGCATTTAACAGTAGTTTTTGTGACTACTAGAGAGGAACGTGGCTCAACATCCTCCTGCGAAGCGTCCAGGTCAACCTTCCACCTTGGGGTCTGGGCTATCGTAGTCAGCTGTTGAGAAAGATGAAAAGACTTGTTAATAGACTTTTTAAGTGCCCGAGACAAAGCAATGTCCCAACCATCTTCAACAAAACAAGGAGAGTTAAGAGGGTTACCTGAAATGGTTTTAATTGAGGCTTTCTCTTGATCGACCAAGTATTCCTTAGGTATTATTATGTTACCTTGGATGTAGTTCCTCTCAAGCCAATCTTTGAACACAACATAATCTTTAACAGGGTGACTAAGCATTCGGTGGTATGGACAATACTTGGGATCATCTTTCATACTCTCATCCTCAGGCCTCCTGGCCTCTAGCAGCTAAAAATCTGGTTTCTTTAACAGAGTCCTGAAAATCTTCTTAACTGCTTCCCTCTTAAATGGATATGGTTTTGCCAATCTCTCTCTAAAAGGGACAAAGTTAGAATCTCTGGTGTACTGAGGAGTGACCTGAAAGGGCTGTCTCTGAGCTGGCTGTGGCGGCGGTGGTGGAGGAACACTGGGTTGACTAGTCATTGGCCTTTTCCCTTTGTCAACTGCCGACACTATTACCTTCTTCTCAAAAGTTTTAACCAATCTAAGACCCTTCTTGTATTCAGATTGCTCTCGTAGGAATGGCATCTTATGAGCCTCTTCTTGCAAATTGCTTGCCTTATTAAGAAGTTTTTCAAAAGTTTTAATGGTGAAACCCTTCAAAAGAAAAGCAACAGGGCCGTGGATATTCTTAAGGAGGATCTCCACCACATGTTGTTCTTGCAACTAGGGTTCATACTTCATCGAGAGGTTTTTCCACCTCAAGATGTACTCAACCAGAGACTCTCCCGGCTTTTGTTTCTCAACAACAAGATCGCCCACAGTGGTTCGTTGCTGCGCTCCAGAAAATCTTTTAAGGAAAAGGTTTTCTAGATCGCTAAAAGTTTTTACTGAACTATTGGGCATATCCGCGTACCATTCAAAAGTGATGCCAGAAAGACTACTTATGAATTGGTGAAATAGTAGAGCATCTGACCCTCCCGCATTGCAACAACTTGCTCTGAAGTGGGCTAGATGTTGTCTCAGGTTTTCAATTCTAGTGAAAATTTTAAAAGTTGGTGGCACAAAGCCTTTTGGGTAAGAAACTGAATCATATTCTTCGAGGTAAGGTCTACCCTTTGGAATAGATGCGGTTCCTTGGGAAAAGGCTAAGGCCTCCCTTACATGGTCCTCAATTAGTTGCTTAATGTCTTTCTGGGTAGAGTTGAAGGAACAGGGGGAACTGTAGGTGGTGCTGGAGATGCCTCTCGTAGGCAAGAAGTAATCACTGGTGTTGACACGGGAGGCTTAGGACTAGATTCTGTTTTCTTAACCCTTTCTTCAATCTCTCGAGCCGTTTGTTGAATCTTAAGTGAATCCTGCTCTGACTTATCAAACCTTTCTTGCATTTCTTTGACCTGTGACATCATAGTTGTCAACGGATTCTCCAAATCTTTAATATTCTCCTCACCCCTAGCCCTTACGGACTCATTTGAATCGGACCCAGCAAACTGTGGGTCATCATCTCTAGCAAGTCGACGTCTACCAGGTTTGACCTCCTTGTTGGAATCTCTAGTTTTGACTATGGAGACGCTACCAGCATAATCATCTTCCTCTCCTAGGAGGTCATCCAAGTCTGGATCAAAAGAAGCCATTCCCTCTTTATTTAACATAATGTTTCTTATCTCTTGTACTACCTCTTCGATCGGTCTATCCCCAATTGACTTAGGATCGAGGGGTAAGTATCCCTTATATTCAGCCATATCAAACAACTCTTCAAAATCCAGGAGAGCAATGATTTCTGTAAGTTTTGGATTAGGATCTGACTGAGACTCTATAACTGGCTCTTCTTCTATCTCAAGATCTAGGTCAATTCCTTCCTTCTCGACTGTCCCAAGATCGGTAGTCGGGGAAGTGGCATTCTCTACAAGGAGAGGGACATATACCTCAGGAGGTGAAGCAGGAGCTTGTAGAGAAATAGCTCCTACATCAGGTAGGGTAACGTCCTCAGACTTTTGTGTAGGAAGCCTAGGAATGACACATAAATCTAGGCTGTCAACCCCTGGATCATCAACTGGAATCATCACTGAATCAGGAACCGGACTGACTGGAAAAGAATTATCTACTGCATCAACTGGAGCACTAGGTTGAACATCCATCGACTCAATCAAAACTGGAGGAGATTCAACTGGGACTCGTTGGAGTTGGAGAATGAACTTTGGGGTTCTTGGAGGTGGTGGTAAATTCTCCAACTTAGTTCTTTCCGGGACAAACTTCTTCTCAGGGGATTTGGGCCTCTTGCCCTTGATGTCCAAATGTTTCAGAGTTTCATTCCCCTTAGGCTTAACAACTACTAAGGCCAACCTTACAGCTTTGGAATGGGGTACCGGGGGTCTACCAACGGAATGGTGGCCTCTCTCGGACCTAGTCAACACAATACCCTCCTTCTTGGAAGAAGGAGGGCGTGGCACCCAGTGGTATCCATCAACTAGTACTGAGGTGGCGGACTATCTGACATACTTCTTATTTCTCCTAACAGGTTGTGGAGTCAAATTCTTTGCCTCAGACGCCTCTTCTTTTAACACTTCTTTTTGGAAGCGATGAGAGATCACTCCCTTTAACTGTTTCATGTACTGCTCTTTTGTTTGCCCAGATTGTGCAGCACAGGTGTGGATTATATTTCTCAAAGCCCTTGTTTTCTGCAGATGCTTTTCTTTTGGAGTCTTTTTAGTCGAGTAGTCGACCGGGCATGGTGGGGAACGGGCTATCCTAGCTATCCTCTCTTCCCCTTGAGCAGAAGCTAAGGGGTAGAAGCGGCTCCCATTCAGAAGGGGAGAGGAGGCAGGAATAAGTAGCTCCTCATCAGCCTCAGGCTCTACTTGAGCTAAAGTCTTAAAAGGCACAACTCTCTTTGCCATAGAGATCTTCTTTCTAAGTCTCCTCAAATAGTTCTTCTTTTGATTCTTAGTAAAAAAGTTAATTCCAGAACTAGATCCTTCTTCAAAAATAGACTTGACTTCAGTGGGAGCCTCAACAATTGGCTCAGATTGTTTCTGATCATCACTAATCACTGGCAAGGTGGGTGCAGATCCCACAATCAACTCAACCACTGGAGGAACTTCCTTACTGGCATCCAAACTAACAATCTGATGTTCATCTATAGAAAGCTCAAGGGTACTGAATCCCATTCCAAAGATGATATTGCTTCCTTGGTCATTAACAGTTGAGGACAACTCTCGGTCGAAAGAGAAAATCAATTGGCCAGCCATTTAGGATTTTTTGAAAGTTAAAGAAAGGATTTAAATTAGATTTCTTTTAAAAGAAGCGAAAAAGAATTTTTTATTTTGAAACTTAAGGCTTGTAGAATAGTCTCAACCTTCCAACACATGTTGAGTGGTAAAAAAAACACCCAACACACGTTAGGAAGATAAAGAGACTAAATACATGTCGAAAGAAAGGTCTTCTCAAAAGGTCTACATATGTTAGCCCATAAGATGGTTGTAGGGGGTAACATATGAAGGTTTGGACTTGGAAGAAATTGTTATTATCTTTCTTTCCACATTTTGAAGGGAATTTGAAATTTAAATGATTTAAGATAGGGTTTTTTCTACGAAATCTAAAACACAACGGACAGAGTTTCCCCTTGCCCGAAGGCTTATGGAATTGTAAGAAAAATCCTAAGTAAAGTAGATAGTCTAACCCTCCTTACTCCTGAAAGTTAAAGGGGAGTAAAGGGATTAAGACTAAAATACTTCGAACTTTCTTAAAGTCAAAAAAAAAATCAGAATCCTTTCGACTTGGAAAGCAAAGGTATATTAAATGTGATATTTGTTAATCAAAATTTTAAAGAATATTTGAAGACCTGATTTGACATTGTCGCCTCATAGGAAATCCCAGGGCAGAAGGTCAAAATCAGGACGATTAAGTTAACAAATGACAAAATTTTGGGAGGTAGAACCTCTCTTTTAATGTTTTAAAATTGTTTTTTTTTTTTTAGATGTTGGCCACACTCCCCCAAGGAAGAAATGGGTAGAGGGACCAACGGAAGGAAGGTGATTAAGACTACTGATGAAACAAAATTTCATTCTTATTAAAGATGGAGAGAGAGATTTGTCCCACCGGGCGTGCCATTTTTTTGTTGGTGGAATTTTGGAAACAGGTTTTGAAAATATTAATTTTCTTTGAGAATTTTGAAATTGAGATTTAATTCTAATTCTAGAAGTCGAATCAACTCGCTCAGAAAAGTATATCGCCCGAAAGGCAAAAATAAAATTCCACAACGGTGTTCAGGCTTAGAATTATGTAATTTGTCTTGAATATCATGGCTAGATTCTAAAGAGAACTCGACACGGCCCCGAGGGGACGAGGTAGAGTTCAACTAAATAATCTAGTTATGATAAACAAGAAGTGTGATTGCCGAATTCATATCCAAAGCCTTATCAAAGAAGGATGTATCTCCCCAAAGTGAGGTATCACCTTTCAATGATAATTCTTCTAATATGATAACGACAATTATTTTTTACTTTTCCCAAAGAAATCTAAGAGGGTTTTTTTTTTTTAAATTAATTTTGAAATTAGGTGTGTGGGGTTCCAAATCTCCTACGAGCGCAAGCCCGCATAGTTAATTACATCGTAGGGAGACAGAGTCCCCTACGAATACTCTCGATTAAAATAAGAACAAAATTTTGTTAAATTTTCTAGGAATGATATCAAAAAGGATTGAATAGAATCTTTTGGAAAATCAAAGGGGAGTGGATCAAAATTGAACAGTTATTAACATAATCAAAGGAAGAGAGGTAGGGGACACTTTGAGATTCCAGAACCATCCGGAAGTGTCCCAACTTAATCTAAGTGTTGGGCTTTACATTTTAGGATTGAAAGGAAATTTAATTTGATTTGAGCATTTTATTAGAAATTTGGGATTATATTCCTGAAATTTGGGGTCTTATAATCAAAGATCTGCCCCGGATCGTAAATCTATTTTGGACACTGGACCACAGTCGTCCAATCCTAACTAATGCGGTGCAAAACTTGGACTAACCCGGGCTTGAATTGGGGAGCCTGCTAACCACCTAGTCGATTTAAAAGAGATGAGTCCTGTCTTTTATGAAAGAGTGGTAGGAATGTTGTCCTTAAAGTTTTTGAGAGTTGGGGCTGACATCTAGAAATTTTCCTAATTGGCCCCTTTGGCTTATGTTGGGTGCAAAATGCTAAGGACTATGAAATTATAATTTTGACTCTTTTAATTTGTTTCTAATGCAATGCATGCTAGTTAACAACCTTAAATCAAATATGCTTGAAATTTTAAAAATATGCTTACAAAATAATTTTTTAGAATTCTGGGCATCCCCAGGTTCGGCACCTTGTCCTTATAGGTCAGACTATCCGGACTCTACCCGCAGGCGAGGAAGGGTCTAAAATAAGGGAAGAGTAATGCAGTAATATGCATGCGACCCCGGGGTCGAACCCAGGCTAATTCCCTAGATTCGTTATCTTTCTATGTTATTTAGACTCACTAAAATTTTAAACTTTTAAAGTTATGAGTATAAAACTTTCACACCCTCACGAGTCTCACGTATCTAGGCACAATCGCCAAAAAACTAGGAAAAGCAAGCAATCCTAAAGGCAATCAATTTATCACATCAAATATTAACTAATTAATAAATGTCCATAGGGAAAGTTACCCTGCTTATTACAAACTAGAGTTTTGCAGAAAGTAAAGTGGTCGGGCACCAATGACAACAACCCGGATTCTAAGCCTAATAATGACGCAAGTAATTTTGAGTGGGATACTCTCAATCTTCAAGTCTTCAGTCTTGCCCTTCTATGGACTCCTTTCCTTCGAACTCCTTGGATTCTTCGTAGCGAACTACCCAAATGGATAAGAGGGCACCTCCCCCTTAAGGGGAAGGCCACTCTTTCATCTTTGGGTATAAGAGAAATATGATCCAAATTTGGATTTCCAAATGGAAGAAGGAATTCTTCCCAAAAGGGCATCCTTTCCTCTTTGGAATCCAAGCTTTGGATCTCTGTATCAAATCTCAAAATTAGCTTTCACAACACTTGACAATTATACAAATTACATTTACATCAAAAATAAAATCTAGACTCACCTGCAGGGTTATCCTAAGCAGTTAATAAATAAGAAGCAATTATTCCCAAGCAGTTATATATGTGTAAAAAGGAAGTAAAACACATTGGCCACGCTCTTTTTATTTGGGGGCTTTAGCAGCTGAAGCACCTGTGCAAGCATTTATAACAGTTGATATTTATTATTAACTTAGCCCCCCCTTTTTACTGCCCTGCATGAGCGTGGCCACTTGCAAAAAACTGTCTGCTTACTTTTCTGCACTCTGTGGATGGATTGATGTGTTTGACAACTAGATTACCCTTAGGTTATCTTGAGCTAGCTTGATTTGCAATTGACCTCGTGGACCTAAAAAGTTAGTATGCATGGAAATAATAGAGAAATAGAAATGCTAGAAATATTTGTTATCATCAAAACTATTATCCATGAATCCAGGTTTGCAACTAGCACCTATTCTGGTCGAGTTAGGTTCTGACATGTTTTTGTAGTATCAGAGTAATAGCTTTGGAATTTGATCATAAAGTAGAGCTATAGAAATTAATCTATAAGTCTAGTGGGATAGTTTCAAGTATGTCTGACTGTTCATTATTTTTATTTCATGTGCATCTGTGTTTAGTTACATATTCTATATAATCATGGATCCACCAGACCCATATATGACCGATGGATAGAGTGCTTATCATGCAGCTCATGTATATAGTTTTTCTCTAACAGTTGGTTCATATATAGTTTCACAGTTTGCTACTTTGATAGCCCATATGATGGGTGAGGAATAGAGAAGGGTTCCTATTATTAGATCTAAAGAGATAGACAAATGTCTACATATGTTTTTTAGATTGAAAAGCCTCCAAAATTTGAGTGTACTATTGAGCCCATAATAGTAGAGGGCTGGTTAAGGAGACTAGAAAAGACCTTTGATGGTATTCAATGTCCTCCTAAGAGTAAAGTACTGTTAACAATCTTTCTATTGGAAGGTGAGGTAGAGCATTAGTGGATGGGCCAGTAAGAGGAAAAATTTAAAAGGAGATTGAACTATATGATTACCTGGGAGAAGTTCTCTAATGTGTTTAGAGCTTAATTTATACCACCTTCCATATGACAACAAATACATAAGACTTTTGTAATGCTAGTTCAAGGGATCAAGACAGTTATGCAGTACAAGGTAGAGTACGCTACTTTGGCTAGATATTCTCCATAATTGGTTAGCACTCATGTGGAGAAGTATTACAGGTTTTTGAGAGTCTGAGATAGCCTCTTGTGCCATTTCACAATTTTTATTTCTTTGAGCTTGTGGAGAGAGCTCGTCTGATAGAGAATGATCTAATGGCTACTCAGCAGTGGTAGACTACTAATATGAAGAGGTTAAATGGTAAGACTTCTGGTAAAGGATTTTTTGGAAAGAAGTACAGATCTACACCAAGAGATTTTAGAAGAGGTGGATAGTCGGCATCTACAGCAGTCTCTGGTAGTGGCAACATGGCCAGTTCTGATTCAGTTAGTGGGGCACCTATGTGCTAGGGTTATGGTCAATCTCATTATAGTCAGTGTTATAGGTTGATAGGATAATTTTTCTAATACAGTCAAATAAGGCATCAGGTTATATATTTTCCACAGGCACGATTTTACCGACGTTTTGAGTCCAGATCAGAGAGCTTTGTCAGATTAGCAGGGAGACCAAGGGAGGTTCCTCTCTGTACTTTTTTTATGGATCATTTGGTAGAGTTGATGGTTCAAATTTAGTGGCAAGGAGACCATTTGGAAGTGGTCAGATAGATCCTATTAGTTTTGTTGCTCCAGCTCAAATTCAGCCACGTGTATAAAGTTTGATTCAATAGGAGGCTCGGGATGCTCCAAATATTATGGAAGGTACGATTTATTTTTTTGGGCATCCATATCATGTTTATTCGATTTTGGAGCTAGTCGTTCCTTTATTTTTTAGCATTTATTTGATTCACTACACTTGGCTTCAGTTGTATTGCCTGCTTCTCTTTTTATCATTTTGTTGGCTAGAGATAATATAATAGCCAGTCTATTTTTTTCTATAATATTGAGATTTCTGATAAGAAGTGGAAATCTAATTTGATTTTATTACCCATTTATTCATATGAAGTTATTCTAGGTATGAATTGGCTAAGTTAGTGTGGAGCTCAGATTGATTGCTTGAATAGGCAAGTTACGTTATTTATGGGTAGTGAAAGTTATGTATTCCAAAGAGTTAGAGGTGTTATATCCTATTTAATCTCTACATCAGAAGTAAATAGATTATGGAAGAAGGGTGGTATGGTATTTCTAGCATCAGTTCAGGATAGGAGTATAGATGGTAGTTCTCTTTCTGATATCGCAGTAATACGGGATTTTTTAGATGTATTTCCTAATGAGTTAATCAGTTTACCATCAGATAGAGATGTAAAGTTCTGTATTGATATATTTTCAAGTACGTACCTAATATTTATAGCTCTGTATAGGATGGCACCAAAGGAGCTTCAAGAGTTGAAGGTTCAGCTTCAAGAGTTGGTTGATGATAGGGGATTTGTTCATCATAGTATTTCTCCATGGGGAGAACCTATTCTATTTTTGAAGAAAAAGGAAAGTACAATGCATATGTATATTAACTATCAAGAGTTGAACAAATTCACTATCAAGAATAAGTATCTACTACCACAGATTGATGATTTATTTGATCAACTTACTGGATCTTCTATATTCTCAAAGATCCTTTAAATGAGTTAGTGGAAAATGATGGGGACCATCTGTCCATCCCAACAATGTTTCCATTAACATACCACGGTCCACTGATTAAGACTTTTTCCAATGCTTGTGGTTCATTGAAAGCACAAAGAACCCATCCCATTCCAAGTAAAGTCAAATGAAACTTTCCAAAAATAGCCCACTATCTTCTTAGTTCAATACTTATAATGTGGAATGGAATATTATCTCCAAAGATCTTAATAACCAGAGATTTATTCAATATATTAGAGTTTAATAACTCATTTTCATAATGAAGCTTCACAACAGACTCATTCTCAATAAAATCTTCACCATAATTTAAACCAGTTACATTTATGGATTTTTTCTTCCAGGCATTAATAATCTCATTATTAGAATTTCTACTAGGAAAATCCAAATTTTCCTCTGCCTCAACACAGTTGCCTAGATCCCCTGTTTCAAAATTTTGAACCTTGTTCATGTCCATCCTTGATTGATTATCGCTTCCATTCACCTGTTCTTTAGGAACATTGTATAAGCCTTTCACTGTTATGTTATCCATTACATTTCCAAAAGTAATAGGATTTGAATCTATATTTAATCCATTAACCTTAGAAGTTCACTTATCATCCTGATGAAAATTATTGTTAACATCATCCTGGAAATTCGCATTTATCCCTGGCCGGAGGTCATGGATTGCATTTGAATAACCAAATTTGTTAACAAAAAGCTTCATACCTGATGAAGAAGCCTCAATCTCATTAGATTTTTGATGCACTTCCATAGAATACTCTTGGAGTTGAGGAGTATTACAAGTAGGGATATCCAAAACACTTTTCCCCTTTCCTTCCACAAAATCAAATTTCTTCTTAACAGTTGAATTACTTACCTCCTCAAAAATCAAAGGTCGTTCATACATCCTACGCATGACGTTCACATTCATCATTTGACGACGATATCCTTCTACAACTTCTTCACATAATCCTCCAGTTTGAGCTAGAGCACCAGCCGGTGGCCAGCGACTATCCGCCGCCATTACCTAATGCCGGCGATGAAGGTCACTGAAAAACCGGGAGAAGTAAAATTTGAAAACAATGGGGTTTCTCTCTCTAACGGGATATTCAATAAAGTTATGTACGCATTTAGTTAAGTTCGAGCAACTATATATATATATATATATATGGATGCTAAATTTAATTCATATTTTAGAAAACATTAAGAAAATTGTTGTAATTAGCATTTAATTTGTCTTCATCATTTTACCAACAATCAGATTAGATGAGTTAATAGATAGTGAAAATGTCTTTGGGAAACATATTAAGATGCTTAGTGAGAAGAGCTTAGGCAATTAAGATTTACATTTGTCCACATCTGAGTTAGGCAATAATAGCACTACTTATAAAACTACAAAGTAATTTTCATTTAAATAATCCATGGCAACAATAAAGCAAATAAAGAAATATCTCAAGCCCACTCCCCTTAAAATAAAGAGTATTTCATATGCCATCAACCCAACCACCTTCACCCATAAAACCAAGTAACCAACTACCTCCATTTTAGGAAGTTTGACTTTCAAATATAAAATTCTATAGGAAATATTTTAGAATGTTATAATATCAATAAGAACTTTATTTTGGTCAAAATCAAAATTTTGAAGTGTCAGGTAAACACCTTCCTTGGGTGAGAAACTTCTTCTACACAATTTTTATTTTGTAGATAATGAGTAAAGTCAATCCTCAATGCAGTAGGAAAAAAATTTGAACTTTAAATTTCTTCTCATACATCTCGCATATTTAAAAAAAAAAATTAAAATCATAGCATATTCTAACCTCATGTTGTAGAAAAAAAATCAACTTAAACTAAATTATTCCAAATTAAGGTAAAAATGACCAAGCCTTATTTTCAAATGCGCTTTTCTACTTCAAAATCATTAAAAAAAAAAAAAAAAAAAAAAAAAAAAAAAAAAAAAAAAAAAATTACAAACTCCATATTTTCTACAAACATTCCTGAAAAATCTTCCAAATATTTTTGATGTCTCTTTTGAAAGCCAAAATCACCCCCAATATATGTGACTTGGGTCAAAGGCTGTTGGTTATTTACAAAAAAAAGTCAATATTGAAAATATTCTTGATTTATGTTCTCATTGTAAGGCGCACGATCATTCGATCAATGAATTTTATATGGTTCACCCTAACCTTAGAAAAAGAAACAAGGAGGAAAAAAATGTGGGTCATTCTAATAAGAATGATTCTAATGATTCGGATGGCCTTATTCATCTACAAGTCAACAATGTTAATATGGCAATTTGGGATAACAGTGAAGCTTTATCTGTGGACAATCCTAGTTTTGACAAGGAAGCTAATTTAGCTACTACATCTATAGTGGGATCTCATATTATGGCCCAAACGAATTAATTAATTATTCAAAACAATGAAGGTGACTTCACTTTTCCTTCCAGCGTGCTTATGGAATAAGGGTCCCAGATTGAAAACAAGGAGAATGACTTGCAACTTGGTGAAAGTGGTGATGCTTTGGTTCAAAAATAATGTGCTTTAAACCATGTCAATAGGGACCAAACCGAGAATGAGGGGGGTGATGAGGATAACCATATGGAGGAAGGAGAATTTATGCCTAATAAGGATTTTTTAAAAATAGGAAAGTCCGAAGGTACTTCTGATTTTTCATTGTTATCCCCTAATAAGAAACAAAATGCTAATAATGAGTTGTAGGGTTATACCAAAGTTGGTAAGAAGACAATTAAAAATAATAAACCTTTGGATGGTCAAGCATCTAAGGTCACGAGCTTCTAATGTATCTTCTTCCAATGGTTAAACCCATTATTTGGAATATTAGGGATGTGGGTAATCTCCCTTCTAGAGATAGAGTTAAAAATTTATGTAGGATTCAAAATACTAATGTTTTGATTTTACTTGAGCCTTTAACCTCTTATGCTAAGTTGGATTCGATTCATATTTACTTGGGTTTTGACTGGTCCTTTAGTAATTATTCTAATAAGATTTGAATTTTTTGGAAACATTGGGTTAACCTAAGCATTTTGAATGACTACCCTCAAATTGTGCACACTAGTATTAATTTTCTTCAATTCTCCTATTGTTCTCTTTCATTTATGCTTCTTGTTCTAGGATTGAGAGGAGAATTTTGTGGAATAAAATCACTGATTTTGCTTCTAATATTGTCCAGCCTTGGTTAGTTGGTGGTAATTTTAATACTACTACTAATGTCTGTGAGAGAGTTGGTGGGATCAAAAGTGATTTTGTAAAAAAAAAATACTACTAAATTTATTTGGGGACATTTTTTCTAATATTCATAAAAAGTTGTCTGCTTGGGCTTTTAATTTTCTTTCTTTGGTGGTAGATTAGTGTTAATCAAAAGTGTTATGTGTTCTATTCCTATCTATTTATTTCATACTTTATATCCTACTGTGAATGTTTGTAGTAGGCTAGAAAGAATTTTCAACAAATTTCTCTAGGGTAGTAAGAGGATAATCTACTTTAATTTGGGCATCTTGGGACAAATGCTTTGGTGTCCAAGATGAAGGTAAGCTTGGTTTTAAGAACTTGACTGATATGGCCCATGGTTTTTTTTATAAGTAGGGGTGTCAATTTTCGACATGACCCGAAACTCAACCTGAAAAAATTTAGGTTCAGATTTACTCGGTTAGCAAATAGGTAGGTTTCAGGTTTGGATTTTGACCCATTTCAAAAATAGGTTGGGTTTGGGTTGACCTGAAAACCCGAAATCAACTTGACAATGACCCGAAAGTCGAGTCCATTCTGGGTTTCCACCAACACTCGTGATGTCACCCATTGCCGCACCGCACGTGACTTTGCCTACGGCCCTGCACTAGCGCTGTCCCGCGGACGCTGCCCGCTGTCACAAGCTCGTGACTTTGCCCGCTATCGTACGTGACTTCGCCCGCACTCAGAGACTAGCTCAGGCACTCAGCTCGTGCTTCTTCAGCCAAATCTACTAAATAGGGTCGGGTAGAGTCCTGGTTGAAATATCCGACCCTTTGCAAAAATGGGTCAGGTTTGAGTTGACCGGTTTTGATCTGGGTCAACTCGGGTTCGACCTGAACTCGACCCATCGACCCGAATTGAGACCCCTACTTATATGTTGTTGTTCAATTTAAGATCCAAAAAAAGCTTATGGGCTAAATTTATAATTTCCAAATATTATGTTGGAAAGCATCCTCTTAAATATTTTTTTCAAAAAAGGTTATTCTTTTAATTGGAAGAGGATCTGCTCCATAAAATGGGATGCTGGAAGTTTGAGTCAATGGGGTTTTGGTTTGGATGACAAATTTTTTTGGCAAGACAATTGGTTAGGTATCACTTCCATTGAGAATTTGCTCAATACCCATACTAATAGTGCTTGTAAAGTGTCGAATTTTATTCATAATGGGAATTGGAATGTGAACTATCTTTCGGATTTTCTTCCTGATTCAATCATTTTTCTCATTGTGAAAATTCCTCTTCAACTTTACATTTTATTTAATAAATCCAATGATGGTAGCTTTTTATTCAAGGAAGTTTGGCATTTTATTAGGGACTGTCAGCCTAAAAATCATATTTTACCCTCTATTTGGCAAAAAGAAATTCCTATCTCTTATTCTATTCTTATTTGGAGAATTTTTTAATAATTACGTGCCCGTGGATACTACTCTTTGCTAGAAGGGTTTTTGCATTGTTTCCAAATGCCAGTGTAGTTATCATATGAAAACTCTAAATTATGTTTGTGCTAATGGGTATATTGCTTTGAAAGTTTGGTTGTTTTTTTATAATGGTTTTAATACCTATTTTTGTAAAGACTATAACACTAGTAAGAATATTTTGTAAGACTAGTTTGTTTCTCCTAAGAATCATATTTGTAATATTTTACTTATTATATATTTGTTCCTTTGGAAAAGTAGGAATGAGTTGAAGCATGAGAACATCGATATGAATGCCACGAAAATTATCTTCAAGGTTAAGATAAGGTGAGACAGTTATACTTCGCTAACTTGATAAATAGTTGTTATTTTACTGGTTGTCATCAAATTGCTTAGATGTTTGGCATCAATTTTATGTATATTGCTCATTTTCATAAAGACACTTTTTTTAAATGGACCAAGCCTCATCAAGGTTTCTATAAACTCAATACTGATGGGTCTTTTAAATCGGCTAAAGCTAGCTATGGTGGTCTAATCCGGGATCATAATGGCCAGGTTAATGTGGCTTTTGCCAGTCCCTTGACTATCAATAATGCCACTATGGCTGAGCTTGAGGCTTTAAAATATGGTGTCCAGTTATGCATTTCTTTAGGGATTACTAATATTTGGATTGAAGTGAAAGCTATATTGATCATTCATTACATTCTTGAGAAAGTTAATGACAATCCCAAGTATTTTTATACCATCAAAGAAATGAAGTAGTGTCTTTCATTTATCAATTTTTCTATTACTCATATTTATAGGGAAGGTAATTATGTTGCTAATTTTTTAGCCAATTTAGGCTGCAATTTGTTGGAGTTTATGGAATTTATGGGGTCTTCTCTTCCTATCAACATTGTTGGCTTAACTAGGCTTGACAGTTTGGGGTTGCCTTATGTTAGAAGTAATTAAGCTCGTTTTCTTTTTGTGTCTCTCTCGTTCGTGTATGACTTCTGTATTTATATTTTTTGTTTCTTCTGATTTCTCTTAATCTCTTTAATGTGGGTTTGATTCTTTGGCCATTTTTCTTCGTATGGAGGATTGTTCACACTCTGCCTGCTTCGATTGAACAATTCTGGGAAGCTAGTCTTCTTTTTTATTGGTTGTCTTATTTTATGGGTTCTCCTGTCTACTTTTTTGATGGGTTACTTATCTTCCTCTCTAGTTGGGAGAGGATTGGTATTTCAATGCCTGGCATTTTCTTTATATTCGACCACTTCTATTAATTATTTGCAGCTTCATCTTTTTGGATGATTCCCCTTTTCTCTATTGAGTTGGTTTGTTTGTTCCTCTTTGGTTGGGAGGTGTTTGGTGCTTATGATTGGAACCTTTCCAGTTTTTGGTTTTTTCCGGAATGTGCATTTTCCGGGAAACTTCAGCACCTCACAGCTTCAATTTATGCTTGTATTGTTTAGGAATATATTTTATTGCAGTATTGTTATGTCTCTTGATATAGCTCAGGTTATGAATGACAACTTTATTTGGTTGTGTTCATGTGATTTCATTACATTTACCCATTTGTATAAGTAAATATTTGACCATTCTGAATTGTGACTGCAAGGTGTTTAATAAGATTTTTTAGAATACCAAAAACAGGCGGATGTTCATTATTTCTGTTGGAAAGTATTCCACCTTTATTTACTTAAATTCGTATTGGTCACAACTTATATCCTGTTACAACATTACTTGTTTTTTCCACATGTTATAGTGTTTGTTTCCCTTTTGCAGTCACTCTTTCTTGCAGGTTCGGTGGACTGAGGTTTTTTTGGACAACGTTACTACTTTTGGCAGGAATGCTTTGCTGAATTCTTTTTTTATGATCTTCCTTTTTTGGGTGTTGCCTACTTGCAACCCTAGATTGTTATTAAATTATTTTATTATTTTTAGTGTAGGGCATCATCGGCTCTTAGATTTTATTTTGAATTTTGTTTTAACTCTATTGAGCATTAGCGAGCTGAAGGTCCACTTTGAGGACCCTGTAACCTTCTTTTATATTAATGCGTAGGCCGCTCCGTGGATTTCTCCAAAAAAATAAAAAATGTTGTCGACCAAGAACACTATACAGTGTATAAAAAAAATGCTGTCTACCAAGGATTTCACTTACATAGCCGGCCTTTAACCTTTCATAGACCAACTTATACCGCATCCAAACTAAGCCAAGAAATTCTAACACACAGGTATCCCAAAATCAATTTCAATTTGAAGCCCTTGGGTCATCCAAATCCTAGGTTTGTACTGGGTAAAGGAAAGGACGAGTGGGCAATAAGAAACATGAATTTTCCCTTCAACACTTTCGAAACTTCTCAGCTGGCTTAAAGTGCAAAATAAATCATGAAATATTCAAACACCAGTTCTGACTTCTGACAAAATGTGAAAGATTGCAGGACCTCAACATATTGATAAGCATTAAATAAACCAATTGCCAGGTTCTTAATGCGGATAGGAAATATATTGATAGTAAGCCGTGAGAGGACGTCGGAATGATTGAACATACACAAAATAAATAGACCAACTGATGTAGAGATTTGTTGCCAAGAACTTAGAATCACAAACATAATTAACAAAAAAAAAAAAAAGATGCTCCTTGTTCAACAATTTTAGCTTTTGCAGTATTCAATTCACTTGACTCCAACAACAGATTTCAAGAACTGAAGGTTCTTGTTAATTTCTGCAATATCAGTAGCGTGCTTAAGAGAGACAGGTGGTTCCACTCCAATATATAGATAGAGCGCCATGAGTTCCTCCCTAAGGGAAGGCTGCAGTGTTTCATTGTAACCCACAATAGCTCTCAATGAGAAAATTTGATCCCAGTGTTGTTCCTCGTTGTTTGTTCTCTGGAATTATTTGTAGAAGTATAAATAAAAAACAAGGCCATTAAATAAAATTAATTGAATATGTTTAAAGGAGAAAATACAAGCAATAATCAAGAATATTCAATGTTTTACAGCTCTTTGACTAGGTACCAGGGAAGCAAATCATTTCACCAGGAGGGGGGCATAACCGTAAAGCTAATTAGGTAAGCTTATAATTATAAATTATTAATATTGGCAGGCTTTAAAGTAATATATGGTGGTATCATGACACTACTAGGAATCGCTTAGAGTGAACTATAGATGGTATGTTACAAAAAAATTCTAATTGAAAACCAAAAACATTAGCATGAAGATTATGAAACACTGTACATCAGTTCATGATCAAACATCGATTGGAACTTGAAAGGTTTATACCCATAAATACCTTCACAGGTGTTTAACGGATGGCTACCGAGTCATAACAAGGATATTCGCCCTCAATAAGAGTTCCTTTGGAGAACTCGTTTGGGACTATAAGAGGGACTCGCCCGTGGAGATCGACAAGCTCTACTCATTTGAGCCTACTAAAGATGTTGACTTGCACAAAACGAATTGAAGATTCCTTGTCAAACCACCACTCACCACTACCGCAATCACTGGCACTCCCCCAGAACATTTAAAGCACGCCCAACTTAACTACAGTAAATTGGCTATATAGAGAACTTCTCACATCATTCAGCTATTATTGCTCAGCCTAGAACTCTCCATGCTCACCAAATCTAACTCACCTTTCTCCTTAAAACTATCCATGAACTTCCACACAAGTCGTCAACCACATCCGATGTCTCGCCAGGACTCACTTGCAAGCTCATTAGGAGCTTACTCGATACCCCTAAGCTTTCCCATAGAGAGCTCACCCAAGAGACCACTGACTTCATCCTCCTCCAGTCCATCAAGAGGTAACACATATCTGGATTAATGTGTAGCATTATAAAATTATTCTATGTAGCTTGTTATTTTTTTAATTTTTCTCAATGCAACCTTTCTTCTAGCTCTAAGAATCCTATAAATAAGAGATGACAAAGAGCATTTGGGGGACACCAAAATTTCTCTTTCATTGATAGTGCATACTCTACTAGTTTGAGTAGCTCTTCTTCTCCACTCTCTTTCTATACTCTCCATTCATTCATGCAGATTCCAGCTCACTGCGTAGGCCTACTAATAAAGTCGAGTATCATCCACGTACAAATTCAGATTCAACATCCTCTTAGGTGAAGTGAGCATGGATTGAAGCCAACGACAAGAAGACATGACCAACTTGAAGAGCAACTCCTGCAACAGCCCACAGTAAATATGGAGAACGTCAAATTCACCATCCGTTGTGACTTACCAAAGATGGAAGAACATATTATGAAGACGATTCAAGATGCCTTCGGCAGCCTCCAAGGGCAAGTGTGAGTCTAGAGCATCCCAAAGGGATCCAAAAACACAGAAGCTCGCCGCAGACACCTAGAGAGCACTAACCTCGATGCCAATTCTTGACTACACTCGCATGTGGATGAGTGATAAAGACTACAGTTTATTGGTCAGGCAAAACAAAAGAGATGAATCTGAACTCACGAGTGCCTTTCTAGGGAATTCACTGAGGCAAGGCCGCCTCCTAAATTCAAGATGCCTCACCTGTAGTCATCTAAATGCAAAACTAAACCCACTAACAATGTGATGACTTTCGAGTCGATGACTTCCTTGCTGGATATAGATAAGTGTTGTCTTTTCTTCACCACACTCAAGTAGTCGGTGCTCAGGTGGTTTACTTGCCCACACTTGTGGGTAATCACCTCCATTGCCGAATTTAAGTGAAAGTTTGTGACCCAATTCGCAAGCGACCAAAAGCCGCGAAAAGATCGCAAGCTCTACTAATAATGAGGATTTAGCTGAGGGAATCACTAAGGAATTTAATAATGAGGTTCCAAAGGTAAATATTGGTTGTGAAGGATCTAGAGCATACAGTTACCCCAAATGCGTTGACACAAGGACTTGAGAGAGGGCCCCTTTAAGTACACAATTTTCATGTAATAACTAAAATCACTCGCCAAACTATTGGAACTGTCTAACAGTCATGTCAATGCATAGGAGTTTAACAAAGTGGTTGAATCTTCTTCAAAAGCTCGACCACACGAGAACGTTGCAAGAGGAGAGGAGCAACGAATAAGAGATAGAGAAAGATACCATCCCAAGGATAGGGAAGACCGAAGATCTAATTCTTCATAAGATCACTATCACCAATACGGGTCGAAGAGGTGAACTCGGCATCCATTTTGTAAGCTCGAGTAGTGGATGTCGTTTCGATCACTTTCTGCGAAGAGAACAAACCTATTGGAGGGAACCCGCACAATGCAATAGTCGTCACTGCCCTAGTCACCAACTATTAGATTAATAGTATTCTCATAAACACGAGAAATTTTGTAAATATTATTTTCCAATTTGCCTTTACTAAAATTAATTTGCTTTCTTCTCAACTCAACCCCACTACAAAACCTCTCCATGGTTTCATAGGAGAGTGAAAAGAGACAAAAGGAATACTCCCCCTACCTCTCACCAAGGAGAAGGGGACCACCAATAGATGGGGATGACATATTTAATCATCGTCGATGTCCAGCGACCTACAATGCTATCTTTGGCAAGCATCTACTAAACACTTTCCAAGTTGTGGTGTCCACCTACCACGTCATAATCAAACTCCAAGCAAAGGGAAGCGAGATTATAGTGAGGAGCGACCTCATTCAATCATCCACCTGGTACATGCAAGCAATAAGGAAGTTGATGATCACAACACAAAAAGTCTAAAAAGATGTGGAGCAAGGTCTCAACTTGGCGATTATAGAAGCAGTGGAGGAGATACCTGCTGTCGAGGGCAAGTCAAGCAAGACTCAAAATAAGTGCCTCCAACAACGAGGAGCATAGTAGCAAGTTGATCCAAACCCTTAGGGGTTACCTAAACATATTTGCATGCATGGCAGCCACAAAGATGCCTAGGATCAATGAAAAGGTCGCTTGCCATCAATTTAATATGAGAAAAGATGCTCGACCCATCAAACAAAAAATCAAAAAGACAACAGCGATACTCGCCCAACCCATCAAAGAAGAAATACAAAAACTTATAAACGCCGACTTCATCGGGGAGGTCTAATGCCCAAACTGGATCTCCAATGTGGTGATGGTCCAGAAAGCTAAAAGCCAGTGGAGGATGTGTAGATTTCACAAATTTGAACTCAGTATATCATAAGGATGGATAATCGATGCTAGGAATTTATGCCATGTTGACTTGACAGTAGGCTACTAGGTCATAAGCTTACTAGATGTTTTCATATGCTACCATCAAATTAAAATGCATTTAGTCGAATGTGAGAACTTTTGTACACTGTCCTCTACAGATACTTGCAATTTGATTATTTATTTAGCCAAAATAAAAATAATGATTAAAAACCAATATTTAAAATTGTGTAATCAGGTATTGAGGCGTTTTTCGTTCATGAGCCGAGGCGTAAGCCTCAACGCGATTTGAGGCGTAAGCCTAAAAATCAAAAAATTGCGTAAACATAAAATGATAGCAGGTAGCAACATTTTCATTCAGCTTCCTAAATTCTTTAAACATGGAGAAATGTTAGTTTTAAGCAAATTAATATTATTTGTGACGTAATTAAATTAAATTTATAATATTAATTAATTTAAAAACTACTAATTAATGATTAATTTAGAATATTAATTTCTACTAATTATAATTTAAATAAACCTAATCAAAAAATTAAAAAAATTAATAATTAAAATTACTAAAATTCAATCAAATACATGACTAAACAATAAAATTAATCTTAATAACTAATATTAGTTCACTAAGATTTATTATCAAAAATTATTTCATATTTTTTATTTAATCTCTCTATTTTATTCTTTAATTAACTTAATAAATTATAAATTATTTGTTAATTGAACTAATAATGAGATTAATTATAATTTAATTAGTATAATTAAAATTGATATAAAGGAAATAAAAATATAAAATATTTCAATAATATAAATTTTTAATTACTGAAATATTAACCAAAGTATAAATTTATTTAAATCTGGATTTACTAAATTTAGTTAAACCCTACTAGCAGGCAAACAGCCCTGATTTTCTTCATTGAGTTCTTTCTTTACAGGATAAACAAAAATATTGCCATTATTTTGATGAATCAATTACTTAAAAATAAAAGAAGGGTGTAAAATGAAACAACTGCAGGAAAGCATTATAAAGACCTGTAAACTACTGATGTCATCGTGAGAATGCAAACCAGTCACACCAACCTCAACTAGAGCAGCAGGCACTGGTCTTCCAAGACTTCTGCGCTCCATGGAGTCAACTTTGACGAAATTTTTAAAATCTTCATCTTTCGAGGGAACAATTACGGCAGACAATTCATAGTCAGATTTTAATCTGGGAACCTCAGTCCTGCATTCCTCCAATAACTTTTTGTCTTTAGCCACAACACCATTAGTTACCCTTAGTATCTTTTCCTCTTCTCCACCGTCTTCCCTTAGTTCTTTTGTCACTAAAGTATCATTAGCTTTTCCTTCTCCCCTAAGCTCAACTATAGAAACATGTTCCGAGCTCAAGTTTGGGGGTTCATACCCTTTATTATTACTCTCTTCATTCGCCGCCATGACAGCCACAGTATAAGGACTTTTTGGAGATCCACTGCTCTCAGGAGCAGTTACTTCCTCTCTTATTTTTTCGCCCAGTTGCACTTCTTCTCTGACCTCTGCGAAATAGGCGAAATCGTTGCTTCTTAGCTTCTCCACAGCAGCTGTATCATTACCAAGCTCCACAATCTTTCCCATCTCGTCCACCTCTACAATCCCATTCCCAGTTTTCACTTCTTCCACTTCGCCTTCAACGCCTAATTCAACGGCCGGTCTCTCTACTCCATTCCGGTTCCCAAATTCCGATAAGAAGCCTTCTTGCCTTTCACCTTCAAAGATCCCTGTGTTCTCCCATTTTTCCTCATCCAAAATCATTTCATCTAATTGGTCAGCATCAAACCCTGTCTCTATCAAATCCTCCGACTCCAGCGACTCTTTGTCGACCTCCTTCAAAGAAGGCTGAGGGAGGAGGACGCTCATGATTTTTCCAGTACACATGTATCCGGCCAAATAGATTCCGAAAGGAAAGGAGAAGGCGAGACCTAGTGTTGATAATACGAAAAGGGGAGGGATTATAACAGGCGCGGATGTTATTGCAGCTCCGGCGATGGTAACCCTCTTTCCGATCCACCAACTACGGCGCAGGACGACGGCGGACCAGGTTGACTTCCCCATGCCCTCCGGCTCCCCTTCGATTTCGCTATCTGCCCGATCCATTGCAATGTCGGCTCCTGCATAATTGCTCCTTCGTCGATGTATTAACCGATTATTGAAATCCAGGAGAGTGGAAGAGAAGAGAAGAGAGCAGCACGTGTAGGAGAGGAAGGTACGTGGCGAAGACTGGTGATAGAAAGCCGATCTTCAACCTTTCGGCTTTCGGCCCTCGAACTTATCCTCATCGTCTGACCTGATACTAAACGAACTACGTAAATGGTGACCTAATATTTCTTTGAGATGGAAGAGAGAAATCAATATATTAGAAATACTAAGGGGCTGTTTGTTGACAAACATTGTAATAGTAAATGAGCCAAATAATATTGCTCTGTCTTTTAGAGAGAGAAGCTATAGTTTTCTAGAAAGAGAATTTTTTTTTTTTTTTTTTTTACTTTTGTTTTCCCTCCTTCGTTGGCGGATCTTTCGTTGATGGTGAAACGTCCTTCAGTGGACTACTTCAGTCGTCGGAATCCTTCCTTTCAGTCTCCATTGTATTCTCAATTAACTGCTTGTCAATTTGATCGGAAGAAATCTGGTATGTCTAGTGGTTTGACAATAAAAGAACCATCTCCTGTTGTTGCGAAGATAGTAATGCTGATTATGGGTAGCAAACAATTGGATGAATAATTGATAATTAAAACTCCTCGTGTTTCTAGCAATTTCTCCGGTGGGAAGAAACTCAACGATTTGAAGCTTCTTCTTCTTTGAATATGAAGTTGATTGTTAACAGATTTGGAATGCCAAACCTTACAGAAAGATCTCTGATTTAAAATTGTGTTGATGACCCCTCTAATGTTCGTAAAAATGCTCAAAAGATAATTCCTGAAGAAATGGTGAAGCAAGTTAATGGCGGTTCTGATTAAGTAAGACCACTGAACCTGTGGAATAGGCGTCCTAATATTAAAGTTAATTTTATCAAGGATGATTCTATTATGACTGAGGATGGTTTTGCTATTAAATTACATGAACCTAGTGTTAAAGAAAATTTAGAAAAATTAAAGTTTTCAGTTGTAGTGAAGGTTTTTGGAAAGAACATACATGTTCAAGTCATTGCTTAGGAATTACGAAGACAGTGTACTCAATTTGGGAAGTTCCATTTAACCATTTTAGGTTTTGGTTGGGTCTTATGTTCATTTTTTTCTTTAGAATCCATGGAGAGTGTTTTGTCAGATGGTCCATGGTTTGTTAGTAGTCATATAGTGGGCATTAATAAATGGATTCCTTAATTTTCTACTACATCGTTGAAGGGATTGATATCTCCTATCTGGGTAAGGCTGCCACACCTACCTCTTTTCTGTTGGGATGAGACTAATGTAGCAAGGATTATCTTTCATTGGAATACCCCTTTTGATTAATGGGAATATGTTCCAGTGGGGGAGAAGAGAATTTGCAAGGGTTTGTTCATGTAGATTTAAACAAAAAAATCCCTTTGGGTGTATGGGTAAAAGGAAGACAAGGCAAAAATTTTCAAAAAGTTGAATACGAGAAGGTTTCAACTTTTTGTTTCAAATGTGGGAGAATTGCTCACATGATTAGTAAATGTAAGTTGGAGGTAATTCCATATGCTAATGTGGGTATGTATAATCCTGATTCTGATAATCCTGGTGTTGAGAAGTCTCAAACGTCAGTTGATGACAAAGGACTTGAGTATGGTCCTTGGTACCTATCAACCATGGAAGGAAAGGTAGACTTGCTGGCAATCAAAAAGGACTTCAAAATGTTAGAACTCTTATGGTTGAAAATAAATTTCAACATAATAATAAGCGTGGGAACGGGCTGGACTTGAAGAATATCTCTGTGGAAGGTTCAAATGCCTTGGGGGCAATTAATGAGAAAAAAGTCTCTTTTGCTAATCATTCAAATGAAGAAGTGGGTATAAATATGAATCCAGATGACAAGAGTGTTAGAATAGTTGCTATTTGAATGCCATTACATTTCTTGCAACTTGAATAGTTTTGATGATTTCAACATTATTGTTCAAATGTGTAGTTATCTCCTAATAATTTTAGAAGATTTGTATTTGCTCTTGTGTGTACTAACATTTCAGGAAAATCAGACTCCAGGCTACGATAACTTCAAATCAAATCCAACATGAGATACTTTGTAAATTTTAAGTTTGCATTTTTTCTTTGAATTAATTTTGAAAGGGAGTGATTGTAATTGAGTGAATAAAAAACATACACACACACACACATAAGGAGATCATAAAATTTTATACTGATCGTACTGGACGATATACTATCGTACGGGACGATCGGACAGTTATCTCCTATGGGGCACATGGAACGAATAGGAACTTGCTCGAAATTTTTTTTCTAAGTCCTATTCGTCCAGGACGAAATTAATTATCGTACCCGACGATTGGTTCTCTGGAAAATTTTCGTCCAGACGAATTTTATTATCGTACATGGCGACTGGTCCTCTGGAAAATTTTCGTACAGACGAAATTAAATATCGTCCAGGACGATCGGGTCTCTGGAAATTTTTCGTCCATACGAAAATAAATTATCGTCCGTGGCGATTGGTCCTCTGAAATATTTTCATCCAGACGAAATAAGTAATCGCCCAGGACGATCGGGTCTCTGGAAAAGTTTCGTCCAGACGAACATATTCTCGTCCAAACGATTAACCGACTTAGAATAGTTTTCAGCAGTTTCTAGAACCGACCTTGTAATAACCGTTCATACTGGACGAACCTAGTTCGTACAGGATGATTATCTGTACGAAGACATTTCATACACATATTCAAATAGGGTCGTTTCAGATCGTTTAAGTAAAATCGTCCCGGACGATCCATGATCGTACAGGACGATCCACTGCGTCCAGAATTGGAAACTTGCAGTTTTTGGGTGGTTTTTCTTGTTTTTTATATAAATAGTCCAAATTAGACTGCCACCCAATCTTTTTGTCATTTGATCTTCGTGCCTCTTGAGAGAATAGCCAAGGAGAGAGTGGAAGAGAGCATTCAAAGGAGGATTCCTACCACTGGAGCGAGAAGGCTTCTCTTGGATTAAAAAGGTAAGAGTCTCTACTTGTGAAATTGGATTTCTTCACTCTTTTCCTTCTTCCTTCTAGATTCTTTTGAGAAGATCAGTCAAGGAGATTCGGTTCTCTGCCGACACTTGGAGAGTGTGAACAGCCGAAGGGTTCTCTGCCTACACTTGGAGAGTGTGAACAATCGAAGGGTTCTCTTCCTACACTTGGAGAGTGTGAACAGCCGTAGGGTTCTCTGCCCACATTAGGAGAGTGTAAAAGGACGACAGTTCTCTGTCAGCACTGTGGATTGTGTAAAAGGACGACGGTTCTCTGCCGCACCGGGTAGTGGTGAAAAGAGTGTGTTGTAAAGGCTTTTCCGCCTTGCTGTGGGTGCTAAAGGAGAGTCACTATTGGTTTTAGTGCAATACTCAGAGGGTGCCTCTGAGGAGTGGATGTAGGTCTGGTTATAGACTAAACCACTATAAATTTGGTGTCATTTACTTTATTGTTTTTACGTTTCCGCACTTTAAATTTCAGTTTTAACAACTCTGTGGTTGAAAAATATTTTTCTACAAACTTTAAAAGAAATTTTTATTTCGGTTCAACTTAATCTTTAAAGAGGGTTTAAATTTTTTAAACTACCAATTCACCCCCCTCTTGGTAGCCGTGGGACATTTACTTAGGATTAACAACCTAATTACTTGACTCAACAAGTGGTATCAGAGCATAGTTTCAAAATCATAAGTTTGAACTACTTTTTGATTAATGTAGATGGCTACTTTTGGAAACCGAAATACACCTGAGGGTTACTCTATCACTAGACCTCAACTGTTTGACAATATTCCTTTTGATTTTTGGAAAACATGCATGTCTACTTTCTTACAGTCACTTGATTATCGCATGTGGATGCTAGTCCATGAAGGTTACTCAAAACCAACTAGATTAGTTGATGGAATTAGGGTAGAAACACCCTATGCAGATTGGACTATTGAAGAACGTGATTTAGCATAATTAAATGCGAAATGTCTAAATAGTTTCTTTTGTACTTTAAAATCTGAAGACTACATGCGAGTTTCCACTTGTAAAAGCGGAAAAGACATATGGGATAGACTTTGTATAACTTATGAAGGGACAAATGAGGTTAAGCAATCAAGACTCAATATCTTGTTACATGACTACGAATTATTTCGCATGAAACCTAATGAATCTATTTCAGACATGTACACAAGATTCACTCAAATTGTCAGCTCTTTGCATGCACTTGGTAAGGAATTAACTAATGCTGAAATGATCAATAAAATTCTTCGTTGTTTACCTACTGCATACGATGCTAAAATTATTACAATTACAGAGTCTAAAGATCTGAACATTTATTCCATTGACAATCTTCTTGGTTCACTCATTGCTTATGAGCAAGGAGTAAGTCAAATAAAGATTGATGCAGGTGAACCAAGAAAGGACAAGAATATTGCACTAAATGTGGAAGAGTCCGAAAGTAAACACTCACAAACTGAGGATGAAGATGATATTGTACTGATGACTAGACAATTCAGAAGCTTTTTAAAGATGAAGCAGAAGAGACGTCAGCAATAGAATAGAGGTAAGTATAACAGAAATGGCAAGGTTTCTAATGAAGTGATTTGTTATGAATGCAGGAAACCAGGTCATATAAAGACTGATTGTCCAAAACTCAAAGCCACTCCTAGCAAGGAGAAGGTAGAGGAGAAACCAATGGTAAAGAAGGGCAAGAAGAAGTTTCAAAAGGCTTTTTGGGCGGACTCAGCTTCAGACTCATCTGAGACTGAAAAAGAAGAAGAAGTCACCAACCTTTGCTTGATGGCAGATAATGCTGAACAATCAGATCAAGAAGAGGTATGTGATTTAACCTATAATGAATTGTTTGAAGTTTCTGAACACATGCATGATGCATATAGGAAAATGAAAAAGATGCATGCTAGTTTAGTTTTAGAATTGGAAGAGCTTAATAAGGAACACGAAATCCTTAGGAAAGATCATGCTTTAATTGATAACAACCACATGAAACTACTTGATGAATACGATGACTTGAATAAAAATTTTGAGAATTTAAAATCATCCTATGCTGAACTTGAAAAAGAATTTAAGAATTTTAAGGATGAATCTGAGAGCAAGGCATATAGAATCAATTATACCAATCGAATCTTGGAAGATATGAATTCATTTTACAAACTCACTATAAGAGCTCTCGAGGATAATAGGAACCCCCCTAAACTTGAAGATTTTACAAATCCTAAATATTATCCTAAATTCATGAAATTCCTTAGAAGACAATCATATAAAAGAAAACAAAGGAATATTTTTCCTAATGTTAAATGTAATAATTGTGGATTTATGGGACATATATCTCACACCTACACTTTAAAGATGAAAACTAATTTGGTGTGGAGAACTAAGATGCATAAACCTAGACATATCATACATGCATCTGATTATAAATTTCATAAAGGTGAACCCAAACTTATTTGGGTTCCCAGGTCTAACATTTGAGAATTTTGCAGGAATACTCTCACACAAGACCTCGTGAGAGTATATGGTACCTGGACAGCGGATGTTCAAAGCACATGACTAGAGATAATACCACAAAGAAAGTGGTTGGATCAGGTATGATTGGAAATCTGAAAAACTTTTTTATAGACAATGTGTTATTAGTTGAAGGCTTAAAACATAATTTGCTTAGCATAAGTCAGCTATGTGATAAGGGCTATAATGTAAAATTTTTACCTACTAGCTACATAATTAGCCTAAATGGGAAAATTGTTTTAAATCGAAAAATGGTAAACAATGTCTACATGCTAGATTTAAATTGTATTCAATCTCCTACTATTTTTTGTTTGAAAACTATTTCTGATGAATCATGGATTTGGCATAGAAGACTTTGTCATTCTAGTATGAAAAATCTTAGAAGAATTACCCAAAAGAATTTGGTGAGAGGTATACCTAAACTAGACTTTACCAAGGACCATCTTTATGATGCATGTCAATTAAGAAAACAAGTGAAGTCGTCTTTTAAGTCCAATAAAGATCTTAGGACCAATAAACCTTTAGAAATTCTACACATGTATCTTTTTGGACCTGTAGGCACTGTAAGTCTAGGAGGAAAGGTATATGGATTTGTTATAGTAGATGATTTTTCAAGATTCACCTGGGTTAAATTTCTTTTTCATAAGAGTGAATCATTTGAGGAATTCAGAAAATTTTCAACTTGGATACAAAGAAAACTAGGATGTTAAATAATTTCTATACAAAGTGATCATGGAGGAGAATTTGAAAATGAAAGATTTGAAAATTTCTGTAAAGAAAAGGGGATTGATCATAATTTTTCTGCACCTAGAACTCCTCAACAAAATGGGGTAGTTGAAAGAAAGAACAGAACATTAATAGAAGCTGCCCGAGCAATGTTAGCAGAATACTCGCTTCCTAGATATTTTTGGGCTGAGGCGGTTAGCACTGCATGCTATGTTCTGAATAGGGTGAATGTGAGATCAAATTTGAATAAAACACCCTATGAGTTGCTAAAAGGTAGAACATCAAATTTGTCTCATTTGCATGTATTTGGTTGCAAGGTGTTCATACATAATAATGGAAAATCTGCCTTAGAAAAATTTGATCCAAAATCAGATGAAGGAATTTTTGTTGGATATTCAAGTGTTGGAAAATCTTATAGGGTATTCAACAAAAGAACTTTAGTCATTGAAGAAACCACACATGTTGTATTTGATGAAAGTGGAAACATGTAAGAGCCAAATGTTGTTGAAGAAGAAATTAAAGAAAACTCCCAAAAGATTGATAGATTAAATTTGGAAGAAAATGTGGAAGAAAATTTGGAAAGAGAAGACCCTTTGCCTAGAGATTTGAGATTTTCTAAAAACCACCCAAAGGAATTGATTATAGGTGAACCAAGTGAGGGTGTTAGAACTAGACGTGGATTAAACAAGGAAGTCAATCATTCAGCCTTTATTTCAACTATTGAACCCACTGACATTGATCAAGCACTTTCTGATGAATTTTGAATATTGGCCATGCAAGAAGAGTTAAATCAATTTGTAAGAAATAAAGTTTGGGAATTAACTACAAGGCCAAAAGATCAAAGTGTTGTTGGAACCAAGTGAGTGTTCAAAAATAAAATGAATGACTCAGGAGTAGTCATTAGAAATAAGGCTAGATTAGTAGCTAAGGGATATAATCAAATTGAAGGAATTGATTTTGAGGAAACCTTTGCCCCTGTAGCTAGACTTGAAGCAATTAAGGTTTTACTAGCCTTTGCCTGTTTTAAATGTTTTAAATTGTTTCAAATGGATGTCAAAAGTGCCTTTTTAAATAGGGTAATTGAGGAAGATGTTTTCGTAGAACAACCTCCAGGTTTTAAAAATTCTAAAATTTCAAATCATGTTTTCAAATTAAAAAAGGCATTATATGGATTGAAACAGGCACCTAGGGCTTGGTATGAGAGGTTGAGCACCTTCCTACTTGAAAGATCTTTTGAAAAAGAAAGTGTGGATACAACTCTCTTTTTAAGGAAAATTGGAAAGGATATACTTATTGTTCAAATTTATGTGGATGACATCATCTTTGGATCTTCAAATAAAAATCTTTGTGATGATTTTTCTAAAACAATGAGTAGAGAATTTGAAATGAGTCTAATGGGAGATTTAAATTACTTTATAGGTTTTAGCATTAAGCAACTTGAGGAAGGTACTTTTCTTAGTCAAACTAAATATATTAAGGACATCCTCAAAAAATATGAAAAGGACAATGCTAAACCTGTTAGTACACCAATGAGTTCTTCAGTTCAGTTAGATAAGGACCTTAAGGGAAAATCTGTTGATCAAAAGAAATTTAGAGGGATAATTGGATCTTTACTTTACTTGACTGCTAGCCGACCAGATATTATATTCAGTGTTTGCTTATGTGCTAGATTTCAATCAGATCCAAAAGAATCACATTTGACAGCAGTTAAAAGGATTTTGAGATATCTACTAGGAACTCAAAACTTAGGGATTTGGTATCCTAAGTTTAGCTCTTCATTTGAAATTATTGGTTACTCAGATTCTGACTTTGCAGGATGTAGAGTGGATAGGAAAAGCACTTCTGGAACATGTCAATTCATTGGAAATTCATTAGTTTCATGGTCTAGTAGAAAACAAAATTCAGTGGCACTATCTACTGCAGAAGCAGAATACATTGCATTAGGAAGTTGTGTGGCACAAGTACTTTGGTTAAAACAACAATTGATTGATTTAGGATTAACTATAGGCACTATTCCAATTTATTGTGACAATACTAGTGCTATTTGCATTTCCAAAAATCCTATTCAACATTCTAGAACCAAACACATTGATATAAGGCATCATTTTATAAGGGATCATGTATCCAAAGGAGAAATTGAACTCATACATGTTTCAACTGAAAATCAACTTGCAGACATTTTTACAAAACCTTTAGCCTTTGATACTTTCAGTACTTTAAGAACAAGGCTTGGTGTTATTGATTTGAATGCCTAAACAAAATGTCTTTGCAACATTGATATTTGTTTTGTTTTGTTTTTGGATTTTGTGAAATTTTGTGTGTTTTGAATGAATTGTTTTTTGGGTAAATGTTTTTGTTTTATGTTTTCTGTGATTTTTGAATGTTTAGTTTGTTTTTTTTAATTTAAAAAATCAAAATTAAAAATTTTGGAGGAAATCGTCCGGGACAAAGATTGTTTCGTACGGGACGATATGTGAAAGAATAGTTTGCGCGAATTTTAACCGTTTTGAGAGCAGTTTTTAATTAGATCGTCTGTACGATCAGACGATCGTCCAGGACGAAATCTTTTTTCTCAAACGTCGGGACGATTGAATGGAGCGGTTGAGTGGATAAGACAGTTTTTAATATGGACTTCGTCTGTACGAATTTTTTGTTCGTCCAGACGAACAGGTGTCGGTTCATTGTAGGGGACGGTTTTCAAGAGACATTAAAACGATTCATTTTTTGATCGTCTGTACGAAAATTTTTCATCTGTACGATCGGTCAAGTCAAAAAGCCTGTACTAAGGGATGCATCGTAAGTTGTATTGATTACGAAAAGCCGTTACATTTTGGATGAATTGGATCGTCTGTACGAAATAATTTCGTCCAGACGAACGATGATTTTCGTCCAGGACGAATATTTTCGTCCAGGACGAACGTATCATTTTTCTTTAAATATGAAGGCTTTCTAACTTAACAATCACACTTCCAAACTTCATTTTCAATCCCTTTCTACTTCAAACCGACAATGGCCTCCTCAAGCAAGAGACAAAAGGTGTTGGTGAAGAAACCAAATAGGAATGCCCCAGACAACTTTCTTTCTAAGGCGAATGAGGAATCTTTTCCTCGTTTTGCATCCGCCAAAATCACTCCCTCTCGCATTCTAATTCAAACTGAGTTAAAATTTCGGGTAATGCACCTCTTTGCCTCAACCCAATTTCATTTCATTCTTTCTCTCGTACACTTCTACAACAAGCAAACCTACCACTATTTCCTAGCGAACATGAGTTTTAATTCTGACCACTCCTCCATTAGTTCTTATGTCTTTAAGAAAAAAGTTGAGATCACCAAGCATAACCTTGGTGCATTTTTGAACTTAAGAACTGAGGGATATAGAGCTCACACCCTAATGTCAGAAACCTCCTTCAAATGGTATCATGTCAATAGGGTAATTAGAGAAAATGATATTGACAATCATGTTGCTAGAGTCTCCGGTATGACCAAAAATGCCCGAATCATCCAGCATATCCTTCGATCCTCAATCATTCCTAAAGCTGGTGATAGGATTAATATTACCCCTCTCCTTTCTTCTCTAACTTTTTTAATTATGGAAGGTCATCCTATTGACGAAGCCCAACTTATCATAGACCATATCTATGGGCTTTCAGAAATAGGACATGCAGATCAGAAGAGGAAGAAGAATATTTCATTAGGACACTTAATTACTTACATTTTGGAAAAAAAATACAACATAGTGCATCCTGATGAAGAATACGAAGAGCCAGTTTACTATAATGATGCTTCATTCAGATTGCTCTTCAAGGAGGAAAAAGGAAAAGCACATGCCAGTGCTTCATAAGAGGAGGAAGAAGAAGGAGAACAAACTTCTGCTCCTCAATCAGATTATCAGAATCTGATTGAAAGATTTGATAGATTAGAGACTCACATTGATCAAAGGTTTGATCAATTTGATGCTCAACTTACGCAGCAGCAACAAGACATTGGTAATATTAGAAATGAAGTACATGAAATTAATACCAATGTAATGTTGATGGCCTCCTACTTCAACCTTTTTGGCGGCATTCCTCCTCCTCCTCCAGAACAGTAGAGATGATTTTCTGTGTGTTTGTTTTATTCGTATTTTATGATTTTAGTGTGTCTGTTTCAATGTTAAGTGTTTGTGTTTATGTTAGTTTTTCTTTTTAAGTTCAATGTATTTTCCTCTCGTTTTTTTTATTATGTAATCCGTTCATTAATATCAATGGATGTTGTACTGTTTTTTAAATTTGATTTGTTTTTGGAATGTGGTTAATATTTATGAATTTCATTAGTATTATTTAATCTTCATAGTGCTTAAATTAAATTGTAATTTGAGATTATCTATATTAGAAAATTTAGTCTTTCTAAATTTAAAAGTTGTTTATAACTTGTTGTAATTAGAACTTTTAAATTCATGTCTATTCATTTAGACTACATAAAAGTTAATATTACTATTGCAATTTAGATGTTTTCTTATTTTGTATTTCTATGATCAAGTGATATTTATGCACTTAGAAATATCTGAAATTTTAGATTATTGATTTTGGAAAGAATTGATCTCAATTACTCTTGAAAATTGTACAAAAAGTACAAAAATCAAAAGGAATTCGCAAAGATTTGCAAAGTGAAAAAGCGGCACAAAATAAGCCCAACAAAGAAAAATTGCACAAAAATGTGCCCCAAAAATTTTGAAAAAGATGCGCAAAGCGCCACATGTGATAATTCTCTTCTTTCCAAATTCTTTCAATCTCTTAATTCAAATTGATCTTATGTTCATTTATATTCTATTGAACTTTGAAATATAGAATTTTTATACATCTCTCTTGTAATGATTTTCTATAGTAAAATGTCTAAATTGAATCATGTCTTTGATAAATTCTTCTTACTTACAATGTTATATCACTTCTTAAATTTTATGAATTTCTATGATTGACCTAATATTTTAAGTTTAAAATTGCATACCCTATGTCAATCACCATTTAGATTAAATTTTAAAATGAATTTCATATAATTACTTACATTTCTTGTCTATTTCTTCTTCACTTTTTGTTGCTGTCAAAAAGGGGGAGAAATTATTGTGTTTTCTGTTTTGATTATTCTGTTTGTGTTTTCTGTTTTGATTAATATGTTTGCAAGTTGTATTTGTCTTTGTGTCTGTGTTAAATTGTTTGTGTTAAAATTTTTGAAAAACAAAAATATTGTTCTTTATGCCTCCTTATTTTTATGTACTCATCATTTCAGGGGGAGTTTAGGAGATAGGAGATTTGTTTAACTTGAAACCATACAAACAATAATTGTTTTGCCATCATCAAAAAGAACTTTTATTTGGTCCGGTGAACGTACGTTCCTCTACATTCGGCCACCAATGTATTAGCGCCACGTAGCAGGAAGAAAAGACGCCGACCCGACCCGCTGTTTTTTGGGTTCTCGCACATGCGTTTTTTTAACTCTCTCTCCCAAAGGATTTGGCCGAAGAACCGCGTATAAGAGAGATACAGCGAGCTCCCGTTTTTGCTTGCGATCAAAATGGAGTAACTTTCCATCCTGAAGAAGGGAATTTCCGTTTTTGCTTGCTCGGTATTGCTAGAAAAAGCTCAGTACAACTCGGTACAACTCAGTATTTGCTCAAGATTTGCTCGGTATTGCTAGGTATTTGCTCGGTATTGTTAGAAAAAACTCAGTACAACTCGGTATTGCTCAGGATTTGCTCGGTATTGCTAGGTATTTGCTCGGTATTGTTAGAAAAAACTCAGTACAACTCGGTATTGCTCAGGATTTGCTAGAAAAAACTCAGTACAATTCGGTACAACTCGGTATTGCTAGAAAAAACTCAGTACAACTCAGTATTGCTAAAAAACTCAGTATTTGCTCTGGATTTGCTCGGTATTGCTAGGGATTTACTCGGTATTGCTAGCAAAAACTCAGTACAACTCGGTACAACTCAGTATTTGCTTAGGATTTGCTCGGTATTGTTAGAAAAAACTAAGTACAACTCGGTATTGCTCAGGATTTGCTCGGTATTGCTAGGTATTTGCTCGGTATTGTTATAAAAAACTCAGTACAACTCGGTATTGCTCAGGATTTGCTCGGTATTGCTAGGTATTTGCTCGGTATTGTTAGAAAAAACTCAGTACAACTCGGTATTGCTCAGGATTTGCTCGGTATTTGCTCAGGATTTGCTAGAAAAAACTCAGTACAACTCGGTACAACTCGGTATTGCTAGAAAAAACTCAGTACAACTCAGTATTGCTAAAAAACTCAGTATTTGCTCTGAATTTGCTCGGTATTGCTAGGGATTTGCTCGGTATTGCTAGAAAAAACTCAGTACAACTCGGTACAACTCAGTATTTGCTTAGGATTTGCTCGGTATTGCTAGGTATTTGCTCGGTATTGTTAGAAAAAACTCAGTACAACTCGGTATTGCTCAGGATTTGCTCGGTATTGTTAGAAAAAACTCAGTACAACTCGGTATTGCTCAGGATTTGCTCGGTATTTGCTCAGGATTTGCTAGAAAAAACTCAGTATAACTCGGTACAACTCGGTATTGCTAGAAAAAACTCAGTACAACTCGGTATTGCTAGAAAAAACTCAATATTTGCTCAGGATTTGCTCGGTATTGCTAGGTATTTGCTCGGTATTGCGAGAAAAAACTATTATTTTCTATCGACTCCAAGTCAGCGCAAGCCGAAGCTTCTCCGACCCTATCTCCTTCTCCATACGTTGATCTTCCACTAACCTTTCTCCATTTTTTTAGCAAAGTCCGACGCCTCCACCTCTTCAAGCCGAAGGCAACCCTTTCGATCCCTTCAGCACACAGAGAGAGAGAGAGAGAGAGAGAGAGAGAGAGAGAGAGAGAGAGAGAGAGAGAGAGAGAGAGAGAGAGAGAGAGAGAGAGAGCTTCTTCCCCTCCATGAATGTCAAGCGTGATGCCATGCAAAACAAGAGGAGTGTTTGGCCGATATCTAACCTGTACGAACAAGCTTATTGAGAATCACTCAGGTATGTCCTCAAAGGAAAGAATTAGTTCTTCATATATTAAGAAAAAAATAACTCAGTAGTTTAACCTTCAGATCTCTGAGAATAATATCTCCATGAGTGGGCCAGTTTGGTGAAGGCAGACGCTCTTTTATCCTCCACGGTGCTTCCGGAGGAATGCTACTAAATTGCTTTAATCTCTCTACTGAAACTATTCTATTTTCTAAGAAACTGCTTATCCAAATTGCCCAAAAAAGCAAATCTCTAGCAATACCGAGCAAATCCTGAGCAAATACCAAGTTGTACCGAGTTGTAAAAAACGCGGTACAACTCGGTATTTGCATGGTATTGGTCTTCACAGAGCGGTATTTCTCATTTTTACAAAGCAATACCTAGCAAATACTGAGATACCGAAAAAATCACGAACATAGCATTTCCGGGTTCCGCTCCGGGTCAAGTCGTCGGGCCGCGCGGTTTAGAGTAAGAGCACGTGGCGACATGTTATTGGCGGCCGAATGTAGCTCTACGTCAGGTCAGAGGACGTAATAATTGTTCCATCAAAAAGGGGGAGATTGTTAGAATAGTTGCTATTTGAATGCCTTTAAATTTCTTGCAACTTGAATAGTTTTGATGATTTCAACATTATTGTTCAAATGTGTAGTTATCTCCTTATAATTTTAGAAGATTTGTATTTGCTCTTGTGTGTACTAACATTTCAGGAAAATCAGACTCCAGGCTACGATAACTTCAAATCAAATCCAACATGAGATACTTTGTAAATTTGAAGTTTGCATTTTTTCTTTGAATTAATTTTGAAAGGGAGTGATTGTAATTGAGTGAATAAAAAATATACACACACACACACATAAGGAGATCATAAAATTTTATACTGATCGTATTGGACGATATACTATCGTACGGGACGATCGGACAGTTATCTCCTATGGGGCACATGGAACGAATAGGAACTTGCTCGAAAAATTTTTTCTAAGTCCTATTCGTCCAGAACGAAATTAATTATCGTACCCGACGATTGGTTCTCTGGAAAATTTTCGTCCAGACGAATTTTATTATCGTACATGGCGACTGGTCCTCTGGAAAATTTTCGTACAGACGAAATTAAATATCGTCTATGACGATCGGGTCTCTGGAAATTTTTCGTCCATACGAAAATAAATTATCATCCGTGGCGATTGGTCCTCTGAAATATTTTCGTCCAGACAAAATAAGTAATCGTCCAGGACGATCGGGTCTCTGAAAAATTTTCGTCCAGACGAACATATTCTCGTCCAAACGATTAACCGACTTAGAACAGTTTTCAGCAGTTTCTAGAACCGACCTTGTAATAACCGTTCATACTGGACGAACCTAGTTCGTACAGGACGATCATCTGTACGAAGACATTTCGTACACATATTCAAATAGAGTCGTTTCAGATCGTTTAAGTAAAATCGTCCCGGACGATCCATGATCGTACAGGACGATCCACTGCGTCCAGAATTGGAAACTTGCAGTTTTTGGACAGTTTTTCTTGTCTTTTATATAAATAGTCCAAATTAGACTACCACCCAATCTTTTTGTCATTTGATCTTCGTGCCTCTTGAGAGAATAGCCAAGGAGAGAGTGGAAGAGAGCATTCAAAGGAGGATTCCTATCACTGGAGCGAGAAGGCTTCTCTTGGATTAAAAAGGTAAGAGTCTCTACTTGTGAAATTGGATTTTTTCACTCTTTTCCTTCTTCCTTCTAGATTCTTTTGAGAAGATCAGTCAAGGAGATCCGGTTCTCTGCCGACACTTGGAGAGTGTGAACAGCCGAAGGGTTCTCTGCCTACACTTGGAGAGTGTGAACAGTCGAAGGGTTCTCTGCCTACACTTGGAGAGTGTGAACAGCCGTAGGGTTCTCTGCCCACACTAGGAGAGTGTAAAAGGACGACGGTTCTCTGCCAGCACTGTGGATTGTGTAAAAGGATGACGGTTCTCTGCCGCACCGGGTAGTGGTGAAAAGAGTGTGTTGTAAAGGCTTCTCCGCCTTGTTGTGGGTGCTAAAGGAGAGTCACTATTGGTTTTAGTGCAATACTCAGAGGGTGCCTCTGAGGAGTGGATGTAGGTCTGGTTATAGACCGAACCACTATAAATCTGATGTCATTTACTTTATTGTTTTTACGTTTCCGCACTTTAAATTTCAATTTTAACAACTCTGTGGTTGAAAAATATTTTTCTACAAACTTTAAAAGAAATTTTTATTTCGGTTCAACTTAATCTTTAAAGAGGGTTTAAATTTTTTAAACTACCAATTCACCCCCTCTTGGTAGCCGTGGGATATTTACTTAGGATTAACAACCTAATTACTGGACTCAACAAAGAGGATCCTTAATTCTAAAGATCAATTGATGCAAGATTCTAAGAAGGCTTCTAATGGTAAAGGGATGACTCAAAATCATGTTATACATGAGGAGGAGAATATGTTTATGGTACTTGGCTCAGTTGATGTTGATGAGAATATAAAAACTATGACTAACTCTACAGTGGCTGAAAGAGAAGAGGGAGAGTTGGGTGAGGAGGTAAAGGAGTGTAGAGGTTCACCTGTTAAGGAGAATGGTGGCAATCCAAGTGTGGTAAAGTTCAAATTGCAAAAAGAGCTTAAGTCCTTGGGTAATGCCAGCTTACCATCCAAAAATAGGAAGAGTGATTTTGTGAAGAAGAGAGGTAGTGGTTCTAATCCCACTTCTAGTCTTAAATGAGTTTTATAATTTTTTGGAATTGTAGGGGGCTAGGAAAGTCGAAGCTGTTGCAAATCTGTTGTTTCATGAATTACACTTTTGATGATTAGCAAACACTATGATATCCTTTCTTATAATTGACATTTCAGGGCCAAGAAATCAGATGACAAATCAAGCCAGTTCAAGATTGCGTAGGTTAGGATTGAGTCAGTCTGTATTTTGTTTTTTCTCTTCTTGAGTCAATTTCTAATGTTCAAAGAGACTGATGCTAAGTAACCCTACACACACACACTTGAGAGACTTAGAATTTCTATTTTTACTCACATCGGCCAGGACGATCTTTGGATCATCCTGGACGATCGAGTTTAAAACAGATATTCTATTCAGGATTTTTAATTAAGGCAGCCGTCATTAACAGATCATCCTGGACGATAAGCTTAAAATAAAAATAAATAGCCGCCATATTCGTTTTAGGTATATTATATTTTTGGAAATCGACAAGGACAATATTGTATCGGTCTCGACGATAATACACAATTATGCCTAAATTGAACCAGTAATCAAGGAATCAGTTAAGGACAGATTGATATAACCACATCATCCTGGACGATCTAAATATCGGCCAGGATAATATATTCAAAATCCTTAATTGTGCTTGGACGATATGGTTCGGCCAGATCCATTTCAGAGCGATGCACTGGCCGATATGGATCGGACAGCACCAATCCAGGGTGATGCACTGGATGATATTGTGCTGATTTGAACTGATCGGCCAGGACGATCGTGAGATTGGCCTGGACGATCAGACCAATTTTACCATCGTCTAGCTCAATTTCAGAGCGGTGTGTTGGCCGATCTTCAGAACTTTGTACTAATCGGCTAGGACGATTTCCATATCGTCCTGGACGATATAGTCGGCAACTTGCATTTAATGAGCTCCTTTGAAGCTCTTCTATTTAAGAGCTCTTGTTTAACATTTTTGAACATCCTTGACTGCTGTCTTGACCTGAAAAAACCTAAAGGAGAGAGAGAGAGAGAGAGAGATAGGATCTTGTGAGGGGGAGCTTGTGAGGAGATTCACAAGGGTTGCTCCAAGCATTGTTCCACTTCTTCTTTCCTAGAGTCTCTTGTCCTTGGAAGGGTTGGGAGAGGTAAGTTCCAGCAAGCGATCGAGATTCTCTGTCTGCTTCAGGAGGAAGCAAAAGGAGGAAGGTTGTCTGCCTTGTTGGGTGTGAAAAAAAAAGGTGTTTGTAAAGGCTTCTCCGCCTTGCTATGGGGGCTAAAGGAGAGTCATGACTGTAGTGCAATACTCGGAGGGCACCTTTGGGGAGTGCACGTAGGTCGAGTTGACCGAACCACTATAATCCCTTGTGTTCTTATTTTTTACTGCTTTCGCATTTATTTTCTTTCGCACTTATTTTTTGTGGTGATTTGGTTTATATTCGTGCTTTAACTAAAGAATTTTTTTTAAATACCAATTCACCCCCCCTCTTGGTTAGCCTTGGGCCAGTTTTATAGGGCTTAACATCTCTAACGAACTTTCAAGTGGTATCAGAGCGGGATTCATAAAAACTAAGTTTGAAAACTTTTTGAATTTAGATTCATGGCTAACTTTGGGAATCGTAATACACCGGAAGGATACTCTATTACTCGATCACCTTTGTTTAATAATATCCCATTTGATTTTTGGAAAACTCGTATGTCTACATTTTTACAATCTACTGATTATTGCATGTGGATGCTTGTTACGGATGGTTACACACCTCCAACTGGTAAACTTAATGACATTACTGTTCCACTTCCGTTTACTGAATGGACTTTAGATGATAGGGATTCGGCTCAATTAAATGCAAAATGTCTTAATTATTTTTTCTGTGCTTTAAAATCAGAAGACTACATGCGTGTTTCCACTTGCAAAATTGGTAAAGAAATTTGGGATAAATTATGTATCACTTATGAAGGCACTAATGAAGTTAAACAATCCCATTTGAACATTCTCTTGCATGACTACGAACTTTTTCGTATGAAACCACATGAATCAATTTCTGAAATGTATACGAGATTTACTCAGATTGTTACTTCCTTGCATGCCTTAGGAAGAGAGCTTTCAAATTTTGAAAAAGTAAACAAGATTTTATGATGCTTGCCTTCCTCTTTTGATGCAAAAATTACTGCTATAACTGAATTTAAGAATTTGAACATGTATTCGATTGACAACTTTTTGGCTCACTCATTGCTTACAAGCAAGGGGTGAATCAAAGAAATCTTGATGCAGGTGAGAAAAAGAAAGAGAAAATGATGGCACTAAAGGCACACAAATTTGACTCAAATTCTTCCGGGTTTGAGAGCAATGAAGTTGCCTTCATCTCAAGGAAATTCAGAAACTTTCTAAGGAAGAAGCAAAAGCATCATTGGAGAAAAGGTAAGGATAACAAATATTCTAAAGGATCTTCTGATGTTGTTTATTATGAATGCATGAAGCCTGAACATGTGAAAGCCGATTGTCTTACACTTCAAGATCACTTGAGCAAAGAAAAGGAAAAGGGTGAGGAGAAATCCAAGTTCAGGAAGGACAAGAAAAAAGTTCAAAAAGCGTTCTGGGCTGAATCTGCATCAGATTCCTCTGAAACCGAACCAGAGGAAGAGACAACAAACCTGTGCTTAATGGGGGAAGATCATCTTGAGCAAAGCGATGATGAAGAGGTATGTAAACCAACTTATGATCAATTATTTGAAATTTGTGACAAAATTCATGCTTCATACAAAAAACTCAAGAAGACTCATGCTAGTTTAAAGTTAGAGCTTTTGAATTTACAAAAAGAATATGAAATTATTCTCAAAGATCATTCTACGATTGATTCAAATCACATGGCTCTACTTGATGAATTGGATGATTTAAACAAAAAGCATTTGGAATTAATTGATGAACATGATGTATTAAAAGTTTCAGACACCTCACTTAAATCTGATTTTAAGCAATCTAAGGAGATAGAAAAAGATTTGAGGGTTGATGATGTCTTAAAAAATAATAACTTGAGGCTTAAAAATGATTTAGACTCACTTAAGGGAAATTGGAAGACTCTCACTTTGAATCCAAAGCCAAAACCTAGGAAGAAGCATTATAACCCAAGTTAGTTAAGAAATCTTTTTCCTGGAGTTAGATATTTTTAATGTGGCATGCTAGGACACATCTCACACACTTGCATTATTCACCGTTGTACACACTGGGTGTGGAGACCAAAATTGCATAATTCACAGTATAGCACACATGCATTACACTCTACTTTTTATGAGAAGGGACCCAAACCTATTTGAGTTCTTAAGTCTGACAGCTGTTGATTCTTGCAGGAGTGCTCTCACCAAAGACCTCGTGGAAGCATAGGATAATTGGACATATGGAGGCTCGCAGCTCATAATTGCTTAAACTTGCTGCTTTATAATTTCTTGAAATATTTTTTAATTAGTTTTGTGTTATTTTTTATTGTGTGCTAGCTTTTAGTTGTTCTAGATTGTTTTATTTTCGCTTTTCTTTTATGATTGGTTTTCTATATAATTATTTTTTAAGCTTTTAGATTTTGGAGATTTAAAGCCATTGATTATCATATCTAAATCGGTTAAAGGGAGAAACACCGTTGATGGTTTCCCTCCCTCTAACCTGTTTTAGTGACATAATTTTCTTTTCTAGACAAAAGTCTATCTCATATTGACAACTGGTTTTTGAAACTAAAATCTTTTTTATCTTGCTACAATAATATATCTTGTGCATAATATCCAAAGTTCTTATATTTCTTTCAAGTTAATTGAAATCTTGCCATTGCATTTATCACATGATTATGATTTTGTTTTGTGGCTTGTTCTTCCCTATGTTAGAGAGAGAGCTCCTATTCTCTAATATTTGGAGGATATACTCACAACTAAGGTTCTTTTTAGGTGTTTTTGTTAAAGAGAATTTAGCTTGAAAGAATTAAGAGGGAAAATGGAAAAGATGCAAATTTGAAATGAAAAATATATATATACACAAATATGTATCAAAAATCAAGATGCTCAAAGAGTCAAATCAAAGAGACAAGAGGCATAAAATGAGCCCACTAAATACAAGCTATTATCTCTTTTCTGAACTCTTAAAACTTAGAGAACTCATTGGTTATTTGATGCTTTCAAAGGCTTGATTTCAAATTTCATGATTGAGACAAATTACTTTGTTATATTATTTATAAAATATTTTCTTTCTAACCAAGTTTTGATTAGTTCTTCTTTTTACCCACTAAAATTTTTCTAAGTTAGACCTTTTGTTTTTAAAAAAGACAATTATTGCCCTGAAAGAAGTCCGATCTAGGGATTAACAAGATCGGATATTCTACCTTTTTCAGGTTTTGACTTGTTAACTCTTTGGTCTTTTGAATCTCTAAAATTTAATTGTTTGAGAAATTTGTCATATGGATACTTTGCTAAAACAAAAAAAAAAATTTATTCCGTTTTTCTTTTTCTTTCTAGTTTTTTAGCCTTTTTATTGTTGCTTCTAGCTTTGTATTGTGAGTCATTTATTTTTGAGAGCTTTGATCATCAACATCTTTTCCTTGGATTCAAATTGATTGTCACATCGTCCTAGACGATAGGATAATTACTCTTCAAATTTCCATATGCTGAACCTTTTCTGAGCTTTCTGTAACTCATCGTCCCGGACAATCCATTATCTTCATGGTCGATATGATCGAACTCTATCACAATCTTTTTTTATCGTCTTGGCCGATAACATTTTCATCCTTACCAATGCATTTATGGTCAACGTCCTGGACGATACCCTAGATCGTCTTGGACGATCCACGTGTCAGTACATTTAAATTCTTAAAATCGGCCCCGGACGATCCATTATTGGAAAATTGTCCTTCTCGATCCACTATTCGTCCTAGACGATACACGTGGCATGGATTTAAAATGTTTTAACTTCGGCCGATACGATCAATTATTGTGCATTGTCCTGGAAGATACACCTAATCGGCTCGGATGATCTTCTTTTTTAATGGTCATTCGGCTTGACTCCTCAGGACGATCACCTGTGTCTAATCGTCCTGGCCGATATCTGATCGGCCCGAATAATCGAACCACCTTTTTGACCAATCAGCTTGTACGTAATAATTGAACCAAATCATCTTAGACAATTTTGAGATCGTCCTGGATGATTCTGCGATCGTCATGGATGATATGGCCATTTCTTTAAATACAGGCCATTCCAAATATTGTTTTCACCTCAACCTTCTTCTTCTCTTGTGTTTACCTACTGATTTCTTGCTATGGATAGTGGGAATCGAGTCCGACAAGCTTCTGGAAGTTCCTCGTGGGTCACACTGGACCCTCGATTCAAGGATGTGGAGGATCAAGCAGCTTACCGTCGTTACAAAGAATGTGACATCACCCTTTCCAGAACCATCAATCCTGCTCACCTTTCATATCCATTAATGGATCTTTTTACTCACACTTCTCTCTATTTCATTCTTACCCTCGCTGTCCCTTTTTCCTCAGAACTTCTGTTAGAATTTTATGCAAATCTTCGTATAAATTCTACTTTCACATCCCTGACCTCCTATATGAATCAACGCCCCGTCGAGATCACATATCAGGACTGTGCTGAACTTTTGCAGCTATCCACCACCGGGGATAAGCTATATATAATCATTTTAGATCCTAATTTTGACTGGTCCATGACAAACCATTTTATTTGCCAAACCAACACACCCTTTCATGTTGGAGAGACTAGCTCTTTAGTCAAAGATGCTAGGACAATTCAGCATGTCCTTTGGACCTCCATCGTGCATCATCCTAGACGATACACCTAATTGGCTCGGATGATCTTCTTTTTCAATGGTCGTTCGGCTAGACTCCTCGGGACGATCACCTGTGTCTAATCATCCTGGTCAATATCTGATCGACCCGAACGATCGGACCGCCTTGTTGACCAATCAGCCTGTACGTAATAATTGAACCAAATCATCCTGGACAATTCTGCGATCGTCCTGGATGATTCTGCGATCGTCCTGGACGATATGGCCGTTTCTTTAAATACAGGCCATTCCATACATTGTTTTCACCTAAACCTTCTTCTTCTCTTGTGTTTACCTACTGATTTCTTGCTATGGCTGGTGGGAAGCGAGTCTGACAAGCTTCTGGAAGTTCCTCGAGGGCCACTCTGGACCCTCGATTCAGGGAAGTGGAGGATCAAGCAGCTTACCATCGTTACAAAGAATGTGGCATCACTCTTTCCAGAACCATCAATCCTGCTCACCTTTCATATCCGGTAATGGATCTCTTTACTCACACTTCTCTCTATTTCATTCTTACCCTTGCTGTCCCTTTTTCCTCAGAACTTCTGTTAGAATTTTATGCAAATCTTCATATAAATTCTACTTTCACATCCCAGATCTCCTATGTGAATCGACACCCCTTCGTGATCACATATCAGGACTGTACTGAACTTTTGCAACTATCCACCACTGAGGATAAGCTGCATATAATCATTTCAGATCCTGATTTTGACTGGTCCATGGCAAACCATTTTCTTTGCCAAACCAACACCCCCTTTCATGTTGGAGAGACTAGCTCTTTAGTCAAAGATGCTAGGACAATTCAGCATGTCCTTCGCACCTTCATCATTCCAAAAGCCGGAGACCGAATCCACATCATTCCTCTGCTTTCTCTGACTACCTTTTTCATCATGGCCCAGAGAGAATTTAATGCTACTGATCTAATCTTTTGAAATATTGATCATTTAACAATTATTGCAATCCGGGCCATAGGAGGAAACCCAACCTTGCTTTAGGACATCTCATAGCCTATATTCTTGAAACCAAATACAATCTTCAATATCCTGGTCGTCAAGACCTTCTGGCACCTCACTACTCTAACATCTCTTTCCAAATCCTTCATAGTACTCGTCTCCACCCAGGAGATGGGGAAGGTCGGGGGGCCGAGGAGGAGGAGGCTTCCGCTCCCGCTCCTATTCTTGATCCTGTTCCTCTCCACCTGCACTCACCATTTGATCAATTAATAGAGAGGTTTGATCGATGGGAGACCCACTTAGACGCTTACGTTGCTGCACAAGAGCAGCAACATTCTGAGGACATGGCCCGCTATGAGCAGCACCGCACAGAGGACTTAGCCGGTTTCGATAGTTACATTACTCATCACCACCAGCAGCAGCATGACCAGGACATCGTCTGGTTCAATGCTCAGTTTACTACGCTAGCTGGCTACTTTCAGCAACCACCTCCACCACCTTCATCTGATGATCAGGATCCATCATTTTTCTAGTTTTTGTTTTCTGCTTTCTGTTTTATGTAGTTTGTCTTGTAGTTTGTTTTAGTTTCTATTATCTTTTTTTCCTTTTTCTTTATATGTGTCTAGGACCCTCTTTTTGTGATGATAAAAGGGGGAGTAGGATGTGGTAGGGAGAGTTGATGCTTGTAACTTTGAAAATTTAATGAACTGTTATTTTTACTGAGATTTTCCTACTTGTGTTTGCCATCATCAAAAAGAGGTAGATTGTTGCAAATATGTTGTTTCATGAATTACACTTTTGATGATTAACAAACACTATGATTTCCTTTCTTATAATTAATATTTCAGGGCCAAGAAATTAGATGATAAATCAAGCTAGTTCAAGATTGTGTAGGTTAGGGTTGAGTCAGTATGTATTTTATTTTTTCTCTTCTTGAGTCAATTTGTAATGTTCAAAGATACTGATGCTAAGTAACCCTACAGACACACACACACTTGAGAGACTTATCATTTCTATTTTTACTCACATCGGCCAGGACGATCTTTGGATCGGCCTGGACGATCTAGTTTAAAATAGAGATTCTATTTAGGATTCTTAATTAAGGCAGCCGTCATTAACAGATCGTCCTGGACGATACTTGTATCGGCCAGGACGATAAGCTCAAAACAGAAAGAAATAGCTGCCTTATTCATTTTAGGTATATTGTATTTTTGGAAATTTGCTAGGATGATATTGTATCGGCCAGGATAATAATACACAATTATACCTAAATTGAACAAGTAATCAAGGAATCAATTAAGGACATATTGATACAATCACATCATCCTGGACGATCATAATATCGGCCAGGAAGATATATTCAAAATCCTTAATTGTGCCTGGACGATATGGTTCGGCCAGATCCATTTAAGGGTGATGCACTGGCCGATATGGATCAGACAGCATCAATCCAGGGAGATGCACTGGACGATATTGTGCTATTTTGAACTGATCAGCCAGGACGATTGTGAGATCAGCCTGGACGATCAGACCAATTTTACCATCTTCTAGCTCAATTTTAGAGCGGTGTGCTGGCCGATCTTCAGAACTTTGTACTAATTGGCCAGGAAGATTTACATATTGTCCTGGACGATATAGTTCGGCAACTTGCAATTAATAAGCTCCTTTGAAGCTCTTCTATTTAAGAGCTCCTGTTCAACATTTTTGAACATCCTTGGCTGTTGTCTTGACCTGAAAAAACCTAAAGGAGAGAGAGAGAGAGAGAGAGAGATTTTCTTGTGAGGGGGAGCTCGTGAGGGGATTCACAAGGGTTGCTCTAAGCATTATTCCACTTCTTCTTCACTAGAGTCACTTTTCCTTGGAAGAATTGGGAGAGGTAAGTTCCAGCAAGTGATCGAGGTTCTCTGGCTACTTCAGGAGGAAGCAAAAGGAGGAAGGTTCTCTGCCTTGCCGGATGTGGCAAAAAGAGGTGTTTGTAAAGGTTTCTCGCCTAGCTGTGGGGGATAAAGGAGAGTCACGATTATAGTGTAATACTCAGAGGGCGCCTCCAGGGAGTGGACGTATGTTTTTGTTTTTTACTGCTTCTGCATTTATTTTCTTCCGCACTTATTTTTTGTGGTGATTTGGTTTGTATTCGTGCTTTGCCTAAAGAATTTTTTTAAATACCAATTCACCCTCCACCTCTTGGTTAGCCTTGGGCCAGTTCTATAGAGCTTAACATCCCTAACGAACTTTCAGAAGCCTCCCGGTACTTGGAGGAGATTGTGAAGGATAATGATGCAATTTTTGTGGGCCTTGTTGAAACTAAAATTTCATCTATATTTCCTTTTGAATTCAAAAGATTTCAAGGTGATATGTGGGATTTTTTCTTGTTTCCTGCAGCCGGCTTATCTAGTGGCATTATGGTGTGTTGGAGGTCGGACTTGGCTTCTTTTTCAGTAGTTCATGCATCCATCAAAGTAGTGGTGGATGAATTGAATGTTGCTAGTAAAGGGATATGGTAGATAGCTTCGGTATATAAAAGTATGGAATGTTGCAATAGAAGGAGCCTATGGAGTAACCTGGAATCATTTACAGATACAAGATTTTCTATGGTTATTGGAAAAGACTTCAATTGTATATTGTCTCAAGATGAGAAGAGAGCTGGCAAGAAATTTATTTATTTTTTTTTCAAGGGCCTCAAGATATGTATTCTTTTATGAGAGATTGTGATTATCATGAAATACAATTTTTTGGTCCAAAATACACATGGTGTAACACTCGAAGTGCCCGGATCTTAGAAAGGTTGATCGATGTATCCTCAATTGTGTTGCATTAAACTTTCTAAAGGTGGCAATTGTGAGGTATTTGGCTAGAATAGCTTTTTACCATTGCCCTATCATGCTTAAAATCTTCTCTTATGGGCCTAGGAGGAGGAGAGGTTAAAGATGTTTGGTCAACTTATCCTGCTTTGCATTCAGTAGTGTTGTATTCTTGGAAAAAACACGTTGGAGGCAATGCTGTAGTAATTTTGAATAAAAGATTAAGTAGATCGCTGAAGGCTTTATATTTTTTTTTAATGGAGCTAAGCACAAGAAATTAATTGACCTAAAGGATAATTTAAAAGGGGAAGTTCTAGAGTTACAAGAAGAATAAGCTGTTGAAGGATGTCTTTCAGACCAAAAATTGCTCTTGATGAGGTCCAAGGTTAGTGAAATTAATTTGACTCTTGGGCGTCTCAGTACTTAGTGGAAATAGCAAGTGAAAGTGTAATAGTTGAATAATGGTGACTCTAATTCATAGTTCTTCCATATGTATGCCACGGCTAGAAGAAATGGAAATTGGATCAATCAAGTAAGAGATAATAATGGATTGTTTATCAAAGAACATCATAGTATTGAAGAAGTCTTTTTGGATTTCTTTAAAAATAAATGGAGGGAACGCGAGTGTATCTTGGGAGGTTGGCCTTCTTCTTCTAAGACACTTGTGTTTAAACTTGTTAATTATGAATTAGGTTGTTAGACCTAAACTTATGTCCCAACGGCTAACTTAGAGGGGGGTGAATTGGTAATTTAAAAAATCTTCTCTTAAACCAATTAAATATTTATGATTTTAAAAATGATTTTACAACCACAGATAAACACAAAAATAAAATAAAGCAGCGGAAAATAAAAGACACAAGATTTATAGTGGTACGGTCAAACGTAACCTACATCCACTCCCTGAAGTCTCCTACTTCAGGTATTGCATTATTACAACTAGTGTCTCTCCTTTTGCCCCCATAGCAAGGCGGAGAAGCCTTCACAAAAACTCTCTTCCACCACTACCTAGTGCGGCAGAGTACCGTTGTCCTTTTACACCCTCCAAGTATAAGCAGAGTACCTTTGTCCTTTTACACCCTCCAAGTATATGCAGAGTACCATCATCCTTTTACACCCTCCAAGTATAGACAGAGAACCTTCTACTGTTCACACTCTCCAAGTGTAGGTAGAGATCTGTCGGCTGTTCACAGTCCTTGAGTGTTGGTAGAGAATGGAATCTTCTTGAAAGATTTTCTCACGAGAAATCTAGAAGGACAAGAGAAAAAGAGTGAAGTACTCATAAATTACAAATAGAGATCCTTACCTTTGAGTAACCAAGTGAACCCTTCATGTTTCAATAGTATGAATTCTCCTTCAAACACTCTCTCTCACTCTCTCTTTTAATTTCCCTTCATTATGCACAAAGACCAAATAACAAAAAGATTGCATGACAGTCTTAAGTGGACCTTTTATAGAAAATACATAAAAAATCATCCAAAAACTGCATTTTTCAATTTCTGACCGTCCACGATCGTCCCATGCGATCGAATTTTGTATGTACGAACAATGTAAAAAATTTTGTGTACGAACTTAATGTGAACTGGTATGAACTGCCTTTGTACCCGATTATCTCCCTATACGAACATGGTTCATCTGGTACAAATAGTTATCTTGAAGTTCGTTGGTATGAAAAAGTAGGACGAATTTTAAGTTTCCAGAATAGAGACGTTTGTCCTAGCACGAACCATAATTATTGTCTAGATGAATAGTTCATTTTGGAAAATCCAGAGCCCATCGTCCTAGGACGAACGATAATTATCGTCTGGATGAACGCATCCAAAAAGCATCGTCCTGGGATGTACGATTAATATCATTTGAACGAATGCATCCAGAGCTCATCATCTTGGGATGAACAAAAAACATCATCTAGAAAAATAGTTTATTTTGGCAATTATAGAGTTCAACGTCCTGGGAAGAACGATAATTATTGTCCAGACGGACGCATCTAGAGAGCATCATCCTGGGACATATGATAAATATCATTTGAATGAATGTGTCCATAGCCCATCATCATATGACGAATGAAAAACATCATCTAGATGAATAGTACTTAGAAAACATTTTGACCCTCTATGTTCGTTCTTTTGCTCCTTCGGGAGTTTGATTGACCAGATCATCCCGTACGAACATGATTCGTACTGTATGATCAGTTTTAAAATATTATGAATTTTAACTCTCCCCTAGTGTGTGTGTGTGTGTGCTAAGTTACTCAATTACAATCACACTCTCTCAGTCTCAAATAAAAGAAAAATATAGACTCCAATATTACAAAATATTTTAAGCAGATCTTGATTTGAAGTCTTCAACAATCTGGAGTATGATTTCCCTGAAATGTTAGTACACACAAGAGAAAAAAACAACTCTTCCAAAATGTGTTAGGAGAAAATAATAATGAAAACAATAATATTTGAAATCATTAAAATAAAAAAGTTGCAAGAATGTAAAACATGCAAAGCTAAGTAGCAACTCTCTCAACAAACTCTCTCTTTTTGATGATGGCAAAATAATTATTGTTTGTATAAATTTGAAAGTCTTAAGTTTCTTCTAAACTCTCCCTGAATGAATAAGCATGTGAGAATAAGGGGTATTATTGTTGAACTAATCACATTTTTTAATTTTAAAGTTTTTAAAAGTTTTTCACACACACAAATAATCACACTGAAAATGTGAAAACAAAAAATACGAATAAAAACACGAACAACACACAAAAACATGAACAACACACTCAAAAATATGAATAACACACAAATAACATGAACAACAAATGTCAAACAACAAACACATAAAAAACATAAACAATAGATGTCAAACAATGTCAAACAACAAATAATATTTCTCCCCCTTTTTGACATCAACAAAAAGAGAAGAAGAAATAAACAAAGACAGAAATGTAATGAGTCATATGAAAGGCCTTTAATAGTTGATCCTGAAAGTGATTGAGTATAATTGCAAAAAAAATTATTAGAGAAAAAGAAAGATTCATATGATTTAAATTTAGATATAACATACACAAAAGAAAAATATCAAGATCATGAATCATTTTAGACAATGAGATAAGCAAAATTATTGCAAAATAAATGGATGAAAATTTTGTATATTTCAAATTTCAATACAAAATAAAATTGGCCAGAAGATTAATTTGAATTTAAAGATTGAAAGATTGATGAAAGAACATATAATTGTGGCGCTTTGCACATCTTTTCAATATTTGTGGCACACTTTATGCATCTTTTTAATTATGGGCTAATTTTGTGCCTCTTTTTCAAATTGCGAACCATTGTGCGTTCTTTTGATTTTTGTACATTTAGACATTTTCAAGTGCTTACTTGATCTTTCTAGAATCAATGATCTAAAATCTCAAATTTTTTTATGTACAACGATATTTATATTGAAAAAAGAAGTAAAAATAACAAAACATTGAAATTGCAATAATAATATTAAAATTATTATAGTCTATCAAGAGACATGAGATTGATATCCTTAACTAGATCGAGTTATAACACAACTTTAATTTTTGAAAAATTAGATTTTTTAATGAATTTAATGTTTATTGCATTTCAAAATATAGCACTTGTTAGATCAATTTTTTAAGGATAATCATATAGGCTAACAAACATTTCTGAAAAAGATCAACAACACTAAAAAATAAGATAGGATAATTTTTATTGATATCATGGTGAATGATAATACTTTGAGCATGAATGATATTAATACACATATATGTTAAGAGAGTTGCTACTTATCTTTTGTATGGTTTATATTCTTGCACCTTGTTATTTTGATGATTCCAAATATTATTGTATTGATTATTTAATTTCTCATAACAAATTTCAGAAGAATTATTTTTTTGGCTCTTGTGTGTACTAACATTTCAGGGAAATCATACTCCAAATTGGTGAAGACTTCAAATAAAGATCTGACTATACTATTTTGTAATTTAGAGTCTATATTTTATTCATTTTGAGTTAGAGAGAGTGTTATTGTAATTGAGTAACTTAGCACACACTAGGGGAGATCTTTAAAAGACAAAAAATTCTTATACTGATCATACGGGACAAACTATATTCATACGGGATGATCAGGTCAGTTATACCCCTCGGAGAGAAATGGAACAAACAAAAATTGAGAAAAATTTTCTAAGTCCTGATCATCCGGATGAAGTGTCCCATTCATCCCTGGATGATGTCCTTTGATTTCTCACTTTGAACTGTTCGTCTGGAAGAAGTGTCCCATTCGTCCCTAGATTATGTCCTTTGATTTCTCACTTTGAACTGTTCATCTGGACGAAGTATCCCATTCATCCTTAGATAATATCCTTTGATTTCTCACTTTAAACTGTTTGTCCTGACGAAGTGTCCCATTCATCTCTGGAAGATATCCTCTAATTTCTGAATTTAACAGTTCGTCCAGATAATTTTACCCTGTTCGTCCCAGGATGATGTTCTCTGGATTCATGTTTCATATCGTTCGTCCAAACAAACTTATATATTCGTCCTAGTACAATGTCCTATGTTCCTTAAACATATGGACTATCATGTAGTTATATTTTAATGAAGCTTGAAAATAATTATTCATACCGAACAAACTATGTTCGTATGGGACGATGATTGGGTACGAAGTCATTTCGTACCAATGCACATTTAATTCGTATGCAATAGTTTTTACACTATTCGTATGTATGAATTACGATTATATGGGATGATCGAGTACGTATTGAATTGAAATTTTGCTATTTTTGATGATTTTTCGTGTCTTTCTTATAAAAGGTTCACTTAAAACTGTCTTGTTGTCTTTTTTTCCATTAGTCTTCATATAAACTGAATGGAGATTGAAGGAGAGAGTAAGAGAGAGTGTTTGAAAGAGAGTTCTTACTATTGGAGCGTGAAGGATTCACTTGGTACTCAAAGGTAAGGATTTCTACTTTGTGAATTGTGATTACTTATACGTGTGAGGGACTCAAAGTAGAGAGAGAAAGTATGGGATTTCAACAGATTTCTATTGGCTTTTTTTGAATTTCTTCGTCTCCTGAATTTTCGTGGTTTTTTCGGGCTTCTCTTTCCGGCCATAGCTCCGGTGGACTTGTCACCGGTGACGTCCACATTGGCCACTTGTGGCGTCAATGGAGGGTAAACGCCTTCCTTCTACAGAGGCATGGGCGAATTACAAGAAGGTTCTGTCTGTTCCAGCGAGGCCATCTTCTGATGTCTTTAATGGAGGTTCTAGAGCTCTTGATATGTTCAACAACCAAATCAAGGGGTTTAAAGAAAGAGCATTGGTGATCAATGAAGGAGGACTAGCAAAGAAGTTAATTCCCATTTCTATTCCCGGCAAAGGAAAAGAGATCATGAAGGGAGATGGATTTTCCAGCCCAATAGACTTAAATCTAAAGTCTTATAGATGTGATTTTAAAGATGATCTTAAACTGAAATCTTCCAGTTCATCTCGTTGGAAAGTTCACTCCAACAAATTTTCTAACTCTGTTTCGCTTCCATCCACCCCTATCCGAAAGGTGAATTTTGAATCTCCACTGAAGAGAGTTGATAGCTCTCTTGAAGACAAGCTGATTGAAGATATGCTGCAAAAGGATTTGATTGAGAATTCTAAGAAGAACAATTTGGAGGCTCCTGTTGCGGATCAATGGTTTATGATTTTGATGATAGAAAATATTCCTTATTTCTCTGCAATTTCCTTTTGTGCTAATGTTTCAGGTCCACACGATCAGACTGCAATTTGGAACCAGCTCAAGATTGGGTAGACTAGGTCTGTGTCAGGTTGTAATCTTTTTCCTTTCTTGAGTCTGTTGTATTTGGTGTGGCTATAACTTGGTAGAAATTCTCTTGCTCCCTATATGATTTCTGTTTTTGGTAACATCGGCCGGGATGATATTAATATCGGCCTGGACGATCTGTCAAAAATCCGAAACCTTAATTAGGGCATCCTCATTAAGGCTGCCGTCAACAGATCGGCCTGGACGATACTTGTATCGGCCAGGATGATAATCTCAATTCAGAAAGAATCAGCCTCCATAATCAGTTTAGGAATTGTTTGTTTTAGGAAATCGGCCAGGACGATATTATTATCGTCCAGGACGATCTAACTCAATCATGCCTAAATTGATCTGGTATCTTTGGAAAGCATTAATGGTTGATTGATACGATCACATCGTCCGGGATGATCGAATGATCGGCCAGGACGATGGCCTGGACGATCTACATCGTACAGCTTGTATTCAGGGCTATGATCAGGACGATTGAAATTGGTTTTAAACTAATCGGCCAGGACGATCGTGAGATCGGCTTGGACGATGTAACCAATTTTCTTCTGATCGTCTCAAATAGTCCCGGGCTAATGAGCTTAATTTGTACTGATCGGCCAGGACGATATGCCTATCGTCCTGGACGATAATATCGGCAACTTGCATTAATGAGCTCGTTTTGAGAGCTTCTATTTAAGCTTTGGCATGACACTTGGTAAGTGTCTTTGGCAGCCATTGTAGCTTCGTTCTTGTGGGGGAAACTTGAAGAGAGAGCTTGAAAGGGAGAGAGGAAAAGGGTGGAGTTTGAGAGAGGGAGAAGATCCTGTGAGGGGGGACTCGAGGGAGTGTGGAGGGGGTTCCACACGGTTGCTCCGGTGAACTCACACCTTAGTACCATCAGATTCAAGGCTTGTCTCGAGGTAAGTTCACCAAAGAAGAAGTCTCTTCGGTGTCAAAGGACCCGGCAAGTCCGCCGCACCGGGAGAGGTGGAAGTGATTTTGTAAGGGCTTCTCCGCCTGGCTGTGGGGGCTAAAAGAGAGACACTTGTGTTAGTGCAATACTTGGAGGGTGCCTCCAATGAGTGGACGTAGGTCAAGGTTTTACCGAACCACTATAAATCCGATGTGTTCTTTCTTTATTACTTACGCATTTTAATTTCCGCACTTTGTTTTTCATTGTGGTGAATCTATATTTTGTTGCTACCGATTCACTTCTCTTTTAATTAGCTTTGGGACTAAGTTCATAGGGCTTAACATCCCTAACGAACTTTCAAGTGGTATCAGAGCAAGTTTTCATAAAATAAGTTTTTAAAAGCTTTTGAATTTTTGATCCATGGCTAATGTTTATAATCGTATTGTTGCGGAAGGTTATTCAATCACCAGACCACCATTGTTTAAAAATATTACATTTGATTTTTGGAAAATTCGCATGTCTATTTTTTTGCAATCGATTGATTTTCGTATGTGGCATATGATTTTAACTGGTTATTCATCACCATCACGTATTGTTAATGGAATTAAAACTGATATTCCTTTTAATCAATGGAATAGGGATGAACGAATGGATGCTCAATTAAATGTAAAGTCTTTAAATTGTTTTTTCTGTGCTTTAAATTCTGATGATTTTATGTTAGTATCCACGTGCACTACCGGTAAGAAAGTTTGGGATAAATTGCACACCATATATGAAGGCACTAGTGAAATCAAGCAATCCAAGTTGAATTTTTAATGCATGATTTTGAAATGTTTTCTATGAAACCTTTTGAAACGATTTTAGACATGTATACAAGGTTTATTCAAATTACTACATCATTGCATGCCTTAGGAAAAAGATTTTTCAAATTTTGAAAAAATTAAGAAAATTCTTCGTTGTTTACTTGAAAAATTCGATGCTAAAGTTGTTGCTATTTGTGAATCAAAAGATTTGAATGATTATTCTATTGATAATTTGATTGGCTCACTCATTGCCTACGAGCAAGGATTGGGTCAAAGACTTTTGGATGCAGGTGAAACGATCGTTCTAAATGCCGAAGATACGGAAAGAGTAAGCTTAGTTGGTGACGATAGCAATGAATTGTCAAGAAAAACAAAAAGCTCACCAATGCATAAGCAAAAGTTGAAGAAAGGTAAAATTGGTAAGAATGTTAATATTTCCTCTGACGTTATTTGTTTTAGATGCAGGAAACCTGGACATATGAAAAATGAGTGCCCTAATTTAAGAATTCTCCCTGCAAAAAAAAAGGGTAAGGCGAAGTTAAATTTAAACTGGGGTAATAATGAAAAGCAAAAAATCTCATGGGCAGATCTGGTTTCTGAAGCATCAGGCCAAGAAAGAGATAATGGATAAAAGCCTTATTTGAGTTTTTTCTTTGTTATTTTTTTTTTATTTTTATTTTTTTTTATTATTTTTATTGTTTATTAGATTTTTTTTAATTTTACTTGTTTTGTTTCATTTTTTTTTTCTGATCAACACACACATCCACTTTTCTAGAAATGAAAAATTTACTTTCTCATTTTTCTTGAAATCTTTAGTAAGTTGTGATTGACTTCTCTAAAAATAATCAAAGGAAGGAAACTCATGTTTTTGACTTTCAATCTCTGTTTCCTAAAAGAGATTTTTCTACTTTTGATTTAAAATCTTTTTCATCTTTTAAATTGGTTTTTGAAACTAAATTTTTTATCTCCCTATATTTTATTTATCGTATAGGAATCTTTTGCAAGTTGTTGAATCTAATTCAAAATTTTCTTAATCAAGAAATTTGTTTTATCAATAGTATTGGTTTACTTTTTGTATTTAAGATTTCTGAAAGGTAGCATAATAAAAAAAATTGGTCAATGATGCCAAAAATAAAAGATGCGCAAAGCGCCAAATTAAAAAATATAGAATACACAGTGTATCAAAAGATGCACAGTGCACCAACCAATTGTCAAGAGGAATAAAATGAGCCCACCAAATTTTAATGCTTACAATTCTTATACTTCTTAAAGCTTAAGAAAACCCTTGATTTTTCGATGCTTGAGTTTGAAAATCTTGATTCATGATTCAACAAAATGTGCATTAATCTTCTATTAGATATATTTTATTAAAGGAGTTTTGAAAAAATTTCTGTTTCTTTCTCTAATTTATTCCTTGATTTAGATATTGAATTAAAAAGTTTTTGAGCCTTTTTAAAGAACTTGAGTTTGGATTATCAATTCTTGATTTTCTAACATTTACTGGGCTATGTGTTGTCAATCCGATTCAACTAAGTTTTTTGATTAAAACCCAGAGGTAACTTTCTCATTTTAAGAACATTTATTTCTTCACTTGATCAGGAAATGTTTTTGTTCGTTTTGTTTTTTGTTTGTGCCTCCTCTCTTTTTGATAATGTCAAAGGGGGAGAACATTGTATCTTTTTTTTTCTTTTCAAAAATTTTAAAACAACAAAAATATTTTTATCTCCCTTATTTTTTAAGATTTATTCTAGTGAGGGGGAGATTAGGAGAAAATTGCTCTTTTTGAAAATTCAAATTGAATTGTTTGCCATCATCAAAAAGGGGGAGATTTTTGCGGATCAATGGTTTAAGATTTTGATGATAGCAAACATTCCTTATTTCTCTGCAATTGCCTTTTGTGCTAATGTTTCAGGTCCACACGATCAGACTGCAATTTGGAACCAGCTCAAGATTGGGTAGACTAGGTCTGTGTTAGTTTGTAATCTTTTTCCTTTCTTGAGTATGTTGTATTTGGTGTGGCTATAACTTAGTAGAAATTCTCCTTCTCCCTATATAATTTCTGTTTTTGGTAACATTGGCCGGGACGATATTAATATCGGCCTGGACGATCTATCCAAAATCTGAAACCCTAATTAGGGCATCCTAATTAAGGAAGCCGTCAATAGATCCTGGACGATACTTGTATTGGCCAGGATGATAATCTCAATTATGAAAGAATCAGCTGCCATAATCCGTTTAGGAATTCTTTATTTTAGGAAATCAGCCAGAACGATATTATTATCGTCCAGGACGATCTAACTCAATCATGCCTAAATTGATCTGGTATCTTTGGAAAGCATTAATGGTTGATTGATACGATCACATCGTCCGGGACGAACGAATGATCGGCCAGGATGATGGCCTGGACGATCTACATCGGACAGCTTGTATTCAGGGCTATGATCTAAACGATTGAAATTGGTTTTAAACTAATCGGCCAGGATGATCATGAGATCGTCCTGGACGATGTAACCAATTTTCTTCTGATCGTCTCAAATCGTCCCGGGCTAATGAGCTTAATTTGTACTGATCGGCCAGGATGATATGCCTATCGTCCTGGACGATAATGTCGGCAACTTGCATTAATGAGCTTGTTTTGAGAGCTTCTATTTAAGCTTTGGCATGGCACTTGGTAAGTATCTTTGGCAGCCATTGTAGCTTCGTTCTTGTGGGGGAAACTTGAAGAGAGAGCTTGAAAGGGAGAGAGGAAAGGGTGGAGTTTGAGAGAGGGAGAAGATCCTGTGAGGGGGGACTCAAGGGAGTGTGGAGGGGGTTCCACACGATTGCTCTGGCGAACTCGCACCTTAGTACCATCAGATTCAAGGCTTGTCTCGAGGTAAGTTCACCAAAGAAGAAGTCTCTTCGGTGTCAAAGGACCCGGCAACTCCGCCGCACCGGGAGAGGTGGAAGTGATTTTGTAAGGGCTTCTCCGCCTAGCTGTGGGGGCTAAAGGAGAGACACTTGTGTTAGTGCAATACTTGGAGGGTGCCTCCAAGGAGTGGACGTAGGTCAAGGTTTGACTGAACCACTATAAATCTGGTGTGTTCTTTCTTTATTACTTTCGCATTTTAATTTTCGCACTTTGTTTTTCATTGTGGTGAATCTAGATTTCGTTGCTACCGATTCACTTCTCTTTTAATTAGCTTTGGGACTAAGTTCATAGGGCTTAACATCCCTAACGAACTTTTAGCTCCTGAGATAAATCAACCTATTATGAAGAAGAATAATGTAGTTGTTCACTCTGCCTGGGCGAAGAAAAAAAATATCAATGTGGAGAATCTAGAACTTGGAACTTTCCTATCAGATGACGGTTCGATGGTTAAACTTCATGCTGAAAAAGAGATTGAAAACTCCAGAAGGCTTGAAAGAGCAATTGTTGTGAAGGTGTTTGGAGATAACATATCATTTCAATCAATATGAATTTATCTAAGAAGACAATAGAGAAGCTTTGGAAATTTCCATATCACAGGCTTTGGCCTAGGCTGGGTGCTATGCTCTTTTAAAAATGCTAATGTGCTGGAGAAAATTTTAATTGGAGGACCTTTGTTTGTCAAAGGTCAAGTGGTGGGATTAGACAAGTGGACAACTTCTTTTAATCCTACTTCCTTAAAAGGTATTTCAGCTCCCTTATGGATAAGGCTACCTAATTTACCTCTTCAATGCTGGGATGAAGTAAATATATGCAGGATAACATCTCTAGTGGGCAAACCTTATCTCCTTGATGGAAATATGTTCCAATGGAGTAGAAGAGAATTTGCAAGAATATGTGTTAGTGTTCCATTAGATATGAAACTACCAACTGGTGTATGGGTGGAAGGATTGATGGGTAAATTTTATCAAAGAATTGAATATGAGGGTGTTTCAAAAATCTATATTGGTTGTGGTAAAAAAGGCCACATTTGTCAGAAAAGTATTGAACAAAAAAATCTCAATGGAATTCCTACAGATGCTGTTGTGGTGGACAATTCAGCTCTGAATAAATCAACAAAATCGTTTGGCACAAAACAACCTGATGTGGCAGATGGATATGGGCCATGGACACAAGTAAACTATGGTAAAAGGAGACATAGAGTGGATGCGGCAAATGAAAACTTATTCAAAAAATCAGCTGTTCCTATGAAGAAGGTTTTTGTCCCCAAAATTGGCATAGGCATTACTAAGAAAACTGTTGATCCAGAAGGTAATATCATGAAGCTGGATTTGGAATTACCCAATTCCAATCTTAAAATAGTGGAAGTAGAAAATGCTAGAGATACTGTTGAAAATCAACAATATGAAATTATTGAAGACATTCAAGAAGAGGTTATTATAAATGATTCAACTATCTTGGTTCTTAATAAATTTAATGTGCTATCCAGCCTTGAGGAAATGAATGCTACGGGGAATGTGGAGCAGAATATGGAGAAAATGGTTGTAAATGATACTGAAGAGGGTGAAATTATTGGATGCAACATATCTAACATGGAGGACTCATGCTATGTGGCTGGTATGAATTCTGAGTCGGAGCAAGTAACTACAAATGAAAATTTATCTATGATAGCTGGAGCAACAGAGAATTTTCCATTTGGTAAAAATATTAAATCTACAACAATAGAGAACTCTTCTTCTGGGAAAAAGGTGAAGCTTCTTAAAGAGCTGAAATCTCTCGGTCCAGGTAGTATCATCTCAAGAAATAGGAAACTTGAAGGAAGCAAATCAAAAAAGACTGGGGGACATTCCCCCATCTTTAAATAATGACTTCACTGGTTTTTTGGAATTGTAGAGGAGCCAAGAAAGTTGAGGCTGCTCTATATCTAAAGGAGATTATTAAAGATAACAATGTGTTACTAATGAGTTTGCTTGAAACTAAAATCAATACCATGAATAATACTTAGGTGTTGAATTTCTTGGGAAGCAATTGGGACTCTTTCATGGTCCTGTCCAATGGGCTATCTGGTGGTTTAATGATGCTATGGAGGAAAGACTTGGCTGTCTTCTTTGTTATTGAAGAATCTTCCCAATTTATCATTGGGACCTTGAATGTTCTAAACAAAGGTAGTTGGTTGGTTGCTGCAGTTTATGGAAGTACCAATGCTCTTGAAAGGAAGGGAGTTTGGGATTGCTAGAGAAGCATTGTTCAGGTGAATTGCCTATGGTAGTGGGTGGAGATTTTAACTGTGTTTTGTCTCATGAAGAAAAGAGGGGGGGGGGGGGGGGGGGGGGGGGGGAGGGGGCAAGAAATTTGTACTATCTCAAGGTGGTAAAGACTTGAAGAATTTCATGATTAACAATGATCTACATGAAGTTGAATCTTATGGGCCCAAATTCACTTGGTGCAATAATAAAATGGGTGGAGCTCAAATTCTTGAAAAAATGGACTGATGTCTAATTAATTCCACTGCTTTGAATCATATTCACATTGCTCGGGTAAAGCATTTGGCTCATATTGCCTCGGACCATTGTCCAATTCTCCTGGAGATTTTCAAGCCGATAGAAACCTTTAATAAGAACATTCGTTTTGAAGACGTTCGGTGTTCTTATCATGGAGCCAAAGCAGTGGTGGTAAAATATTGGAAAATCGGAAAGGTTGGAGACCCTGCCTTATCTTTGAACTTAAAATTCAAGAGGACATTAAAAGCCTTATATTTTTGGAGCAAAGCCAAATTTAAGAATCTCAACTTGTTGAGGGATGCTTTGAAGGTTGAAATCATGGAATTGCAAAAAGAAGAAGCTGGCGGTATTATTTCTTTTGAAAATATGCAAATTCTAAAGTTCAAGATCAATGAGTTTAATATCACTCTTTCCCGGCTCAACACTTAGTGGAAGCAAAGATCCAAAGCTAAATGGATGGAGGCGGGGGATTCTAATTCTTCTTTTTTTCATGCTTTTGTTAATGCAAGGAGGAATACCAAATGGATCAATCATATCAAAATGAGATCAGGTAGAATTACTGAAGATTCGGCTGAAATACAAAAAGTCTTCTCATATTTTTTTAAATTCAAGTGGCGGCATAGAGATTGTTCATTGGAGGATTGGCCTAGGCCTTGGGCTATCATTTCATAAGAAGTTCAAAGGAGTTTGAATGCAGATTTCACTAAGGAGGAGCTGCAGGCTGCGGTATATTCTTCAGGCAATAACATCTCACCCGGGTTAGATGGTATTACTTTCTCTTTTTTAAAATGCTATTGGAATGTTATTCATGAAGATGTTTGGCTAGCAGTGAATCAATTTTTTTTCTACTGGACTTATGCGTCAGTCTTGGAAAGAGATAATGATTGTGTTGATCCCTAAAATCAAATGTCCCTTGCTTCCCTCCAATTTCTGTCCTATTAGTCTTTGTTTGACTACTTATGAACTAATTGCCAAATTGCTGTTGAGTAGATTGGAGAGGGTGATACATAAGCTCATTTCTTATGAACAAGCAGCTTTCATCAAAGGACGTTTCTTATCTGAGCATGTTCTTTTGGCACAAGAAGTTTTTGACAAATTTCGGTACTTTAAAGCTAGAAATGGACTATTGGCTATCAAGATTGACATGGAACAAGCCTTCGATAGTATGGGATGGCAAGCTCTAAGGCAAGCTCTTTTGCATTTGAACTTTCCTAGTAAATTCTTGGAACTTTTAATGCAATGTGTCTTAGATCCTAAGTATTGCATTTTGATTAATGGGAAGAAGACGGATTGGATCTTTGGCAAGAGTGGCTTTAGGCAAGGGTGTTCCTTGTCTCCTTATTTATTTATTTTATCTTCTCAAATTCTTTCTGATGCTCTTTATCTCCAAAGAAGTGATATGGGAATTTCTATTACTCCTAATGCTCTTAGTGTTTCTCATCTTCTTCATGCCGATGACATTCTAATTTTCTCAAAAGCCATTGTTAGTGAGGTGAAGAAGTTGAAGACCATTGTCACCAATTTTTGTAATTTGACAGGACAAAGTGTTAATTTCTCCAAATCTATGATTCTTTTTGGTAAATACACTAATAGGAGAAAGAAGAAAAAAATCTCCTCTATTCTTCAGTTTAAAGTTGTGAATGATCTCAGTTATCTTGGTGTTAAGATAACATTAAGAAGGAAGGTAGCATCAGATTTTCATAATCTTTTGGAGGTGGCTTCTAACAGGTTGAACACTTGGGGAAGAAATTGTATTTCTTTAGAAGGGAAGTTAGTTATTGTGAAATATGCTTTTCTTTCTCATCCACTATTTTTATCTTCAATCTATTTAGTTCCATTATCAATTCTCAAAGAATTTGACAAAATGTGTAGAAGCTTTCTATGGAACAAAAGTAATGGAAGATCTGGCATGCATTATGTGTCTTAGGAGCTTTTATGAAAACCAAAAAATGAAGGAGGACGTGGCTTATTCTCAGCAGTGTCCAGGGTTGGTCCACTTCAAGATAAATTTGCTTGGGAATTTCTCTTGAAGCCTACTTCTTTACTCAATCAGATTATCAAAGGAAAGTATGGTAAAGACATATGGTCCAAACCAGTGAAATTTGGTTATTCTCCCCCATGGAGAATTATTACCAATGGAGCATCTTACCTCAAAAAAATTGTGAGATGGAAAGTTGCCAATGGGAGTTCTATCAATTGGATGCATGATGCATGGATTTTAGACAAAGTTATTTCTAGATGGCCTACTTTTGTCAATATTCCGGAACCATTGGATTATAAGCTTAGTTACTTCATCAATGAAGGAGTATGGAATGTAAGCTTACTACAGGAATACTTTGGTAGTAATTTGTTGGATGTTAATTTTCAGATTCCTTTTATACCGAACGAGAATGAAGATCTTATTGAATTAAAATTTAAAGCATCGGGTAAATCCATATCAGCTCAATGTCTAGAAGCAGTTTATGATAACAAAACTGATGAATGTCATTAGAAATGGATGAAACTACTTAAATTGAGACCCAAAATTGAACTATTCTGGTGGAGACTCTATAGTGAAGCTATCCCATCTTATGCTTTTCTTGTGAAAAGGAAACTATCCAATAATCCTAGCTGTCCGAGAGGATGTTTAGATGATGAAGACAACTGCCATATTGCTGCTAGATGTACAAAATTACAGAGGACTGTTAGCTTTCTAAACAAATGGGGTTTCAATACTCCAATGTTTGTAGATTTTAAAGCTTGTTTGCTTGGCTTAAAAAGAGCCTCAACTACTAATCCATTAATGGCAAATTTGTATTGCACAATAATCTTCTTAACCTGGAAGAGTAGATGCAAGTTGGTTCATGGGTGAAGATTCTGATTTTCAAATTGCAGCCAACACCGTCTCCTTAGCCAATGTAAGCAATTTTCTCAATCTTCATCTGGAAAACTGGGATACTAATCAGCGTATGCTGTCTTCTACTTGGTGTCCTCCTCCACCCGGGTGGTTAAAGATAAATATTGATGCTTCGATCAAAAGAAATTACTTAGCAGGTATTGGAGGTGTCATAAGAGATGAAAAAGGCAGATTTTTACTAGCTTTTGGAGCCAATTACTTGCATTGGGATATAGCTCAAATGAAATTGTGGGCAGTTTACTACTTGAAGAATATAATGAGAGATTGGATGTATGGAGCTCAAGGAGTAATCATAGAAGGAGATAATCACAACATTATTAAAATTCTTTAATTAAATTTAAAGAGTTGGAAGAATAAAGGAAGAATTGAAGAGGATCTTGCATTCATTCAAGACTTTAACCAGGTTCTTTTTTCTTATTCAAATAGATATTGTAACAAATTAGCTGATTTTTGTGCTAATTTGGGTTGCCAAAAAAGTTTTATTTGGGATGAACTCAATAACATTGATACCCCACATTATTTCTCCATTATCTTGAAGGATGAATGTGATGGATTAGGGTTGGGCTGAGTTTTATTTTGGTTTGTATTTTATTTGCTTTTATTTTTAATGCATCTTCGCATTTTATTCAAAAAAAAAAGAATTGTGATTTCTTCACTCTTTTCTCTTGTCCTTCTAGATTTCTCGTGAGAAGATCTTTCAAGAAGATCAAGTTCTCTGCCAACACTTGTGGAGTGTGAATCGACGAAGGTTCTCTACCTATACTTGGAGTGTGAATAGCGGGAGGTTCTCTGCCTACACTTGGAGAGTGTGAACAATGGGAGGTACTCTGCCTACACTTAGAGAGTGTAAAAAGATGGAGGTACTCTGCCTATACTTGGAGAGTGTAAAAAGATGATGGTACTCTGCCTACACTTAGAGGGTGTAAAAGGATGACAATTCTCTGTCGCACCGGGTGGTGGTGGAAGAGAGTTTTTTGTGAAGGCTTCTCTGCCTTGCTGTGGGGGCAAAAGGCTAGACACTAATTGATAATAGTGCAATACATAAAGTGGGAGACTTTAGGGAATGGATGAAGGTCGTGTTTGACCGAACCACTATAAATCTTGTGTCTTTTATTTTTCGCTACTTTTTGCTTTACTGTTTATGTTTAAATTTGTGATTGAAAAAATTGTTTCTATAAATATTCATAGAAATATTTTATCAATTTAAAAAGGAGTTTTTTTTTAAATAACTAATTCACCCCCCCTCTTGGTTAACCGCTGGGACATAAACTTAAGTCTAACAACCTAATTCATAATTAACAAGTTTCAACAAGTGGTATCAGAGCTTTGTTTCAAAATCATAAGTTTAAACTACTTTTTGATTAACAACCATGGCTATATTTGAAAACCAAAACACACCTGAAGGTTACTCTATAACTAGACCTCCATTGTTCGATAATATTCCTTTCGATTTTTGGAAAACACGCATGTCTTCATTTTTACAGTTACTTGATTACTGTATATGGATCTTAGTTCAGGAAGGGTATACAAAACCAACCAGATTAGTTGATAGAGTTAGAGTTGAAACACCTTTGGCGGACTGGACAGTAGAAGAATATGACTTAGCACAACATAATGCCAAATGCTTGAATAATTTCTTTTGTGCTCTTAAATTTGAAGATTACATATGGGTTTCCATTTACAAGAGTGAAAAGGACATATGGGATAAACTTTGTATAACTTATGATGGAACTAATGAAGTTAAACAATCCAGACTTAATATCTTATTGCATGACTATGAGCTATTTCGCATGAAACCTAGTGAGTTTATTTCTGACATGTACATAAGATTCACACAAATAATCACCTCTTTACATGTATTAGGTAGGGAATTAACGAATACATAAATGGTTAATAAAATACTTCATTGCTTACATACTTCTTATGATGCTAAAATAATTGCGATTACAGAGTCTAAGATTTAAACATTTGCTCTATTGATAATCTTCTTGGATCACTAATTGCTTACAAGCAAGGGGTGAGTCAAAGAAAGATTGATATAGGTGAACCACAAAAGGGAGAAGAACATACCACTGAAAGTGGAGGAGTCAGAGAGTGATCTCTCATAACCTGAGGATAAAGATGACATCGCACTAATGATTAGATAATTCAAAAGCTTTTTGAAGAGGAAGCAAAAGAGACACCAGCAATGGAATCAAGGTAAATTTAATAGAAATGTTAAGGTTTCAAATCATCTTATTTATTATGAGTGCAGGAAACCTGGACACATTAAGTCAGATTGCCCAAAACTCAAAGCCATTCCTAGAAAGAAGAAGGTAGAGGAGAAACCAACTGTAAAAAAGGGCAAGAAGAAATTCAAAGAGCTTTCTGGGCGGACTCAGCTTCAGACTCGTCAGAGACTGAAAAGAAAGAAGAAGTCACTAATCTATGCTTAATGGATGATAATCTTGATTAGTCCGATTAAGAAGAGGTATGTGACTTGTCTTATAATAAACTTTTTGATGTCTCTGAACACATACATGATGCATATAGAAAATTAACGAAAATGCATGCTAGTCTGAACTTAAATTTTTAGGAACTACAAAGAGAACAGGAGATCCTTAGAAAAGATCATACTTTAATTAATAATAATCACCTAAAATTACTTGATGAATTTTACGATTTGAATAAGAACCATGTAAATTTAAAAACATCATATGTACAACTTGAAAAGGAATTTTAAATTTTTAAGGATGAATCAGAGAGCAAAATGTATCAAATAAATTATACTAATCAAATTTTGGAAGATATAAATTCATTTTACAAATTGAAGATAAAAGATCTCTAGGATAATAGGATACCACTGAGACTTGAAGATTTTACCAATCCTATTTTGTATCCTAAATATATACAATCCATAAATAGATAGAGAAACTATAGACTATTAAGAAACCCTTTTCCAAGAATTAAATGTTATAATTATGGATTGATTGGACATAGAGCTAACACATATACATTGAAGAAGAAAACTCATTTGGTGTGGAGACCTAAGATGCATAAACCTAAACATATCATACATGCATCTGTTTATAATTTACAAAAAGGTGAACCCAAACTTGTTTAGGTTCGCAGGTTTAACGTTTGATATTTTTGTAGGATCCCTCTCACACAAGGCCTCGTGAGAGCACATGGTACCTGGACAGTGGTTGCTCAAAGTATATGATTGAAGATACTACACAATTCATATAACTAGAAGCTAGGAGTGGAGGCAGGGTTACACTTGTAGATAACACCACAAGGAAGGTGGTAGGGTCAGGTATGATTGGAAATCTTAAAAAACTTTTTTAATAAAAATATACTACTTGTAGAAGGCTTATAGTATAATTTATTAAGTATTGGCCAACTATGTGATAAAGGATAATGTGTAAAATTTTTCCCTACTAGTTGCATATTAGGCCAAAATGGTAATGATGTTTTGAATGGTATAAGGATAAATAATGTGTATATGCTACTTAAATTATATTAAAACTCATACTGCTTTTGGTTTAAAGACTATTTCTGATGAATCATGGCTTTGGCATAGGAGACTTTGTCACTCTACCATGAAAAATCTTAAGAGGATTACCCAAAAGAATCTAGTTAGAGGTATACCAAAATTGGACTTTACTAAGGAGCATCTTTGTGATGCAGGTCAACTAGGAAAATAGGTGAGGTCCTCTTTTCAGTCCAATAAGGATCTTAAAACTAGTAAACCATTAGAGATTTTACATATGGATCTTTTTGGACCAGTTGGAACTGTAAGTCTAGGAGAGAAGGTATACGGATTTGTGATTGTGGATAATTTCTCATGATTCACATGGGTTAGATTTCTATATCATAAGAGTGAATCATTTGAGAAATTTAGAAACTTTTCGACTTGGATTCAAAGGAAACTAGGATGTGAAATTTTAACAATTCAAAGTGATTATAGAGGAGAATTTGAGAATGAAAATTTTGAGAATTTCTGTAAGGAAAAAAGGAATTGATCAAAATTTTTTTGCACCTAGGACTCCTCAGAAAAATGGAGTAGTCGAAAGGAAACATAGAACATTAATAGAAGTTGCCCGAGCTATGTTGGCAGAATATTCACTTCCTAAATATTTTTGGGCTGAGGCAGTTAGCACGACATGTTATATTTTGAATAGGGTGAATGTGAGATCAAATTTAAATAAAACACCCTATAAATTACTAAAGGGAAGAACACCTAATTTGTCACATTTGCATGTCTTTGGATGTAAGGTGTTCATACATAATAATAAAAAATATGCCTTAGGAAAATTTGATCCAAAATCTGATGAAAGAATTTTTATAGGATACTCAAGTGTTGGAAAATCTCATAAATTATTCGATAAAAGAACTTTGGTAATTGAAGAAACAACATATGTTGTATTTGATGAATCTGGAAGTTTGGAAGAGTCAATTATTGAAGAGGATGAGATAGAGATTAACTCTCAAAAGATCGAGAAAATAATTTTGGAAGAAAATTTAGAGATAGAAAACTCAGAGCCTAGAGATTTAAGATTTTATAAAAACCACCCAAAGAAATTGATTATAGGAGAACCTAGTGAGGGTGTTAGGACTAGGCATGGACTGAATAAAGAAGTCAATCATTCAGCCTTTATTTCAATGATAGAACCCATAAATATTGATCAAGCACTTTCAGATGAATTTTAGATATTGGTTATGCAAGAAGAATTAAATCAATTTATAAGAAATAAAGTTTGGGAATTAACTGCAAGGCTAAAGGATCAAAGTATAGTTAAAACTAAATGGGTATTAAAAAACAAAATGAATGACTTAGGAGTAGTCATTAGAAATAAGGCTAGACTGGTGGCTAAGGGGTATAATTAGATTGAAGGAATTGATTTTGAGGAGACTTTTGCCCCTGTAGCTAGACTTGAAGCAATTAGGGTATTATTAGCCATTGCCTATTTTAGAGGATTTAAATTGTATCAAATGGATGTTAAAAGTGCCTTTTTAAATGGGGTAATTTAAGAGGATATTTTTGTAGAACAACCTCCCGGCTTTAAAAATTCTAAACACCCAAATCATGTTTTCAAGTTGAAAAAGGTATTACATGGATTGAAATAGGCACCTAGGGCTTGGTATGAGAGGTTGAACACCTTTCTACTTAAGAGATTATTTGAAAAAGGAAGTGTGGACACAACTCTCTTTTTGAAGAAATTGCGCGAGGATATACTCATTGTATAAATTTATGTTGATGATATCATCTTTGGATCTACAAAAAAAAATCTTTGTGATGATTTTTCTAAAATAATGAGTAGTGAATTCATGATGAGTTTAATGGGAGATTTGAGTTACTTTCTAGGCTTTAGCATTATGCAAATAGAGGAGGGTACATTTCTTAGTTAGTCAAAATATGTTAAGGATATCCTCAAAAAGTATGAAGTGGATAATATTAAACCTGTTAGTACACCTATGAGTTCCTCAATTCAGTTGGATAAGGACCCTAAGGGAAAATCTGTTGATCAAAAGAAATTTAGAGGGATAATTGGATCTTTGCTTTACTTGACAGGTAGCCGACCTGATATTATATTTAGCATTTATTTATGTGCTAGATTTCAATCAGATAAAAAATAATCACATTTGATAGCAATGAAAAGGATTTTAAGGTATCTGGTTAGAACTCAGAATTTAGGAATTTGGTATCCTAAGTTTAGCTCTTCATTTAAAATAATTGGATATTCAAATTCGGACTTTGCAGGTTGTAGGGTTAATAGAAAGAGCACTTCTAGAACTTGTCAATTTATTAGAAATTCTTTATGTTAGAATAGTTGCTATTTGAATGATTTATATTTGTGCAACTTACGTAGTTTTGATGATTCCAAACATTATTGTTCAAATGTATAGTTATCTCCTAACAATTTCAGAAGATTTGTATTTGCTCTTGTGTGTACTAACATTTCAGGAAAATCAGACTCCAGACTACGATAACTTCAAATCAAATTCAACATGAGATATTTTGTTTATTTGAAGTTTGCATTTTCTCTGATTTAATTTTGAAAGGGAGTGATTGTAATTGAGTGAATAAAAAACTTACACACACACATAAGGAGATCATAAAATTTTATACTGATCGTACTGGACGATCCGTCAGTTATCTCCTATAGAGCACATGGAACGAATAGGAACTTGCTCGAATTTTTTTTTTTCTAAGTCCTATTCGTCAAGGACGAAATTTATTATCATCCCGGACGATGGGTTCTCTGTAAAATTTTTGTCCAGACGAATTTTATTATCGTACGAGGCGACCAGTCCTCTGGAAAATTTTCGTACAGACGAAATTAAATATCGTACCGGACGATCAGGTCTCTGGAAAATTTTCGTCCAGACGAAAACAAATTATCGTCCGTGGCGATTGGTCCTCTGGAAAATTTTCGTCCAGACGAAATAAATAATCGTCCAGGACGATCGGGTCTCTGGAAAATTTTCGTCCAGACGAACATATTTTCGTCCAAACGATTAACCGACTTAGAACAGTTTTCAGCAGTTTCTAGAACCGACCTTGTAATAACCGTTCGTACTGGACGAACCTAGTTCGTACTGGACGAACCTAGTTCGTACTGGACGATCATCTGTACGAAGTCATTTTGTACACATATACAAATTGGGTCGTTTCAGATTGTTTAAGTAAAATCGTCCAGGACGATCCAGGATCGTACAGGACGATCCACTGCATACAGAATTAGAAACTTGAAGTTTTTGGGCAGTTTTTCTTGTCTTTTATATAAATAGTCTAAATTAGACTGCCACCCAATCTTTTTGTCATTTGATCTTCGTGCCTCTTGAGAGAATAGCCAAGGAGAGAGTGGAAGAGAGCATTCAAAGGAGGATTCCTACCACTGGAGCGAGAAGGCTTCACTTGGATTACTAAGGTAAGAGTCTCTACTTGTGAAATTGGATTTCTTCACTCTTTTCTTTCTTCCTTCTAGATTCTTGTGAGAAGATCAGTCAAGGAGATCCGGTTCTCTGCCGACACTTGGATAGTGTAAACAACCGAAGGGTTCTCTGCCTACACTCGGAGAGTGTGAACAGCGGAAAGGTTCTCTGCCTACACTTAGAGAGTGTGAACAGCCGTAGGGTTCTCTGACCACACTAGGAGAGTGTAAAAGGATGACGGTTCTCTGCCAGCACTGTGGTTTGTGTAAAAGGACGATGGTTCTCTGCCGCACCGGGTAGTGGTGAAAAGAGGGTGTTGTAAAGGCTTCTCCGCCTTGCTGTGGGTGCTAAAGAAGAGTCACTTTGTGGTATTAGTGCAATACTCAGAGGGTGCCTCTGAGGAGTGGATGTAAGTCTGGTTATAGACCGAAGCACTATAAATCTGGTGTCATTTACTTTATTGCTTTTACGTTTCCGCACTTTAAATTTCAGTTTTAACAACTCTGTGGTTGAAAAACATTTTTCTACAAACTTTAAAAGAAAATTTTATTTCGGTTCAACTTTATCATTAAGAGGGTTTAAAATTTTTAAAACTACCAATTCACCCCCCTCTTGGTAGCCGTGGGACATTTACTTAGGCTTAACAATCTAATTACTAGACTCAACAAGTGGTATCAGAGCATAGTTTCAAAATCATAAGTTTGAACTACTTTTTGATTAACGTAGATGGCTACATTTGGAAACCGAAACACACCTGAGGGTTACTCTATCACTAGACCTCCACTGTTTGACAATATTCCTTTTGATTTTTGGAAAACACGCATGTCTACTTTCTTACAGTCACTTGATTATCGCATGTGGATGCTAGTCCAGGAAGGTTACTCAAAACCAACTAGATTAGTTGATGGAATTAGGGTAGAAACACCCTATGCAGACTGGACTATTGAAGAACGTGACTTAGCACAATTAAATGCGAAATGTTTAAATAGTTTCTTTTGTGCTTTAAAATCTGAAGACTACATGCGAGTTTCCACTTGTAAAAGCGGAAAAGACATATGGGATAGACTTTGTATTACTTATGAAGGGACAAATGAGGTTAAACAATCAAGACTCAATATCTTGTTACATGACTACGAATTATTTTGCATGAAACCTAATGAATCTATATCTGACATGTACACAAGATTCACTCAAATTGTCACATCTTTGCATGCACTTGGTAGGGAATTAACTAATGCTGAAATGGTTAATAAGATTCTTCGTTGTTTACCTACTGCATACGATGCTAAAATTACTGCAATTACAGAGTCTAAAGATCTGAACATTTATTCCATTGACAATCTTCTTGGTTCACTCATTGCTTACGAGCAAGGAGTAAGTCAAAGAAAGATTGATGCAGGTGAACCAAGAAAGGACAAGAATATTGCACTAAATGTGGAAGAGTTAGAAAGTGAACACTCACAACCTGAGGATGAAGATGATATTGCACTGATGACTAGACAATTCAGAAGCTTTTTAAAGAGAAAGCAGAAGAGACGCCAGCAATGGAATAGAGGTAAGTATAACAGAAATGGCAAGGTTTCTAATGAAGTGATTTGTTATGAATGCAGGAAACCAGGTTATATAAAGACTGATTATCCAAAACTCAAAGCCACTCCTAGCAAGGAAAAGGTAGAGGAGAAACCAATGGTAAAGAAGGGCAAGAAGAAGTTTCAAAAGGCTTTTTGGGCGGACTCAGCTTCAGACTCATCTGAGACTGAAAAAGAAGAATAAGTCACCAACCTTTGCTTGATGGCAGATAATGCTGAATAATCAGATCAAGAAGAGGTATGTGATTTAACCTATAATGAATTGTTTGAAGTTTCTGAACACATGCATGATGCATATAGGAAAATGAAAAAGATGCATGCTAGTTTAGTTTTAGAATTGGAAGAGCTTAATAAGGAACACGAAATCCTTAGGAAAGATCATGCTTTAATTGATAGAAACCACATGAAACTACTTGATGAATATGATGACTTGAATAAAAATTTTGAGAATTTAAAATCATCCTATGCTGAACTTGAAAAAGAATTTAAGAATTTTAAGGATGAATCTGAGAGCAAGACATATAGAATCAATTATACCAATCGAATCTTGGAGGATATGAATTCATTTTACAAACTCACTATAAGAGCTCTCGAGGATAATAGGAACCCCCCTAAACTTGAAGATTTTATAAATCCTAAATATTATCCTAAATTCATGAAATCCCTTAGAAGACAATCATATGAAAGAAAACATAGGAATATTTTTCCTAATGTTAAATGTAACAATTGTGGATTTTTGGGACATATATCTCACACCTGCACTTTAAACATGAAACCTAATTTGGTGTGGAGAACTAAGATGCATAAACCTAGATATATCATACATGCATCTGATTATAAATTTCATAAAGGTGAACCCAAACTAGTTTGGGTTCTCAGGTCTAACATTTGAGAATTTTGCAGGAATACTCTCACACAAGACCTCGTGAGAGTATATGGTACCTGGACAGCGGATGTTCAAAGCACATGACTGGAGATACTGCTCAATTCATAACGCTGGAAGCCAGAAGTGGAGGCAAGGTTACACTTGGAGATAATACCACAAAGAAAGTGGTTGGATCAGGTATGATTGGAAATTTGAAAAACTTTTTCATAGACAATGTTTTATTAGTTGAAGGCTTAAAACATAATTTGCTTAGCATAAGTCAGCTATGTGATAAGGGCTATAATGTAAAATTTTTACCTACTAGCTGCATAATTAGCCTAAATGGGAAAATTGTTTTAAATGGAAAAAGAGTAAACAATGTCTACATGCTAGATTTAAATTGTATTCAATCTCCTACTGCTTTTTGTTTGAAAACTGTTTCTGATGAATCATGGCTTTGGCATAGGAGACTTTGTCATTCTAGTATGAAAAATCTTAGAAGAATTACCCAAAAGAATTTGGTGAGAGGAATACCTAAACTAGACTTTACCAAGGACCATCTATGTGATGCATGTCAATTAGGAAAACAAGTGAAGTCCTCTTTTAAGTCCAATAAAGATCTTAGGACCAGTAAACCTTTAGAAATTCTTCACATGGATCTTTTTGGACCTGTAAGCACTGTTAGTCTAGGAGGAAAGGTATATGGATTTGTTATAGTAGATGATTTTTCAAGATTCACCTGGGTTAAATTTCTTTTTCATAAGAGTGAATCATTTGAGGAATTCAGAAATTTTTCAACTTGGATACAAAGAAAACTAGGATGTGAAATAATTTCTATACAAAGTGATCATGGAGGAGAATTTGAAAATGAAAGATTTGAAGATTTCTGTAAAGAAAAGGGGATTGATCACAATTTTTCTGCACCTAGAACTCCTCAACAAAATGGAGTAGTTGAAAGAAAGAACAGAACATTAATAGAAGCCGCCCGAGCAATGTTAGCAGAATACTCGCTTCCTAGATATTTTTGGGCTGAGGCAGTTAGCACTGCTATGTTCTGAATAGGGTGAATGTGAGATCAAATTTGAATAAAACACCCTATGAGTTGCTAAAAGGTAGAACACCAAATTTGTCTCATTTGCATGTATTTGGTTGCAAAGGGTTCATACATAATAATGGAAAATCTGCCTTAGGAAAATTTGATCCAAAATCAGATGAAGGAATTTTTGTTGGATATTCAAGTGTTAGAAAATCTTATAGAGTATTCAACAAAAGAACTTTAGTCATTGAAGAAACCACACATGTTGTTTTTGATGAAAATGGAAACATGGAAGAGCCAAATGTTGTTGAAGAAGAAATTGAAGAAAACTCCCAAAAGATTGATAGATTAAATTTGGAAGAAAATGTGGAAGAAAATTTAGAAAGAGAAGACCCTTTGCCTAGAGATTTGAGATTTTCTAAAAACCACCCAAAGGAATTGATTATAGGTGAACCAAGTGAGGGTGTTAGAACTAGGCGTGGATTAAACAAGGAAGTAAATCATTCAGCCTTTATTTCAACTATTGAACCCACTAACATTGATCAAGCACTTTCAAATGAATTTTGGATATTGGCCATGCAAGAAGAGTTAAATCAATTTGTAAGAAATAAAGTTTGGGAACTAACTACAAGGCCAAAAGATCAAAGTGTTGTTGGAACCAAATGGGTGTTCAAAAATAAAATGAATGACTCAGGAGTAGTCATTAGAAATAAGGCTAGATTAGTAGCTAAGGGGTATAATCAAATTGAAGGAATTGATTTTGAGGAAACTTTTGCCCCTGTAGCTAGACTTGAAGCAATTAGGGTTTTACTAGCCTTTGCCTGTTTTAAAGGTTTTAAATTGTTTCAAATGGATGTCAAAAGTGCCTTTTTAAATGGGGTAATTGAGGAAGATGTTTTTGTAGAACAACCTCCAGGTTTTGAAAATTCTAAATTTCCAAATCATGTTTTCAAATTAAAAAAGGCATTATATGGATTGAAACAGGCACCTAGGGCTTGGTATGAGAGGTTGAGCACCTTCCTACTTGAAAGATCTTTTGAAAAAGGAAGTGTGGATACAACTCTCTTTTTAAGGAAAATTGGAAAGGATATACTTATTGTTCAAATTTATGTGGATGACATCATCTTTGGATCATCAAATAAACATCTTTGTGATGATTTTTCTAAAACAATGAGTAGTGAATTTGAAATGAGTCTAATGGGAGATTTAAATTACTTTCTAGGATTTAGCATTAAGCAACTTGAGGAAGGTATTTTTCTTAGTCAAACTAAATATATTAAGGACATCCTCAAAAAATATGAAATGGACAATGCTAAACCTGTTAGTACACCAATGAGTTCTTCAGTTCAGTTGGATAAGGACCTTAAGGGAAAATCTGTTGATCAAAAGAAATTTAGAGGGATAATTGGATCTTTACTTTACTTGACTGCTAGCCGACCAGATATTATGTTCAGTGTTTGTTTATGTTCTAGATTTCAATCAGATCCAAAAGAATCACATTTGACAGCAGTGAAAAGGATTTTAAGATATCTACTAGGAACTCAAAACTTAGGAATTTGGTATCCTAAGTTTAGCTCTTCATTTGAAATTATTGGTTACTCAGATTCTGACTTTGCAGGCTGTAGAGTGGATAGGAAAAGCACTTCTGGAACATGTCAATTCATTGGAAATTCATTAGTTTCATGGTCTAGTAGAAAACAAAATTCAGTGGCACTATCTACTGCAGAAGCAGAATACATTGCATTAGGAAGTTGTGTGGTACGAGTACTTTGGTTAAAACAACAGTTGATTGATTTAGGATTAACTATAGGCACTATTCCAATTTATTGTGACAATACTAGTGCTATTTGCATTTCCAAAAATCCTATTCAACATTCTAGAACCAAACACATTGATATAAGGCATCATTTCATAAGGGATCATGTATCCAAAGGAGAAATTGAACTCATACATGTTTCAACTGAAAATCAACTTGCAGACATTTTTACAAAACCTTTAGCCTTTGATACCTTCAGTACTTTAAGAACAAGGCTTGGTGTTATTGATTTGAATGCTTAAACAAAATGTCTTTGCAACATTGATATTTGTTTTGTTTTGTTTTTTGATTTTGTGAAATTTTGTGTGTTTTGAATGAATTGTTTTTGGATTTATGGTTTTGTTTTATGTTTTATGTGTTTTTGAATATTTTGTTTGATTTTCTTAATTTAAAAATTCAAAATTCAAAATTTTTTTTGGAGGAAATCGTCCAGGACGAAAATGTTTTCGTACGGGACGATGTGTGAAGGAACAGTTTGCCGAATTTTAACCGTTTTGAGAGCAGTTTTTAATTAGATCGTCTGTACGATCTGATGATCGTCCAGGACGAATTTTTTTTCTCTCAAACGTCGGGACGATTGAATGCAGCGGTTGAGTGGATAAGACAGTTTTTAATATGAACTTCGTCTGTACGAAGTTTTCATTCGTCCAGACGAACATGTGTCGGTTCATTGTAGGGGACGGTTTTCAAGAGTCATTAAAACGATTTACTTTTTGATCGTCTGTACGAAAATTTTTCGTCTGTACGATCGGTCAAGTCAAAAAGCCTGTACGAAGGGACGCATCGTAAGTTGTGTTGATTACGAAAAGCCGTTACATTTTGGACGAATTGGATCGTCTGTACGAAATTATTTCGTCCAGACGAACGATAATTTTTCGTCCAGGACGAATATTTTCGTCCAGGATGAACGTATCATTTTTCTTTAAATATGAAGGCTTTCTAACTTAACAATCACACTTCCAAACTTCATTTTCAATCCCTTTCTACTTCAAATCAACAATGGCCTCCTCAAGCAAAAGACAAAAGGTGTTGGTGAAGAAACCAAATAGGAATGCCCCAGACAACTTTCTTTCTAAGGCGAATGAGGAATCTTTTCCTCGTTTTGCATCCGCAAAAATCACTCCTCACATTCTTATTCAAACTGAGTTGAAATTTCGGGTAATGCACCTCTTTGCCTCAACCCAATTTCATTTCATTCTTTCTCTCGTCTATTTCTACAACAAACAAACCTACCACTACTTTCTAGCGAACATGAGTTTCAAATCTGACCACTCCACCATTAGTTCTTATGTTTTTAAGCAAAAAGTTGAGATCACCAAGCACGACCTTGGTGCATTTTTAAACTTAAGAACTGAGGGATATAGAGCGCACACCCTAATGTCAGAAACCTCCTTCAAATGGTTTCAAATCAATAGGGTGATTAGAGAAATAGGCATAACCTATCATGTTGCTAGAGTCTCCGGTATGACTCAAGATGCCCGAATCATCCAGCATATCCTTAGATCCTCAATTATTCCTAAAGCTGGTGATAGGATTAACATTACTCCTCTCCTTTCTGTTCTAACCTTTTTAATCATGGAAAGACATCCTATTGACGAAGCCCAACTTATCATAGACCATATCTATGGGCTTTCAGAAATAGGACATGCAGATAAGAAGAGGAAGAAAAATATTTCATTAGGACACTTAATTACTTATATTTTGGAAAAGAAATACAACATAGTGCATCCTGATGAAGAATACGAAGAGTCAGTTTACTATAATGATGCATCATTCAGATTGCTCTTCAAGGAGGAAAAAGAAAAAGAAAAAGCACATGCCAGTGCTTCAGAAGAGGAAGAAGAAGAAGGAGTGCAAGCTTCTGCTCCTCAATCAGATTACCAGAATCTGATTGAGAGATTTGATAGATTAGAGACTCACATTGATCAAAGGTTTGATCAATTTGATGCTCAACTTACGCAGCAGCAACAAGACATTGGTAATATTAGAAATGAAGTTCATGAAATTAATACCAATGTAATATTGATGGCCTCCTACTTCAACCTTTTTGGCGGCATTCCTCCTCCTCCTCCAGAACAGTAGAAATGTTTTTATGTGTGTCTGTTGTATTTGTTTTTTATGTTTTTATCGTGTCTGTTTAATTGTTAAGTGTTTGTGTTTATGTTGATTTTTTCTTTTTAAGTTCAATGTATTTTTTTTATGTAATCTGTTTCTTTAATATCAATGAAAGTTGTTATTTTTTTTATTATTAGATTTGTTTTGAAATGTGGTTAATGTTTATGAATTTCATTAGTATTATTTAATCTACATTGTGCTTAAATTTGATTGTAATTTGAGATTATCTATATTAGAAAATCTAGACTTTCTGAATTTATAAGTTGTTTATAACTTGTTGTAATTAGAACTTTTAAATTCATGTCTATTCATTTAGACTACATAAAAGTTAATATTACTATTACAATTTAGATGTTTTCTTATTTTGTATTTCTATGCTCAAGTGATATTTATGCACCTAGAAATATTAGAAATTTTAGATTATAGATTTTGGAAAGAATTGGTCCAAATTACTCTTGAACATTGTACAAATGTACAAAAATCAAAAGGAATTCGCAAAGATTTGCAAAGTGAAAAAGAGGCACAAAATAAGCCCAACCAAGAAAAAATGCACATAAATGTGCCCCAAAATTTTGAAAAAGATGCGCAAAGCGCCACATGAGGTAATTCTCTTCTTTCCAAATTCGTTCAATCTCTTAATTCAAATTGATCTTATGTTCATTTATATTCTATTGAACTTTGAAATATAGAATTTTTATACATCTCTCTTGTAATGATTTTCTATAGTCAAATGTCTAAATTGAATCATGTCTTTGATAAATTCTTCTTACTTACAATGTTATATCACTTCTTAAATTTTATGAATTTCTATGATGGACCTAATATCTTTAGTTTAAAATTGCATACCCTATGTCAATCACAATTTAGATTAAATTTTAAAAATGAATTTCATATAATTACTTACATTTCTTGTCTATTTCTTCTTCACTTTTTGTTGCTGTCAAAAAGGGGGAGAAATTATTGTATTTTCTATTTTGATTGTTATGTTTGCAAGTTTTTGACTTTGTAGTTGTTTGTGTTAAAATTTTTGAAAAACAAAAATTTTTTGTTCTTTATGCCTCCTTATTTTAATGTACTCATCAATTCAGGGGGAGTTTAGGAGATAGGAGATTTGTTTAACTTGAAACCATACAAATAATAATTGTTTTGCCATCATAAAAAAGGGGGAGATTATTAGAATAGTTGCTATTTGAATGATTTATATTTGTGCAACTTATGTAGTTTTGATGATTCCAAACATTATTGTTCAAATGTATAGTTATCTCCTAACAATTTCAGAAGATTTGTATTTGCTCTTGTGTGTACTAACATTTCAGGAAAATCAGACTCCAGACTACGATAACTTCAAATCAAATTCAACATGAGATATTTTGTTTATTTGAAGTTTGCATTTTCTCTGATTTAATTTTGAAAGGGAGTGATTGTAATTGAGTGAATAAAAAACTTACACACACACATAAGGAGATCATAAAATTTTATACTGATCGTACTGAACGATATTTATCGTACTGGACGATCCGTCAGTTATCTCCTATAGAGCACATGGAATAAATAGGAACTTGCTCGAAAATTTTTTTTCTAAGTCCTATTCGTCCAGGATGAAATTTATTATCGTCCCGGATGATGGGTTCTCTGTAAAATTTTCGTCCAGACGAATTTTATTATCGTACGAGGTGACCAGTCCTCTGGAAAATTTTCGTACAGACGAAATTAAATATCGTACCGGACGATCAGGTCTCTGGAAAATTTTCGTCCAGACGAAAACAAATTATCGTCTGTGGCGATTGGTCCTCTGGAAAATTTTCGTCCAGACGAAATAAATAATCGTCCAGGATGATCGGGTCTCTGGAAAATTTTAGTCCAGACGAACATATTTTCATCCAAACGATTAACCGACTTAGAACAGTTTTCAGCAGTTTCTAGAACCGACCTTGTAATAACCGTTCATACTGGACGAACCTAGTTCGTACAGGACGATCATCTGTACGAAGTCATTTCATACACATATACAAATTGGGTCGTTTCAGATCGTTTAAGTAAAATCGTCCAGGACGATCCAGGATCGTCCAGGACGATCCAGGATCGTACAGGACGATCCACTGCGTACAGAATTGGAAACTTGCAGTTTTTGGGCGGTTTTTCTTGTCTTTTATATAAATAGTCCAAATTAGACTGCCACCCAATCTTTTTGTCATTTGTTCTTCGTGCCTCTTGAGAGAATAGCCAAGGAGAGAGTGGAAGAGAGCATTCAAGGGAGGATTCCTATGACTGGAGCGAGAAGGCTTCACTTGGATTACTAAGGTAAGAGTCTCTACTTGTGAAATTGGATTTCTTCCCTCTTTTCTTTCTTCCTTCTAGATTCTTGTGAGAAGATCAGTCAAGGAGATCCGGTTCTCTGCCGACACTTGGATAGTGTAAACAGCCGAAGGGTTCTCTGCCTACACTTGGAGAGTGTGAACAGCGGAAAGGTTCTCTGCCTACACTTAGAGAGTGTGAACAGCCATAGGATTCTCTGCCCACACTAGGAGAGTGTAAAAGGACGACGGTTCTCTGCCAGCACTGTGGTTTGTGTAAAAGGACGACGGTTCTCTGCCGCACCGGGTAGTGGTGAAAAGAGGGTGTTGTAAAGGCTTCTCCGCCTTGCTGTGGGTGCTAAAGGAGAGTCACTTTGTGGTATTAGTGCAATACTCAGAGGGTGCCTCTGAGGAGTGGATGTAGGTCTGGTTATAGGCCGAACCACTATAAATCTGGTGTCATTTACTTTATTGCTTTTACGTTTCCGCACTTTAAATTTCAGTTTTAACAACTCTGTGGTTGAAAAACATTTTTCTACAAACTTTAAAAGAAAATTTTATTTCGGTTCAACTTTATCATTAAGAGGGTTTAAAATTTTTAAAACTACCAATTCACCCCCCTCTTGGTAGCCGTGGAACATTTACTTAGGCTTAACAACCTAATTACTAGACTCAACACTTTAATCTCATGGTCCAGTAGAAAACAAAATTCAGTAGCCCTATCTATTGCTGAAGCTAAATACATTACATTAGGAAGTTGTGTGGCACAAGTACTTTGGTTGAAATATTAGTTGATTGATTTAGGATTAATAATAAGCACTATTCCCATTTATTGTGATAACACTAGTGCTATTTGCATCTCTAAAAATCCTATTAAACATTTAAGAACCAAACATATAGACATCTTGCATTATTTCATAAGAAATCATTTATCTAAAGGAGAAATTGAACTCATTCATGTTACAACAGAAAATCAACTTGCAGACATTTTTATAAAACCATTAGCCTTTGTACTTTCAGTACATTAAGAACAAGGCTTGATGTGAATGATTTGAATGCTTAAATATAAATCTCTGCAACATTGATATGTGTTTTGTTATGTTTGTGTTTTGTGTTTGTACATATTTTGTTTTTGAATTTTCTTATTTTTGAGTTTCTTATGTTTTTCACATCAAAATTCCAATTTTTGAGCTAATTTGAAAATTTGTGTGAATATCGTCTGTACGAAATTAAATTTCATACGGGACAAATCGTGTAGTGTATTAATTGTCAATTTGAACGGTTTGCATGCAGTTTTTCAGTTTTTATATCACCATTAGTTTGCATGATTGTCACGATTGTTTGGATGATGTGTATTAAATCGTATGTACGCATTTAGATGGTTATATGGATAAGATCAGTTTCTTTATATCGGATCATACGTACGAACGTTTAGTTCGTACATATGAACGTGTGGCAATTCAATGTGGGGGATGTTTCAAACTGTTATTAAAATGATCTTAAATAACTGGTCATCCCGGATGAACACCTATTCATCTGTACGATCGTTTGGTCAAAAGTCTGTACGAAAGGACACCTCATAACTTGCATGTTTACAAAAAGCCATTTCTTTTTGGACCCATTCATTCGTCCATTCGAAATATTTTTTATACGTACGAACCCAAAATTGTATGGGACAAAAATTTTTTGTTCTTACGAAATGATCATTTTCTCTTTAAATTTGAAGGTTTTGAACTCAAATTTCATCCCCTCAAAAATCACTTTCAATCTTCGATTCTCCTAGATCTGCTAAATGACTAGTTCAAGCAAAAGAGGCAGGCAAAAGGTACTTGCTAAGAGACCCCCCTCAAGATACTCAAGAGAAAACTTTCTATAAAAAAAATGAGGAGTCTTTCCATAGGTTCGTATCCGCCAAGATCACTCCCTCTAGAGTCCTTCTCCAGGAACAAATCACTTTTAAAATTATGGAACTTTTTCCTTCTATACAGTTTACACTTATTCTGAGTCTAATCCACTTCTACAACAAGGAAACTTTCCACTACTTTCTTGTAAATATATCTTTTAACTCTGACCAAACTGTGATTAGGTCATATGTTTTTAAGAAGAAAGTCAAGACAACAAAAGCGGATTTTGGAATATTTTTGAACTTAAGGACTCAAGGGATTAGAGCCCATACTTTGACTTCTTCCTCCAATTTTGACTGGTCTGCTATAAATGATGTTATTAGAGGATATGGAGGGATATCTCATATACCCAAGGTGTCAACTCTTAATCATAATGCTCGAACCATTCAGCATGTTCTTCGAACCTCTATTATTTCTAAAGCTGGGGATCGAGTAAATATTACCCCTCTTCTTTCCAAAGTGACTTATTTGATTATGACAAGCTAACCAATTGATGAGGCCCAACTGATCATTGACTACATTTATGGACTTTCTGAGATTGGCCATGTCTCCCATAAGAGGAAGAAAAATATAGCCTTAGGACAACTTGTGACTTACATTTTAGAAAAGAAATATGACCTAGTCCATCTAATTCAAAATCTAGAAGAGCTGATCTACTACAATGATAGATCTTTCTGAGCAATCTTTAATAAAGATCCACATGTAATAAGTAGTGACTTAGAGGATAAAGAAGAGGACCTCTACCTGCACCAGCTGGTACTCTAAATTTTTAGGATATGGTCCATCGATTTGATCGGCTTGAGAGTCATTTTGATCAACTTTTTGATCAAATTGAAACTCGTCTTCAGCAGCAGGACTATCAACATCAGCAGGATATGGATTGGGTTAGAGGTTAGTTTTATTTAGTTAACACGAATATGGCTATTTTGAGTAACTATTTCAACTTCTTCAACCCTCCTCAGCCTCCTCCAGATCAGGGCCTTTCAGAGCGACGATTGTACTTTCTTCTTATTTCTTTCTACTAGATGCGTGGTATCAGATTTGATGTGATGTTAGTTTTTGTTGTAATGTTTTATGTTATTACTTTATGTTTTTTTTATTTAAAAAAAATTGTGCTTATTGATATCATTTGTACTTAATGTAATATATGTTATCATGACATCAATAAAAGTTATCTTGTCTTATTTTTAATTTATTTTGAAATGTGTGTTAGCCTATATGACAATCCTTAAAATATTTGATCTTACAAGTGCTATATCTTGAATTGCAACTTAAAATAAAATTCATTAGAAAATCTAATTTTTTAATTTAAGTTGTGATTATAACTTGATGTAGTTAAGAATGTCAATCTCATGTCTCTTGTTAGACTAACAAAATTTTTATATTATTATTGCAATTATGATGCTTTCTTATTTTTGTATTTCTCTTATCAATATAAATATTGTTGTACTTAGAGAAATTTGAGATTTTAGATTATTGGTTTTGGAAAGATTAAGAATACACTTGAAAATGTATAAATGTACAAAAATCAAAAGATTGCACAATAGTTTGCAATTTAAAAAAGAAGCACAAAATAAGCCCACAAGTAAAAAGATGCACAAAATGTGCCACAAATATTAAAAAGATGTGCAAAGTTCCACAAGTAGTATTTGATTCTTTCCTTAATCTTTTAGTCTTTTAATTCAAATTAATCTTCTATACGATTTTATTTGGTATTGAAATTTGAAATATACAAATTTTATATTCATCTACTTTGCAATGATTTTATTTATCTCATTGTCTAAATTAATTCATGATTTTGATAATTTTTTTCTTGACTATGTTATATCTCTTCTTAAATCATATGAATCCTTATAGTTCTCTAATGAACTTTAATTGTATTTACAAGTATATCACAATCTTTTTCAAGAATCAATTATCAAAGGCTTTCATATGACTTCTTACATTTCTATATTTGTTCTTTTTCTTCTTCTCTTTTTGTTGTTGTCAAAAAGGGAGAGAAATATTATTCATAACTATATCGTTGCATTTGTTTTATCGTTGTTCGTAACTATCTTGTTGCATTTGTTTTATCATTGCATTTTTTGTTTTATTTATTCGTAATTGTCGTCTCTGAGTCTTTTTAGTAATTATCGTGCTTTGTGTTCTGTGTGTTATGTTCTGTGTGTTCTAAAAATATAATAAATAAAAAAACAAAATTTTTTATTCAAATGCCCATTATTCTCACATGCTTAATTATTTAGGGGGAGTTTAGGAGATACTTAAAAATTTGAAAATTATACAAATAATAATTATTTTGCCATCATAAAAAAGGAGGAAATTATTAAGAGAGTTGCTACTTAGCTTTTGCCATCAACTTTACAACTTGTTATTTTGATGATTCTAAATATTATTGTATTGATTATTTAATTTCTCCTAACACATTTTGGAAGAATTATTTTTTTGGCTCTTGTGTGTACTAACATTTCAGGAAAATCATACTCCATATTGGTAAAGACTTCAAATAAAGATATGATTATACTATTTTATAATTTGGAGTCTATATTTTGTTCATTTTAAGTCAGAGAGAGTGTGATTATAATTGAGTAACTTAGCATACACACACTGGGGGAGATCTTTAAAAGACAAAAATTTATTATACTGATCGTACGGGACAAACTATGTTTCTACAGGACGACCAGTACAGTTATACCCCTCAGAGAGAAATGAAATGAATAGAAAGTGAGAAAAATTTTCTAAGTCCTGATTGTCCGGATGAAGTGTCCCATTCATCCCTGGATGATGTTCTCTGATTTCTCACTTTGAACTGTTCGTCCGGATGAAGTGTCCCATTCATCCATGAACGATGTCCTCTAATTTCTCACTTTGAACTGTTCATCTAGATGAAGTGTCCCATTCATCCCTAGACGATGTCCTCTGATTTCTCACTTTAAACTGTTCATCCAGACAAAGTGTCCCATTCGTCCCTGGATGATGTCCTCTGATTTTTGAATTTATCAGTTCATCTAGATGATTTTACCCTATTCGTCCCAGGATGATGTTCTATGGATTCATGTTTCATACCATTCGTCCAGATGAACTTGTATATTCGTCTTAGGACGATGTCCTCTTTTCCTTAAATATATGGACCATCCTTCAGTTATATTTCAACGAAGCTTGAAAATAACTGTTTGTACCAAACGAACTATATTCGTACGAGATGATGATCGGGTACTAAGTCATTTCGTACCAAGGCATATTTAGTTCGTACGCAATAGTTGTTACACTATTCGTACGTACAAATTATTATCATACGGGATGATCGAGTACGTACTGAATTGAAATTTTGCAATTTTTGGACGGTTTTTCATGTCTTTCTTATGAAAGGTCCACTTAAAACTGTCTTGTAGTCTTTTTTTTTCATTAATCTTCGTGTAAATTGAAGGGAGATTGAAGAAGAGAGTAAGAGAGAGTGTTTGAAGGAGAGTTCTTACTACTTGAGCGTGAAGGATTCACTTGGTACTCAAAGGTAAGGATTTCCACTTTGTGAATTGTGATTACTTCACTCTTTTCTCTTGTCCTTCTAGATTTCTCGTGAGAAAAGTTTCTAAGAAGATTCGGTTCTCTACTGACACTCGTGGAGTGTGAATAGATGAAGGTTCTCTGCCTATATTTGGAGAGTTTGAACAGTGGAAGGTTCTCTGCCTACACTTCTAAAGTGCGAACAGCAGGAGGTACTCTGCCTACACTTGGAGAGTGTAAAAGGATGGAGGTACTCTGCCTACACTTGGAGAGTGTAAAAAGATGATGGTACTCTTCCTACACTTGGAGGGTGTAAAAGGATGATGTTTCTCTGCCGCACCGGGTAGTGGTGGAAGAGAGTTTTTGTGAAAGCTTCTCCGCCTTGCTGTGGGGGAAAAAGGAGAGACACTAATTGGTAATAGTGCAATACCTGAAGTGGGAGACTTTAGGGAGTGGATGTAGGTCGTGTTTGACCGAACCACTATAAATCTTATATCTTCTATTTTCCGCTGCTTTTTACTTTACTATTTCTATTTAAATTTGTGGTTGAAAATTTTATTTCTATAAAAATTCATAGAAATATTTTATCGATTTAAAAAAGGAGGTATTTTTTTAAATAACCAATTCACCCCTCTCTTGGTTAGCTGCTTGGAGATAAACTTAGGTCTAATAACCTAATCATAATTAAAAAGTTTCAATAAGATATTCATAATACATAAAGCACAAAAAGTAATAACAGAGCTCATCACATCACATAAAATATAAAAACATAAAAGCTAGTAACTCATCATATCACATATGGTAGAGAGAAACATAAAAGAAGTACAATCATCATTCAGAGGGTCCCTGATCTGGAGGTGGTGGCTAGTTGAAGAGTTAAAATAGCTACTCATCATAGCCATATTTGAGCTCATAGCATCGAATTGGCCTCGCATCCAGTCGATGTCCTGCTAGTACTGTGCGTCCGGCTGCTGTTGTTGAGTTTCAATTTGATCAAAGCAGTGATCAAAATGAGTCTCAAGACGATCAAACTTGTGAATCATATCTTAAAGTTTGGTTCACGAGCAGGCACAGGTTTACGTGCTCTCTCCTCCCCCTCAGTGTCTAAAACTTCATCATGTTTTGCAAAGATAGATCAGAATGAGCCATCATTATATTATAAAGGCTCTTCAAGATGAGACACATCAGGATGAACAAATTCAAACTTCTTGTTAAGAATATAAGCCACAAGATATACTAGAGTAATATTTTTCTTTCTCTTATGGGATACATGACCAATTTTAGAAAGCCCATAAAGGTAGTCAAGAATGAGTTGGGCTTCATCAATGAGTTGTCCAATAATGATCAGATAAGTGACAGTGGAAAGAAGAAGATGAAAGTGCTTAGATGGCACTTGAAAGTTCGTTAGGGATTTTAGGCCCTATAGAACTAGCCCAATGTTAATTAAAAGAGAGAGGTGAATTGAAAAACTTTAAAACCAAAGATAAAACTCAAACCAAATCACCACAAACAAAGTGCGAAAGAAAAATAAATGTGGAAGCGATAATAAGAAAAGAACACATCAGATTTATAGTGGTTCGGTCAAACCTTGACCTACGTCCACTCCTTGGAGGCACCCTCCAAGTATTGCTCTAAAATCATAACTCTCCTTTAGCCCCCACAGCTAGGCGGAGAAGCCCTTACAAAATCACTTCCACCTTCCCGGGTGCGGCGGAGTCGCCGGGTCCTTTGACATCCAAGAGATCTTCTTCTTTGGTGAACTTACCTCGAGACAAGCCTTGAATCTGATGGTACTAAGGTGCGAGTTCGCCGGAGCAACTGTGTGGAATCCCCTCCACACTCCCTTGAGTTCCTCCCCCTCACAGGATCTTCTCCCTCTCAAACTCCACTCTTTCCTCTCTCCCTTTCAAGCTCTCTCTTCAAGTCTCCCCCACAAGAATGAAGCTCCAATGGCCCGTTAAAGACACTTACAAAGTGTCATGTCATAGCTTAAATATAAGAGCTAAAAACGGGCTCATTAATGCAAGTTGCTGACTTTATCATTCATGATGTTAGACATATCGTCCTGGCCGATTAGTTCAAATATAAGGAAAATCATCCTGAATATCGCCCTGAAATGAAGCTGGACGATGTCTAATCGTCCCGGCCGATCTTGCGATTGGCCTGGACAAAATCCCCATTAATTGCTTTCCAAACTGCTTGAGAAATTTTGGAAAAATTGTCCTGGATCGTCCTGGATGATATTTTATAGTCCAGGCTGAACCACCAGGATGATATCCAAAAATAAGAATTTCCTAAGTAGATCTGGCGGCAGATTCTTGCTGAATTTAGCCGATCGTCCTGGCCGATACAAAATCTTCCAGGATGATGTGTTTTGCAAAAAGACGGCTACTTTAATGAGGATGCCCTAATTAGGGTTTCTACTTTTGTTAGATCGTCCAGGACGATATAAATATCATCCTGGACGATGTTACCAAAAAATAGAAATCTTTTAGGGCACAACAGAAAATCTTCCAAGTTACAAATCATCAGATGCCACACCAAATACAACAGACTCAAGAAAGGAAAAAAGATTACAAACTAACACAGGCCTAGTCTACCTAATCTTGAGCTGGTTCCAAATTGTAGTCTAATCGTGTGGACCTGAAATGTTAGCACATAAGGCAATCTTAGAGAAATAAGGAATGTTTTCTATCATCAAAATCATAAACTATAGATCTGTAACAATCTCCCCCTTTTTGATGATGGCAAATAATTCAATTTAAATTTTCAAAAAAAACAATTTCTCCTAATCTCCCCTCACTAGAATAACACTTTTAAAAAATTGGGGAGATGAAAATATTTTTGTTGTTTTTAATTTTTTGAAAATAAGATACAAATACGATAACAGTACAAAAATTCAACAATACGTTCTTCCCCTTTGACATTATCAAAAAGAGAGGAGACACAAACAAAAACAAAATGAATAAAAGAAAAAAAAATATTCCCTGATCTAGTGAAAAACAAAATATTCTTAAAATGATAAAGTTGCCTCTTGGTTTTAATCAAAATCATAGTAGAATCGGATTTGACAACGCATAGCCCAGAAAAGGTTAGAAACTCAGAAATTGATAATCCAAACTCAAGTTCTTTAAAAAGGCTAAAAAAATTTTTAATTCAATAACTAAATCATGAAATAAATTAGATATAGAAACAATCATTTTTCAAAAACTCCTTCCATAAAATATATCTAATAGAAGATCAATGCACGAATTGTTGAATCAAGAATCAAGATTTTCAAACTCAAGTATCGAAAGTATCAAGGGTTTTCTTAAGCTTTTAAGAAGTACAAGATGGTAAGCATTAAACTTTGTGGGCTCATTTTATGTCTCTTGACAATTGGTTGGCGCTCTTTGTGCATCTTTTGATTTTTGATACACTTTTCTATATATCTTTCAATTTGGTGTCATTGCGCATCTTTTATTTTTGGCATCATTGACCAATTTTTTTTAATATGCTACCTCTCTGAAATATTAAAAATAAAAGTAAACCCATTCTATTGATAAAGCGAATTCTTGATTAAGAAAGTTATGAGTTAGATTCAACAAATTGCAAAAGATTCCTATGCGATAAATAAAATATGAGGAGATAAAAATTTAGTTTCAAAAACCAATTTAAAAGATGAAAAAGATTTTAAATCAAAAGTAGAATAATCTCTTTTAGGAAATAGAGATTGAGAATAAAAAATATGAGCTTCCTTCCTTTGACTGTTTTAGAGAAGTCAAACACAACTTACCAAAGATTTCAAGAAAAAACAAGAAGTAGATTTTTCATTTTTTAGAAAAGTGAATGTGTGTGTTGATCAGAGATAAAATTTAACGAAAACAAAACACAAAAAAAAATTAAAGATAAAAAAAAAATGAAAAACGAAAAGAAAGACACAAATAAGGCATTTAACCCTTATCTCTTTCCTGGTCTGATGCTTGAGAGACCAGATCTGCCCATGAGATTTTTTGCCTTTCATTATTTTCCCAGTTTAAATTTTACTTTGCCTTGCCCTTTTCTTTCGTAGGAAGAATTCTTAAATTAGAGCACTGATTTTTCATATGTCCAGGCTTCCTATATTGAAAGCAAATAATATCAGAAGAAATATGGACATCCCTACCACTTTTACCTTTTTTCCACTTTTGCTTATGCTTTGGTGAGCTTTGTGATTTGCTTGACAAGTCATTACATTCATCACCAACTAAGCTATCTATTTCTGTATCTTCAGCTTTTAGAACAATCATTTCACCTGCATCCAAAAGTCTTTGACCCAAACTTTGCTCGTAGGCAATGAGTGAGCCAATCAAATTATCAATAGAATATACATTCAAATCTTTAGATTCACAAATAGCAACAACTTTAGAATCAAATTTATCCAGTAGACATCGAAGAATTTTGTTAACTTTTTTCAAAATTTGAAAAATCTTTTCCTAAAGCATGCAATGAGTTTACAATTTGAATGAATCTGGTATACATGTCTAAGATCGTTTCAAAAGGTTTCATGGAAAATAGTTCAAAATCATGCATTAACAAATTCAACTTGGATTGCTTGATTTCATTAGTGCCTTCGTATATGGTGTGCAATTTATCCCAAACTTCCTTACCGGTAGTGCACGTGGATACTAACATAAAATCATCAGAATTTAAAGCACAGAAAAAGAAATTTAAAGATTTCGCATTCAGTTGAGCATTGAGTTGTTCTTCCCTATTCCATTGACTAAAAGTAATATCAATTTTAACTCCATTAACAATTTGTAACGGTGATGAATAACCAGTTAAAATCATATGCCACATGCGAAAATTAATCGACTGCAATAAAATAGACATGCGAGTTTTCCAAAAATCAAATGACATATTTTTAAATAAAGGAGGTCTGGTGATTGAATAACCTTCCGCAATAGTACGATTAGCCATGGATCGAAATTCAAAAGCTTTTAAAAACTTATTTTTTGAAAACTTGCTCTGATACCACTTGAAAGTGCTCAGATGGCACTTAAAAGTTTTTTAGGGATGTTAGGCCCTATAGAACTGGCCCAATGCTAATTAAAAGAGAGAGATGAATTGGAAAACTTTAAAACCAAAGATAAAACTCAAACCAAATCACCACAAATAAAGTGCGGAAGAAAAATAAATGCGGAAGTGATAATAAGAAAAGAACACAAAGGATTTATAGTGGTTTGGTCAAACCTTGACCAACGTCCACTCCTTGGAGGCACCCTCCAAGTATTGCACTAAAATCGTGACTCTTCTTTAGCCCCCACAGCTAGGCGGAGAAGCCCTTACAAAATTACTTCCACCTTCCCCGGTGCGGCAGAGTCGCCGGGTCCTTTGACACCAAGGAGATCTTCTTCTTTAGTGAACTTACCTCGAGACAAGCCTTGAATCCGATGGTACTAAGGTTGCAAGTTCGCCGGAGCAACCGTGTGGAATCCCCTCCACACTCCCTTAAGTTCCTCCCCCTCACAGGATTTTCTCCCTCTCAAACTCCACCCTTTCCTCTCTCCCTTTCAAGCTCTCTCTTCAAGTCTCCCCCATAAGAACGAAGCTCCAATGGTTGCCAAAGACACTTACAAAGTGTCATGTCATAGCTTAAATAAAAGAGCTAAAAATGAGCTCATTAATGCATGTTGCCGACTTTATCATCCAGGATGATAGACATATCATCATGGACGATTAGTTCAAATATGAGGAAAATCGTCTTGAATATTGCCTTGAAATGAAGCTGGACGATGTCTAATCGTCCCGGTCGATCTTGCGATTGGCCTGGACGAAATCCCCATTAATTGCTTTCCAAAACTACCTGAGAAATTTTGGAAAAATTGTCTTGGATCCTCCTGGATGATATTTTATAGTCTAGGCCGATCCACCAGGATGATATCCAAAAATAAGAATTTCTTAAGTATATCTGGCGGCAGATTCTTGCTGAATTGAGCCGATCGTCCTGGCCGATACAAAATCGTCCAGGACGATGTGTTTTGCAATAAGACGGCTGCTTTAATGAGGATTCCCTAATTAGGGTTTCTACTTTTGTCAGATCATCCAGGACGATATAAATATCATCCTGGACGATGTTACCAAAAAATAGAAATCTTTTAGGGCACAACAGAAAATCTTCAAAGTTACAAATCATCAGATGCCACACCAAATAGAACAGACTCAAGAAAGGAAAAAAAGATTACAAACTGACACAGACCTATTCTACCCAATCTTGAGCTGGTTTCAAATTGTAGTCTGATCGTGTGGACCTGAAATGTTAGCACATAAGGCAATCGTAGAGAAATAAGGAATGTTTGATATCATCAAAATCATAAACCATAGATCTGTAACAAAGGAGTGATATTAATTATATCACCAGCTTTTAGAATGATGGAAGTTCTAAGCATATGCTAGATGATTCTAGTATCTTGGTGTAGAGTGTTTACTTTGGGCAAATGGCATACTTGCCCAATCCCTCTTAGTACCCGGTTGATTTTAGTCCAATCAAAAGTCATAGCAGAAGTCAAAGTGTGGGCTCATATTCCTTCAGTCCTTAAGTTTAAGAAAGCCCCTACATCCTCCTTGGTTATTTCTACATTCTTCCATAGAATATAGAATTTAATTCTATTTTGATCAGAGTTAAAGCTCATGTTCTCTAGGAAATAATGAAATGTAGATATATTGAAGGAGTAAATCAGAGTAAGGATAAACTCAAATTTAGTATAAGCAAAGAGTGGTAGTATTTGATATACTGTATTATCCTGAATCAAAACTCTAGAAGGGGTCAATTTCATAGATACAAACCTAGGAAAAGATTCTTCATTTTCTTTGGAAAGAAATTTGTCGTTGGCATTCCTATGTCCCCTGGTGAGTTCCTTAGCGTGCCTAACCCTCTTGCTTGAACTAGACATTAGAAAAGATCAAAAGGAATAGAAGATTGAAAAAGGCTTTTGAATTGAATGAAGTTTGAATTCTAAAGCTTTCCAATTTAAAGAAAAATGACCTTTCATACGGACAAAAATTGGTTCGTCCCGTATGATACTTGGTTCATATGTATGAATGAAAATTTTGTATGCATGAATGCATGCGTTAGAAATGAAACTACTTTCGTAATCATACAAGTTATGAGGCATCCTTTCATACAAACTTTTTGACCAAATGATCATACAGATGAATAGGTGTTCGTCCAGGATGATCTATTATTTAAGATCATTTTTATGATGGTTTGAATCATCCCCCACTTAGATTGACATGTGGTTCATATGTACTAACTTTAGGTTCGTACGTAAGATTAGAAATTAAAACTGTGCTTATCCGTATAATCATCTAGATGTGTACATACGATTGAATACACATCGTCCAGACAATCGTGATGATCTTACAGATGAACTGTGTTGAAAAATTGAATAAATTGTACTTATTCTACTCTACCCAATCGATCAATAAGCTATAAGATTCATCCACTACGAAATTAATTTCGTACAAACAAAAATCACACTTAAGAAAATTCATATGATTGTTTGAAAATCATGAATTTTGATGTGAAAATACATAAAACAAACAGACAAAAAAATTACAAAAGCAAATACGAACAAAAACTTAAAAACACATATGAAAAATCACAAAATTAGAAAGCACACCAATAAAACACATATCAATGTTTCTGAAACCTTTATTTAAGAATTCAAATCAATCACACCAAGCCTTGTTCTTAATGTACTTAATGTATCAAAGGCTAGTGGTTTTATGAAAATATCTGCAAGTTGATTTTCAGTTGAAATATGATTGAGTTCAATTTCTCCTTTGGATACATGATCCCTTATGAAATGATGTCTAATGTCTATATGTTTGGTTCTTGAATGTTGAATAGGATTTTTAAAAATATAAATAGTATTAGTGTTATCATAATAAATGATAATAGTACATATTATTAATCCTAAATAGTTCAACTGTTGTTTCAACCAAAGTACTTGTGCCACATAACTTCCTAAGCCAATGTATTCAGCTTTAGCAGTAGATAGGGCTATAGAATTCTATTTTCTACTGGACCAAGTGACTAAATAATTTCTAATAAATTGACATAATCTAAAAGTACTCTTTCAATTAACCCTACAACTTGGAAAGTCTGAATATGAATTTCCAATTATTTCAAATAAAGAGCTAAACTTAGGATACCAAATTCCTAAGTTATGAGTTTCTAAGAGATACCTTAAAATCCTTTTTACTGCTGTCAAATGTGATTCTTTTAGCTCTGATTGAAATCTAGCACATAAACAAACACTAAATATGATATCGGGTCGGCCAGCTGTTAAGTAAAGCAAAGATCTACTTATTACCCTAAATTTATTTTGATCAATAGATTTTTCATTTATCCAACAGAACTGAGGAACTCATAGGTGTACTAACAGGTTTTACATTTTCCATCTCATACTTTTTTAGGATGTCCTTAATATACTTCGACCGATTAAAAAATATTCCTTCCTCAAGGTTCTTAATGCTAAAATCTAGAAAGTAATTCAAATCTCTCATTAGGCTCATCTCAAATTCACTACTCATTATTTTAGAAAAATCATCACAAAAAATTTTATTAGTAGATCCAAAGATGATATCATCAACATAAATTTATACAATGAGTATATCCTATCCCAACTTTTTTAAAAAGAGAGTTGTGTCCACACTTCCTTTTTAAAAGATATCTCAATTAGGAAGGTGCTCAACCTCTCATACCAAGCCCTAGGTGCCTGTTTCAATCCGTATAATACCTTTTTTAGTTTGAAAACATGATTTAGATGTTTTTAAAGCCTGGAGGTTGTTCCACATAAACATCCTCTTAAATCACTCCATTTAAAAAGGCACTTTTAACATCCATTTGATACAATTTAAATCCTCTAGAACATGCAATGGCTAACAAAACCCTAATTGCTTCAAGTATAGCTACAGGGGAAAAATTCTCCTCAAAATCAATTTCTTTAATCTGATTATATCCCTTAGCCACCAATCTAGCCTTATTTCTAATGACTACTCCTGTGTCATTCATTTTGTTCTTGAATACCCACTTAGTTCCAACTACACTTTGATCCTTTGTCCTTGTAGTTAATTCACAAACTTCATTTCTTATAAATTGATTTAACTCTTCTTGCATAGCCAATATCCAAAATTCATCTGAAAGTGCTTGATCAATATTTGTGGGTTCTATCATTGAAATAAGGCTGAATGATTAACTTCTATGTTTAGTCCACACCTAGTTCTAACACCCTTACTAGGTTTACCTATAATCAATTCTTTTGGGTGGTTTTTAAAAATCTAATATCTCTAAGCAACGGGTTTTCTATTTCTAAAATTTTATCTAAATTTATTTTCTCAATCTTTTGGGAGTCAATCTCTATCTCATCCTCTTCAATAATCAGCTCTTTAAAAATTCTAGATTCATCAACTACAATATGTGTGGTCTCATAGATTACCAAAGTTCTTTTACTGAATACTCTATAAGATTTTCTAACACTTTAGTATCTTATAAAAATTTCTTCATCTTATTTTAGATCAAATTTTTCTAATGCAGATTTTTCATTGTTATGTATGAACACCTTACATCCAAAGACATGCAAATATGACAAATTAGGTGTTCTTCCCATTAGTAACTCATAGGGTATTTTATTCAAGTTTGATCTTACATTCACCCTATTCAGAACATAGCATATTGTGCTAACCGCCTCAGCTCAAAAATAATTAAGAAATGAATATTATGCCAACATAGCTCGAGCGATTTCTATTAATGTTCTGTTTTCATTTAGACTACCCCATTTTGCTAAGGGGTTCTAGGTGCAAAAAAATTGTGATCAATCCCTTTCTCCTTACAAAAATCCTCAAATTTTTAATTTTTAAATTCTCCTCCATGATCACTTTGAATTGTCAAAATCTCGCATCATAGTTTCCTTTGTATCCAAGTCAAAAATTTTTTAAATTTCTCAAATGATTCACTCTTACGATATAGAAATCTAACCCATGGGAATCTAGAGAAATTATCCTCAATTATAAATCTGTATACCTTCCCTCCTAGACTTACAGTTCCAAATGGTCCAAAAAGATCCATATGTAAAATTTCCTAATGGTTTACTAGTTCTAAGATCCTTATTGGATTGAAAAGAGGACTTCACCTATTTTCCTAATTGACATGCGTTACAAAGGTGATCATTAGTAAAGTCTAATTTTGGTATACCTCTCACTAAGTTCTTTTGGGTAATCCTCTTAAAGTTTTTCATGCTAGAGTGACAAAGTCTCCTATGCCTAAGCCATGACTAATTAGAAATAGTTTTTAAACAAAAAGCAGTATGAGTTTTGATATAATTCAAATCTAGCATATACACATTATTTACCCGTATACTATGCATAACATCATTACTATTCAAGCTTAATATGCAGCTAGTAGGAAAAAATTTAACATAATATCCTTTATCATATAGCTGACTAATACTCAGAAGATTATGCTTTAAGCCTTTTACTAACAACATATTTTCTATAAAAAAGTTTTTAAGTTCCCAATTATACCTGACCCTACTACCTTACTTGTGGTGTTATCTCTAAGTGTAACTCTGCCTTCACTCCTGGCTTCTAGCGATATGAATTAGGTAGTATCTCCAATCATATTCTTTGAGTAACCACTGTCCAGGTACCATATGCTCTCACGAGGCCTTGTGTGAGAGCGATCTTGTAAAATCATCAAATATTAGACCTGGGAACCCAAAAAAGTTTAGGTTCACCTTTTGCAAATTATAAACAGGTACATGTATGTTATGTCTAGGTTTATGCATCTTAGGCTTCCACACCAAATAAGTTTTTCTATTCAATGTAAGGTCTATGCTATATGTCCAAACAATACACAATTAAAGCATTTGACTCCAGGAAATGAGTTTCTTAATCTTCTATAATTCTTCTATCTATTCCTAGATTGTATAAATTTTGGATACAAAATAGGATTCATGAAATCTTCAAATCTTGGGGATATCCTATTTTTCTCAAGAGCTTCTACTTTCAACTTCATAAAGGTGTTTATATCTTTCAATATAAATTTATTAAAATTTAAATATTGCTCTCTACTCTTATAATCATCCTTAAAATCTTTAAATTCTTTTTCCAGTTCTACATAGGATGATTTAAATTTTCATGATTCTTATTCAAATTATCAAACTCATAAGTAATTTCATATGATTCTTATAAATTAAAGTATGATATTTCCTAAGGATCTCTTGTTCTCTTTGTAATTCTTGTAACTCTAAGTTCAGACTAGCATGCATTTTATTTAACTTCCTATATGCATCATGTATGCATTCAGAGACTTCTAAAAGTTTATTGTAAGTCAAGTCATATACCTCTTTTTGATCTAACTGATCAAAATTATCGGCCATCAAGCACAGATTGGTGACTTCCTCTTCCTTTTTAGACTTTGATGATTCTAAAGTTGAGTCCGCCTAGAAAGCTCTTTGGAATTTCTTCTTGCCCTTCTTCACCATTGGTTTCTCCTCTACCTTCTCCTTGCTAGGAGTGGCTTTGAGTTTTGGGAAGTCTGACTTAATGTGTCCAGGTTTCATGCACTCGTAGCAAATAACATCAATTAAAATCTTAATATTCCTATTAAATTTATCTCAATTCCATTATTGGCGTCTGTTTTGCTTCCTCTTTAGAAGGCTTCTAAATTGTCTAGTCATCAGTGCGATGTCATCTTCATCCTCAGGTTGTGATAGATCACTTTCTGACTCCTCCACTTTCAGTGCTATGTTCTTTTCCTTCGTGGCTCACCTGCATCAATCTTTCTTTGACTCACTCCTTGCTTATAAATTATTAGTAATCCAAGAAGATTATCAATAGAGTAAATATTTAAATCTTTAAACTTTAATATAGCAATAATTTTTGCATCAAAAGCAGTAGGCAAATAATGGAGAATCTTGTTTACCATTTCAGTGTTTGTTAATTCTCTATCTAGTGCATACAAAGAAGTGACTATTTGTATGAATCTTGTGTATATATCAGAAATGGATTCATTTGGTTTCATGCGAAACAATTCATAGTCATGTACAAGGATATTAAGTCTGGATTGTTTAACTTTGTTAGTCCCTTCATATGTTATACAAAGTCTATCCCATATGTCCTTTCCACTCTTACAAATGGAAACCTGCATGTAGTTTTCTGACTTAAGTGCACAAAAGAAACTATTTAAATATTTAGTATTTAGTTACGCTAAGTCACATTCTTCTATAATCCAATCTACAAAGGGTGTCTATACTCTAATGCCATCCACTAGTCTAGTTGGTTTTATATACCCTTCTTGTAATAAGATCCACATGCGATAATCAAGTGACTGAAAAAACATAGACATGCGTATTTTCCAAAAATCAAAAGAGATATTATCAAATAAAGGAGGTCTAGTGATCAAATATCCTTCAGGTGTATTTCAGTTTCTGAATGTAGCCATGTTCGTTAATCAAAAAATAGTTTAAACTTTTGGTTTTGAAACTAGACTCTGATACCACTTGTTAAAACTTATTAATTATGAGTTAGGTTGTTAGACCTAAGCTTATATCCCAACGGCTAACCAAGAGGGGGGGGGGGGGTGAATTGGTAATTTAAAAAAAAAATCTCCTCTTAATTCGATTAAATTTTTATGATTTTAAAAATGAATTTTCAACCACAGATAAACAAAAAAGGAAAATAAAAAGCAGTGAAAAATAAAAGACACAAGATTTATAATAGTTCGGTAAAACATGACCTACATCCACTCCCTGAAGTCTCTCACTTCAGGTATTGCACTATTACCACTAGTGTCTCCCCTTTTTCCCTCACAGCAAGGTGGAGAAGCCTTCATAAAAACTCTCTTCCACTACTACCCGGTGCGGCAGAGTATCGTCATCCTTTTACACCCTCCAAGTGTAGGCAGAGTACCTTTGTCCTTTTATACCCTCCAAGTATATGCAGAGTACCGCCATCCTTTTACATTGAAAACCTTCCGCTGTTCACACTCTCCAAGTATAGGTAGAGAACCGTCGGCTGTTCACACTCCTCGAGTATCGACAAAGAACCAAATCTTCTTGAAAGATCTTCTCACGAGAAATCTAGAAGGACAAGAGAAAAGAGTGAAGTAATCACAAACTATAAATAGAGATCCTTACCTTTGAGTAACCAAGTGAACCCTTCATGCTCCAGTAGTAAGAATTCTCCTTCAAACACACTCTCTCACTATATCCTTCAATTTCCCTTCAGTATGCACAAAGACCAAATGATAAAAAGATTGCATGATAGTCTTAAGTGGATTTTTTATAAAAAAGACAAGAAAAATTATCTAAAAACTACATTTTTTAATTTCTGACCATCCACAATCATCCTGTATGATCCAATTTCATACGTATGAATAATATGAAAACTGTTGTGTACGAACTTAATGTGAATTGGTATAAACTCCCTTTGTACCCGATCATCATCCAGTACGAACTTGGTTCGTCCGATACGAACAGTTATTCTTGAAGTTTGTTGGTACAAAAAATTAGGACAAATTTTAAGTTTCCAGAATAGAAAAGATTGTCCTGGGATAAACCATAATTGTTATATGTGTAAATAGTTCATTTTGGCAAATCCAGGCACATTGTCTTGGGATGAACTATAATTATCATATGGACAAACACATCCATAGAGCATCATCCTGGGACGTATGATAAATATCGTTTGAACAAATGCATCCAGAGCCTATTATCCTGGGATGAATAAAAAGATATCGTCTGGATGAATAGTTCATTTTGGCAATTAGAGAGCCCATCATCCTGGGACGAATGATAATTATCGTCCAGACGAATGCATCCAGAGAGAATCATCCAGGGACATATGATAAATATCATTTTAATGAATGCGTCTAGAGCCCATTATCTTGGGATGAATGAAAAATATCATCTGGATGAATAGTACTTCAAAAAAATTTTGACCCTCTATGTTTGTTCTTTTGCTCGTTTGGGAGTTTAACTGACCAGATCATTCCGTACGAACATGATTCGTACTGTACTATCCGTTTTAAAAATTATAAATTTTAACTCTCCCCTGATATGTGTGTGTGCTAAGTTACTCAATTACAATCACACTCTCTCAGACTCAAATAAAAGAATAAACATTTACTCCAATATTACAAAATATTTTAAGCAGATCATGATTTGAAGTCTTCAACAATCTCGAGTATGATTTCTCTAAAATGTTAGTACACACAAGAGCAAAATTAACTCTTCCAAAATGTGTTAGGAGAAAATAATAATCAAAATAATAATATTTGGAATCATCAAAATATACAAGTTGTAAGAATGTAAAATATACAAAGCTAAGTAGCAACTCTCTCAACAGCTTGATGATAGTGATATAAGGATACTAGACAAAAAATTCTCAAAGGAAGAGCTGGAGGATGTTATTAAGCAACTGGGTGCTAAGAAGTCTCTAGGTAATGATGGGATTACTTATTCCTTTATTAAATCTTATTGGTCAATAATTTAAGATGATGTGTGGATGGCTATAAGTTCTTTTTACAACTCTAGTTTTGTGTGCCCTTTTTGGAGACAGATATGGTGTTGATTCCAAAGGAGAAAAGTCCTTTGATACCTTCAAATTAACGGCCCATTAGTCTTTGCAATTCCATTTATGAAATTGTGGCAAGAGTGAGATTAAATAGGATGAGTTATTTATTTCCAAAAATTATCTCTGAAGTTCAGTATGCATTTGTTAAAGGATGGCTTATGTCTGATCAAATATTGCTTGCTCAAGAATTGTTTACTAAATTTAGATATTCCAAATCTAAAAAGGCTTGGTGGCTATCAAAATTGATATGGAGCATGCAAAAAGAGGGAAACAGAGGATTTGTTCCACCATTTGATTTACGTCAATTATAAATCCCATTTGGCAGGATTTATGCTTAATCCTGCTCAAATACTCTATAAATCCTATTACCAAACAACCCCTAAGAGATTATAAGAAATGCTATACAAAAATATATTTTTTTATTTTAAAATTGTTAGAAATGATTATTCTAGATATGTGTCACCTCATTATTAATTGGATGGAACGGCGCAACAAATCCTTTGATAGTTTTCCCTTGTAGTGTTGAGTAGGTTCAACCGAGGTTTCTTTAGCGAGTCCATTGGAGAGTGTTGAGAAGAGGGGGCCTACGACTAGAGGAATAGTTAAAGTTGTTGGTAACTTGTTTTAATGGCTTTGGATCGTCTTAGAAGAAGAAGGTGAGTGAGTTATTATTGTGGGAAAGAAGATAAATTGATCAAATGATAAGATAAGTTGAGGGCCATTTGAGTAGGCTTTTTCTTTTAGTTGAACTTAATGTGTATGAGTGAGAATCACTTTGGGAGAGAATAAGTGATAATGGTGGATATATTCTCATCTAATGGGTGATGAGTTTCTTTGTTGGTGAGTGAACTTGAATTGCTTCCCTATGTGGAATAATTTCCATTGGCAGGCATAAGCAAGTATCACTGCTTGATAAGTAGAGCAAGTTCTCCTAATTATTTCGAACAAGTAGGTCTCCTTGATTTTCTAACAAACTCTTCTATAGGTTTCACTATAGGAAAGATCCATCATTGTAACCTTCTGACAACTTATTAGGCACCTATGAAGGTATAAGTTAATTTACATTTAGTTCTCTGATTTGTTTAAACCTTTGATTGACAAGTGATGAAAAAGGAATGAGAATGAAAGAATGACAAGTATTTAATAGGGAATGAAAGAATGTCAAGTATTTAATAGGGCTACCAAACAATAAGAAAGTAAATGTGAATTTAATATCCTATTTACTTAGTCTCAATAGTAGATGTAATGCCACCTTCTTAGTCTTTATAAACAAAGGCTCCGTGTTGGAGGGTTTTACTTCTTAAAATCTTTAAAGGATGTTGTTTGTCCAACAAGTACATTATAGAATAATCTAGCCAGCATTATGTTTGATTTAAAAAATGTAGTTTTAAAAAATATTAATTTTCTTAGGGAAAGATTTAATTTTTGGAATTTTGAAATTGAACATGCCATTATGAATGATATATCACCTCGAAAAATGAACATATCATTCCCTAATGGGTTCAAATTATTAAATTTTAAGTTTATCCTGATTATCATAGTCAAACTCAAGGGAAGACATCATATGATTCCGATGGACCAAAATGATGTTTGATTAAACATTTGACTATAATAATCTAGATAAAAGATCATTAATTTCATAATCAAAATCTTAATAATATAATGATATATCTTTTCGGAAAAAGAAGATATCGCATATTATTAATCATTCGAGAATGACGATAATGATCATCGGATTTGATTTTCCCAAAGATAATTAATTGAAGTTTTGAATTTATTTTTTTTGAAAAGTTAAATCTGGTCTTTTAAATCTCTTATGAGTGCAAGCCCTTGTAGCTAATTACATCGTAGGAAATTGAACTTTCTTACGAATACTCTTGATTAAAATAGTAGTAAAAATTTTATTTATGATTTCAAAGATTGATGTCAAAGGAGGTAAGGGTTGGAAATTTCAAATGGGATTGGATCAAATTTGAGCACTTATTTTTGGAGTCAAAGGAAGAAGGGTATAAGGCACTTGG